>JAIFGZ020000250.1:600000-1146549 GCA_019925245.2 Oryza australiensis | reverse complement strand
AATATCGCCTCGGAACCGTAATGTGTACACAAATCCCTTTGCCTCACGATACCAATTAAGCTATAGGCAAGATGTGTGCCAACCCTTCAATAGCTTAACGATTCACTAACTCCTTCAATAGTCGGGACTACCAACTCAAGATAGCCATGCACTCCCATAATCCATTACCTCGAGGGTCCTGAGAGATATCTCTCCAAAGGAGGGGCAAATTCGATCTTGATCATTCACATCCCACTACATGTTTCATGGCAAACCCGAAGACTCATTTTTATAAGTACTCAGCTACTTTAATAGCGTTTGGTAGTCCCAAAGTAGGCTACACACATGTTGGAATCTATGATGATCTCAGTCTAAGGACTTTGAACCAACACTATCTAAGACCAACTAATGGCACACTCATTTCAGTAGTGTCTCATGGTGTGTCTATCCAACAATGTGTTCTCTAACACATGTCCGTGTATATTGATTTGGTATCTCCATACCATGATCCATGAGACATGATCATCAATCAATAAACATGCCGATCTTATAATCATATTTGTTCCAACAATATGACATATGATCGTGATCATTTAGAAATAGATTCATACATAGAGTCTCCATAAATAAGTCACATACTTATTGATCAATACAAGATGTCTATTTCATAGAACCGAATAACACTTTATTCATAAATACATAAACATTGACCATGATATCCAACATCTCCATGTTGGTTTTAAGGCATATCACTACCGCCTCCCCACTTGCACTAGAGTCAATCATGTAAGTATTTAATACTCATTGCTCTTGTGTACGCCCATGTTTTGGCCGAGGGAGAGGTTTTGTCAACTGATCGGCTTACGTTGAGATCCGTGTGCACTTTGCATATCTTGACATCACTCTCTGGTCCACAATCTCACTGATGAGATGATATCGTCAAGTATGTGTTTGGACTTCAAAATCAAAAGAGTGAAGCAATCCATCCTTATGGAGCTTCCATGTTTCGGATGAGTATGGCCTAAGCGACAATGCCGATAAATGCGGGGTTTGTATCATCTGGGGAGTTGCCTCTGTATTAATGTTATGGATGGGAGATGCTTCAAGATTCAAAACGTATAATCCATTCATCAATGGTGTATGAAAACAGAACATATCTCTAAGATAAACGAACAACCATTGTCCATTGGTCTAAAATCATATCCTTCCGCTTGCAAACATGAACCTGGAAATAACGTTTTGACATAGAGTTGGAACACAATAATAATTATTAAATTCCAAAACCAATCCCCGAAGGTAGATGAAGTGGAACAAAGGCCGACAAGAATCGAGCAACGCTTGCTCCATTGCCGACGCCAAGCAGTTCACCTCCGCCCCTTCTCAAGCCTCTACTTCTTCTTATTCCCTAACGATTTGCAAATATGAGCTATTGATCTGGTATCAAATACCCAAGAGTCAGTGAGGGTGAAGTAGCAAGATTAATTTCTATAACATTAATACTCAGCCGAGTCGCACTTTGCTTCTTTTGAGATCCTCCATATACTTCTTGTAGTTCCTTTTCCAATGACCCGTCTCCATGCAATAGAAGCAAACAATATCCGATGCCGCGAGACCCCTTCTTGCCCTTTGCGTTGGAGGCACTCGCGATCTCATCGGGAGTTAATTTTCTCTTGGTGCAAAGTTTCTTAACAGTGGTTTGCGCTTAGCCTTCGCATCATCATCACATGATGACTGTTTTTCGGATACTCTCCTCGCCGTCTTTAGCATCCCATGTAATTCAGCCAAGGTCTTATCCATACTATTCATGTGATAATTCAATATGAATGCTCAAAGCTCGGAGGGAGCGACGGAGAATCACATCGTAGCTAACTCTTGGCTAAGGGAGAACCTAGTTTTTCCATACTCTCAATGTAGCCAATCATTTTTATCACATGCGGATTGAGGACTCCTCTCAACAAGCCCACGCAAAGAGGGACCTTGAAGTGTTGAACCGCTCGGCCCTAGCTCGGTTCTCAAACATGCCACTTAGCCTCCTGAATAATAGTATCGGCATCTTTGCTCTTATATTGCTTCAAACTTGGAGGACATTGTAGCTAGCATGAGACAGCCTTATGTCTAGGGAATCATTAGTGTGCTTCTCATAAGCCCTCCGTGCAGTATGTGAGCACATCGGGCAAATCATCAAGATAGGGTACTTCAAGAACGTACTACTTGCGCTCTTGCTTGAGAACAATTCTCAAGTTGCGATACCAATCCATAAAGCTTGTTCCATTTAATTTTTCCTTTTGAGAATAGATCAAAATTAAAGGTACTAGGTGTGGTATTAGCTGCCATTATTCTACAACGAAAAAGCAAAGTTTAGCACAATGTTTATGCTATGTCTATTGTTAAACAATTTAACATAAGACTCCCATTACGTATTTTACACTTTCCTCTAGGCGTATTGGGTAAAGATCCACATGTTAATTAATATCTAGTGAGCTTTGGCATCACGGCTAGAAGATTAATAACATCGGTAACCAACTCCATGCTAATCACATCTCTATGTGACTCTTGTTGTTGGTGTGGCATCCATGCCTGGTGCCAACCTATGCCCAAGGCCCAAAACTGTTTGATAGCCTTGTTAAGTAAACCAAATGCTCCGTTGTATATGTCCGACATATACGCCCCTCGTGTTATGATAGAGAATTGCACTCGCTGCGTACACACCATTAACGAGCATGTTTGATGCAAAATTTTGGAAGGACATCATTGCTACTTTAATGTGAGGGATACTATCCTATCAAACGAACATATCACATATATGAAAGGTGTAGAATAGCATATAATGAAATAGTATGCCCCTTCACATGGTGATCTCCATCTCCATGCTGTGTAGGATTTCCATCTTCATCACCGTTCTTCCAAGTGTCGAATGCTTGATTTCTTCAAACTAAGCTACTACTATAGAAGCTATAACTGAAGATTACACTGTACGTAGGTCGAAATAATATTAAAAGCATTGCACGTAAGAAAGAACATTACGGATTGCACATATGAAAGAATATTGCACGCATCACATGCATCTCATATTAAAGAGCCATACCTCTCAAAGCATTCTTCCAAAACAAGCTAGGCGAGAACGCTACCTATCAGAGATACTGTGACGGGACGACCTATAGGGGGCACACGCTTCCTAGCAACGCCGAACACCACACGAAATTCATATATCCAATCTATGAAATCGCTTTTGGAAACCATATCGGCATAATCACATTATGCCGTCCCGACACTATCAAGGGAGATGGTTTGCGTAGGCGCGTTAAACAAAATCGAACTACGAGATAGCTTTGTATAATCACATTATACCGTTCCGATACACTATCAAGGAACGCTATCCAAACCGACTCAAACCAAGTTCTATGAATATTGCTTCGACGTAATCACATTACATCGTTCCATACACTATTATGAACGCTTACCATCTACTCTCCCGAATAGACTCGTAAAACCGATTGATCTATTCAACCCATGTGCAAAACTTGTTCCATCCAATCTAACACCCGAACTAAGCAATATTAGCTCGATACCACCGAGGGGTTACGCGGAAGCTATGATAGCTAATAACAAAAATTTCTCGCAAACCAAAACACTTGCAAGTAAGGGTCGTTAGATCGTTACCGATTGGAGGGAGTGTCGGATTACCCAACTGGAGCTATCCGATCCGGAATAGTGTTGGCCGATGACAACCGATTTCCAACCGTGCTCGCGCGCCTCGCTCCGATGCGCCCGACCGCAGCCGATTCCACCACGCTCGATTCAGTAGCAACGAACAAGACCGCAAAGTAGCAGCAACTCTTAAGATCCACACGTCCAGAACAACGCCTAACACCCCTTGTGCTAGCACAAGATGCAAGGCTAGGGTTTTGGCTCGAGGTGGGGAGGTTTTCCTGAGATTGATCTCGTCGACTTCGGCCGCGTGTGATCGATTGATTCGGTTCCAATTGTATGCCGCAGCTCTCCACCCCCTCACCCTTTATTAGAGTTGCCGGTTGGGCTAGAGGCCCATCGGGACTCTATTTTGAATAGGATCCCATCCGAACTCACAAGTTGGCCTGGGCCGGACTGTGAAGCCCGTGACTCTGGACCCCGATCGGATCCCATCCGATCGAGCCGTATCGAGTCCAACTCAAATGCCTCGTTTATCCCTAAGCGTGCGACTGGGCAGTGCAGGGTACGCTCGGCTTGCTAGAGTCCAACTCAACGATCGTCGCCGAGTCCAACTCGCCAGATTGTCGGCGCGTAGCACACATATTGACACCATAGTATACAAGAATATAATATCGGCTCGAACCTCTAATGAGTACACAAATCCCTTTGCCTCACGATACCAATTAAGCTTTGGAAAGATGTGCCATCCCTTCAATAGCTTTACCATTCACTCGAACCGTATTGGATTATCGTCTCGTTGATTGACTCCTCTATCAACTCAGCATGGCCATGCACTTCCATCATCCATTACCTCGAGGGCCCAGAGATATCTCTCCAAAGGAGGGGTAAATTTCATCTTGATCATTCACATCCCACTACATGTTTCATAGCAAACCCGAAGACTACTTTTATAACTACCCGCCATGAGAATAGCGTTTGGTAGTCTCAAGTACGCCACACATGTTGGAATCCATGATAATCTCGTGTCTAAGGACTTTGTACCAACACTACCTGAGACCAACTAATGGCACATTAATTCCTGTAGTGTCTCATGGTGGGTCTATCCAACAATGTGTTCTCTAACACATATGTCCATGTATATTGATTTGGTATCTCCATACCATGATCTATGAGACATGATCATCAATCAATAAACATGCCAATCTTAGAATCATATTTGTTCCAGAATATGACATATGATCGGGGATCGTTTAGAAATAGATTCATACATATAGAGTCTCATAAATAAGTCACGTACTTATTGATCAATACTAGATGTCTATTTCATGGAACTGAATAACACTTTATTCATAAATACATAAACATTGACCAAGATATCCAACATCTCCATGTTGCTCTAGTGGCGTATCACTAACATTTCGTCCACCTGGAATCCTTGTCTTTCCCGATCGCCTTGAAGAATGGCGCTCGAGCTCGTCGAGATGGGAAATGAACTCCGGAGCGATGTCATGGTACTGTGAGCTTCGCACGTCCTTGACGCAGGATGGCTTGCCCATGCTCAAGATCACTGAGATCTTCTCGGGGTTGGCCTTGATCCCTCAGCTAGAGACGACAAAGCGAAGGAGCTTCCCGGATGATAGGCCAAAGACACATTTCTGGATTAAACTTCCATCGGTAGGTGCAAAGATTCACGAAGGTCTTAGCTATGTCGGCCAAGAGATCATCAGGGTTCCTTTCTTAATCACCACGTCATCTACGTAGGCTTCCACGTTACGTCGATTTGGCTCGCTAGGCAGCACTAAACGGCTCATTGGTAGGTTGACCCTGCGTTCTTTAGGCCAAAGGCCATCGTGGTGTAATAGAAGGCCCCGAACGGCATGATAAAAGACGTCTTCTCCTTGTCAAATGCTTTGAGGCCTACCTGATGATAGCCCAAGTAGCAGTCCAGAAAACAAAAGAGGGAACAACCCGGGGTGGTGAAGAGTAAATGGGTCCTTAGGACAATGTTTGTTCAGATCGGTATAATCAATGCACATTCTCCATTTCCCATTATTCTTCTTTAGAATAACTGGTTGGCTAACCATTCCGGATGATACACTTCTTTGATGAAACTTGCATCTAGAAGCCTCGGTTAACTCCTTTCCGCATCTCGTCCCTTCACTCCCGCGTGAATCGCCGCAACCTCCGTCTCGACCGGCTTGGCGTCGGGGAAACATGGAGCTCATGCTCGACCAACTCCCTAGGTACTCCCAGCATGTCAGCTAGTTTCCAAGCAAACATATCAATGTTCATGCGCAGGAAGTTGATGAGCGCACTTTTTTATTTCTCCCCGAGGCCTGTGCCTATCAGCGCAGCCTTGGAGGGGTCGATGTTGGAGAGGGCGACGACCTTTATTTTGCACGGCCGGCGGTTGGGCTTGATGTTGGTGGCGCTAAGCTCGGAGTTTGCATGACTATTGGCGCCTTCCCTGAGGTCTGCGCGCAATGGGACGAATCCCCCATGCGGGATGAGGGCTCGGCAACCTCGCCCAAAGGCGAGGCTCTCGGATTAATAGGCAGGAGGCGACGTCGCCGCACGGAGAACTCCCCGGCAGCCCCGACCTTGAGGACCGGTACGTGTAGTGGGGGACCTCCATGAATTTGGTGAGAGCAGGGCGACCGAGTACCGCATGGTAGGCGGTCTCGGTCTCGCTACGTAGAATCTCGACGAACTCGGTGCGATAGTTCTCCGTTTCGAACGTCATAGGGAGTGAGATCACGCCAAGAGGCAAGCTCGCTCTTCAAGTGAATACGCCATAGAACGGCGAGTCCGTGGGTTTGAGAGTGGACAGGAGACCCGAGCTCGTGCAGGCCTTCAAGAGGACGTTGATGCCACTCAACCCATCACGAGGACGTGCTTGAGGCGTACCTTGAGCAACACCGGTCCTCTACTCGTGGAAACCAGCCCGACGCCGGAACGTTGGCCGATGTGTCAGCCCGAAAGAAGGTGATCAGGACCTTCGACCATCGGAGGCGTTCACTACGGTGGAGATGGGGCCTCCTCACGAGAGAGAAGCTTTACAGCGGCTCGCTCGACACTGCCGCCACCAAGGATCATGTTGACGGTGTGGGTCGACTCTGGAATTCGTCATCCCTCCAATGATCCTCTTTGTCGTGTGCTTCGCCCCCCGCCCCTCCTCCACCGCGGCCTCGAGGTTGGGATGTTGTGCGCCCCGAGCCAATTGGGCCTAGAGGGTGTAGCACTGCGGATGGTGTGATTACCTTATGAGTGTAGCAACCACGATTTGTCCAAAGGCCTCCCAAACCGATTCGCCCGAGGTTTCTCCTCTCGAGCTCGGCCTTTCAATGGTCGTGACCTCCGGGGTCAACTTGTATTTCACCTCGCCCGCCGTAACCCGCGGAGGCGCGCTGGTCCACTCTTCTGGCGAGTGTCGCTCCGGCTTGGCCCACTCCTTACTTGAGACTCCCTAGGGACGAGGGGCTCGGGCGAGTATTTCCTAATGTTTGGCATCCTCGGCATCGACGAAGCTCTCAACAATGGAGACCATATGCACCCGAGAGGTCGGAAGATTCCTCACGAGGAATCGTAACAACTCGGAGGCTTTCGAGGCCCTCGAGAACATACGCATGATATCTTCTTCGTGGTGCTCACAACGGTGTTGGGCATTCCAAGAAGCGTTGGATGTAATCTCAAATGGACTCGCTAGCCTCCCGCCAAAGTTGCCTGAGGTCATAGCGTTAGACAGTGGTGCTGCCATGTGCCCCGGAAGTTGGCAAGGAAGGAGTCAGAGAGCATCCCAAGAGTCGGGCAGAGCCGCAAGGAGCCCCTTTAGCCAGTTAATGGCGGTCAAAGTCAACATGCGAAAGGTAGTTTGCCATCACGTGGGCATCACCATTTGTCGCCCGGACAGCCTCGCAAGCATAACCGAAGCTACAAGGTGGGGTTGGTCTTGCCATCGTAGGGATCAATCCTTGCCGGCGGAACCCTTGGGCCACGTTACATGCCTGAGGCTAGCGGTGAAGGCTGCGAAGCCATTGTGCCATGGTATGGCCTCGGCGGGGCGATGCCATCGGGAGGGCCATGCGCCCGGGCTTGTCGTCCCGCGCCGCAACTCCTAGCGCTCCCGCCGCAACCCGACGCTCGATGGTGTTGCGGGCATCGGTCTTTGCGTGATGATCTCATGCATGTCCCTAGTGAAAGAGCTACCCTAGTGCTCCGTCGTACGGCATTCCGGGACGGCCACCCGAACCACCGGAATGGCCCCATCTATCATGGGCTCAGCCCTTGGAGGGGCGTGGTGAGGCGGAATGGCCACCATGCTACTATCGTGTCCTCGGTGGGACGCGCCTCGTGGGGTGCTCGGAGGGCTGGACGTTGAGGCCAGCGACGGCCGCTGTGTCATGGCCTGCCTTTCGACTTCGAGACTCGGGAAGCGTTGAGCGTCGCTCATGCCAGTTGATGGCGTTTGAAAGACCTTTTGCCCTTGAAATCCATGGTAAGCTCGACTGCTATTGGATGGAAGGCCTGTTGTTGCATAACTGTCTGCGATTGATGGTGTGATGGAGGAGTCATGGAGGAGGAGGACTCACTGGAACCCATGACCTCATCCTTAGAAACTATGCCCGCCATGATGACAGTTCGCCACTAGCGATTGCCTTAAACGTAGCCCGCATAGCCGAGCTTGGAGAAGAAAGAACGGTGCGATCTTCTAGGCGTTCTTCGTCCGGTGTGCGTGGGAGTCCGCTGTGTGATGGACAAAGAAGATGATGGGCTGCCACGTGGTGGAAAGCCGAACACGTGAGCGGCTGCCAGGCGCTTGACCCGGATCCAAACTAACCCACCTTGAGACAATCAGCAGTAGTCTGGGGCCTGGACCGCCAAACCTGCGCAATTGGATGATCCACGCTGGTCGAGGCCGTCGCACGAAGTCGCGTGCCTTAGCCTCCCCATCTCGCGTTGTCGCGTGGCTACACGCTCGAGCTCGCGAAGCCACGGGAGAGGATGAGGCGTGAAGTCACTTCCAGTAAAACCAAGCCTCGAAGATAAACACCTCACTGGCGGGCACCGTGAAGTCAATGGATAAAACAACAGCCAATGTCGCCAAGAACGAAGAAGAAACTCGTCCCCTACACGGCACGCCCACTGCCGATGGGTAGGTCGGTAGTCCTCCAAGTGGGCTGCCCAAGAGGTGAGTGAGTGGTCAGAATGTGCTTCCTCTCAGACCTAGTGGTCAACTCGAGTCACTAAGACGAGCCAATGAACAAAAGACATGAGATTTATACTAGTTCAGCCCTCCCGAAGGATAATAGGCCTACGTCCGGTGTTCTTTGTTGGGGTGGATGATGAACAAGGTTTACAGACAAAGAGTTCGGGGATTAGAGCAAGCTGCCAAGAACAAGCAAATAACTGAAATCGATCCATTCTTTTATTGGCCCATCCATTCCTTCTTTTTATAACTCAAGGGGATAGTTACGATGGACTTGGGGCCTAGAAAGCTATGTCAACAGATCTAAACAGGGGTACAAACAACATCCGAAAAGGTACACGGAGAAGCTCTCTAGGCCCCGTGCGCTGTGGGTGTCTTGTGCCTTATCTTTCTGGGATCCCTCCTCGAAGATACCACCGTACCATGCCTATCGGGTGACGTCATTCCTTGCCGAGTTGTCCCCTCCTCCGCCTCCTTGCAAGCCAAGTCTTGTCCCGAGGAGGCCGAAAGCCGGTCAAGGAATTAAGGTCGAGAGAGGAGTGCCGAGGTCGGATCGGGTGAGGTCGGGGCGACCACCCCAAGGAAAGGTCGTGCTCCCGACCAAATCCGAAGACCTGCAAACTGATCACTTGACTTCGGTGTATAGTCCGAGTGCTACCCCTGGTGACACCTCCCACAGGTTGGAATAGGCATACGAGTTTGACTCGGATACAACTCAGCTGTGATAAGATTCGACTCAATATAGAGTCCCAAAGGGGCTTATGAGTCCTGGTCGGCCAACTCTATATAAGGAGGGAAATGGGTGGAGATCAAAGTGCACAATTTCTAAGCCGGATCAACTTCTCCACTGAACCTAGTCGACGTCCCGAGCCAAAACCCTAGCCGTGCATCGCGTGCTAGCACACGGCTGTTCGGCTTTCCCTCCCCGGGATGTGTAGATACCAGAGACATCGCTACATTTGCGTGTGTTAGCGACACGGTAGATCCCCGAGTTCCAACTTGCCGACCCCCTTATTCGGTAATTGGAAGTCGATCGATCAGAGGTCTGACGGGCCGGGTGGACCGTAATCCGCCTAGGTCGTGAATCGGACCTCGAGGTCGGCGAGGTGCTGTCCGAGGTCGACAAGGCGTTGCTCGAGGCCGGCTAGACTTTGATCAGCTATTTTCGCTCCACCGCACGTCTTTGGTAACATTCT
The DNA here is from genome assembly GCA_019925245.2 of Oryza australiensis. Lineage (NCBI taxonomy): Eukaryota > Viridiplantae > Streptophyta > Magnoliopsida > Poales > Poaceae > Oryza > Oryza australiensis. Next base: position 1,136,517 of record JAIFGZ020000250.1, on the reverse strand, counting down.
ATAGATCCTTACTTGCAAGCTTTCGGATTGCGCGAGAAAAGTTTTGTTTTATGCTCTCGTAGCCTATGCGTTATTCCTTCAAGAGTATCGAGCTAGACTAGCCTAGTCTGGGTTTTAGATTGTTTCTTATGATGATATGGAGTTGTAGTAGATTATATCTATTACAAGTTTTGCACATGCTTTGAATAGATCAATCGGTATACGGGTCGGTAGAGGATAGGAAAAAGTAGTAAGAGTCGATTTGGGATGGCGTTCTTTGAGAGTGTCTCGGATCGGTATGATGTGATTAAACCAAAGCTATTTTGTAGTCCGACTATGATCGCTGCCTTGCGCCTATGCAAACCACGTACCTTAAGAGTGTTTTGGCCGGCATAATGTGATTATGCCGATGCCTCGTGATGCATGTAATATTCTTTCATGACCTGCGTGTCAATGTAATCTTCAATTAATAGCTTCTATAATAGTAGTTTGGTTTGAAGAAATTAAGCATCGACACTCGGGAGAATGGTGATGAAGATGGAGATCCTTCTGCACCGACATGGAGATGTTGATCACCATGTGAAAGGTCCATACTCTTTCATTAATAGTTGCTATTTTTCTTACTTTCATATATGTAATATGTTTGTTTGATAGGATAGTATCCCATAAAAATAAGTAGTAATGATCTCCAAATGCTGCACCTATCATGGTCATGATCGTCACTGGTAGGTCTGCCAAAGCGAGTGTTGTTGTCTATCATGACACGATGGGGTATATGTCAAACATATACATGCAAGAGCATTTGGTTTACTTAACAAGACTAGCAAACAGCTTTTGGGCCTGGGGGGGTGCGGCCGGCATGATGATGCCACCCAACGAACAAGAGTCACATACGGATGTGATTAGCAAAGTGTTGCTTACCCATGTTACTAATTTTCTAGCAAAGGATGCCAAAGCTCATTAGACATTAATTAACGTGTGGATCTTGATCCAATATGTAACCTAGAGGAAAGGTTTAAAACACGTAGTGGGAGTCTTTTGTTAAATTGTTTAATAAAAGACAATGCATAAACATTGTGCTAAAATTTGCATATGTTTTCGTTGTAGATTATGGAAGCTAATATCGCACCCAGCTTTTTCAATTTGCAATCTATACTTGAGAAAGAAAAAGTTGAATGGAACAAACTTTATGGATTGTTATCGAAACTTGAGAATTGTTCTCAAGCAAGAGCGAAAAGAGTACGTTATTGAAGTTCCCTATCGTGATGATTTGCCCGATAATGCAAATGCCGTTGAACGGAGTGGGAGGTGTCAACGTGGGGTGCGTCAAAACTCGGATTGAACCTCAAAAGAAGCGACCGAATGTCCTCGGGATGTGATCGAGAGCCCGACTACCTCGGGGGCCTGGCATGCCGGCTTTCCCGAGTCCGTCCTCGCCCTTCTCTCAACTCCACTCAACGCCCGACCTCGAGCATCGTTGGGAGGAAACTTGGGCAAGGAAGAAGAGGAGGAGACAACCCGGCAACGCTCACCGACACCTCCGCGACACAAGAGCAGGGACCTGGGCTGATAGAGACAGACACATGGTGTGAAGGACCTAGAAGACCAGCATGTAGTTTATCATATATACTTTGTGCCCCACTATTTATCTCTCTTAGTCTTAGTTTTCTTGGCCCTGTTCATTTGTTCCTGCCCTCTTGAGGTATAAAAGGGAGGGCAGGGGGTCGGGAGAGGTTTTTCCGCATTCCTTCTCACGCTTGTAACTCTTGTTCATCATCCACCCCAAGAACACCTCACACCGGACGTAGGCCTATTATCCTTCGGGAGGGCTGAACTAGCATAAACTCTTGCGTCTTGTTTCTTGGCTCATCTTAGGATTTGAGTCGACCATCGGATTCATCAAAGGACAGCTTCTTCACCAAACTCTCTTCTACCTCCTGGGACTCGTGGATTGCCGACCCACCCGTCGACAGGAGGGCTTATGAGAAGCACACTAATGATTCCTATAAGTCAGCTCATGCTTCCACAATGTCCTCTAAGCTTCAGAAGTAATACAAGAGCAAGAATGCTCACAATATTATTGAGGGTCTACGTGGCATGTTTGAGAACCGAACTAGGGCCGAGAGGTCCAACACTTCAAATTCATTGTTTGCATGTAGTCAGAGGGAAAACCCGTCAATCCACACGTGATAAAGATGATTGGATATATGGAGAGTCTTGAAAAGCATGGTTTTCCTCTTAGCCAAGAGTTGGCTACAAATGTGATCACGCTTCCCTCAGAGCTTTGAGCCATTCATATTAAATTATCACATGAACAACATGGATAAAACCTTGGCCGAATTGCATGGGATGCTAAAGAGTGCTAAGGAGAGTATCTAGAAAATAGTCATCATGTGATGATAATGCAAAGTTAAACGCAAACCCCGTCAAGAAACTTTGCACCAAAAGCAAGTTAACTCCTAATGAGATCGTGAGTGCTTCCAAAGCAAATAAAGACAAGAAGGGGTCACGATGTCAAGATGTTGTTTGCTTTTATTGCAAGGAGGAGGCAGGTCAGGAAGAGAACCGCAAGAAGTACTGGAGGATCTCAAAAGAAGCAAAGTGCGACTTCGCTTCAGGTATTAATGTTATAGAAATCAATCTTGCTATCACCCACGATTCTTGGGTATTTGATACCGAATCAGTAGCTCACTGTTAACGATCAAATTTGGTAAGCAAATCTCTCTCGGTTTTAAGCAGGATTGCGGAATCGAAGTAAATGTGCAATCCATGGAAACAGAGGCGCACGGCCGAGTCCGAATCCGCCGGGCAGGTCGGGCCACTGAGTCCAAGTTGGACCAGATAGCCGATAGCCGATTCCGATTAGGAGCAAGAGATGAACCAATTGAAAGGAAAGTTTAGAGATAAGTATTGGATTCAGCTTCAAGTGTTCAAAGGCATTGCCATGTACGGATAATTTCTACAATGGCAATTGTATCTTTAAATTAGAATATTTTGTATAGTTTCTTTATAGATAATGTTGGTTTGCTTAGAAATATTTGTAATCTAACTGTAATAGAATCGTGTATGTTATGATCATTGTATATCCGGGAATAAATATGACCCAAGACCATGTAATCAATATACAAACACATACATCATACAACTTCAGCGCATCGCCACCCTTTTCGTTTTTACTCTTTCGACGAGTTCCTGCCTCGTTCTTGGGCCGCATCGGTTTCGATCACCAAACAAGGTAATTTCGTGTTATAAGCGGTTTGTGTTATCGGGTTAGTGCTTCCTTCATCATGACACTGATCCTAATGTTACAAATTGCTTAATCTACCATATGCGATTTATAATCTAGATCAATGTCTAGATCTATCCCCGACGGCATCTTCTTCGAGATAGCAATGATAGAGCTAGATCTATAGGTTGATTTAGGTTATATGGCGTATCTCAGGGTTACGAAAGCTACGCTAGCCAAAAACAAAACTTTGTACCGCGCAAACCAGAACACTTTGCTTCTTACTTGGAGATCCTCCATGGCTATCTCGTACTTGCTTCTTTTCGAGATCCTCCATCTACTTCCAAAGTTCCTTTTCCAAAGGGTCTGCCTCCTGCAATAGAAGCAACGGCATCTCGATGCCGCCGACCCTTTTTGCCCTTCTTTGCATTAGAGGCACTCGCGATCTCATCGGGAGTTAACTTCCTCGTGCAAAGTTTCTTGACAAAAGGTTTGCGCTTAGCCTTCGCATCATCATCACATGATGACCGCTTTTCCTGGGATACTCTCCTCACCGCCTTTAGCATCCCATGCAATTCAGCCAAGGTCCTATCCATATTGTTCATGTGATAATTTAATATGAATGGCTCGAAGCTCCTGAGGGAGCGACTAGAGAATCACATCGCAGCCAACTCTCTGGCTAAGGGGAAAACCTAGTTTTTCCGCACTCTCAATGTAGCCAATCATTTTTATCACATGCTGATCGACGGATTCCCTCAACAAGCTCTGCACGCAAACAAGGACTTTGAGGTGTTGAACCTCTCGGCCCGAGCTTGGTTCTCAAACATACCACGCAGTCCCCGAATAATAGTGTGAGCATCGGGCCGCTTCTCATATTGCTTCAAGCTCGTGGGACATTGTAGAAAGCATGAGACAGCCTATATCTAGGGCATCATTAGTGTGCTTCTCGTAAGCTCTCCGTGCGCTTGCAAAGGGCATTATTAGGCAAATCATCCTGATAAGGTACTTCAAGAACGTATCCTTACGCTCTGCTTGAGAACAATTCTCAAGTTGCGATACCAATCCATAAAGTTTGTTCCATTTAATTTTTCCTTTTCGAGAATAGATCGCAAATTAAAAGCACCGGGTGTAGTATTAGCCGCCATTTATTCTACAACAGAAAAAGCAAAGTTTAGCACAATGTTTATGCTATGTCTATTGTTAAACAATTTAACATTAGACTCCCATTACGTATTTTACACCTTTCCTCTAGGTTACGTATTGGGTCAAGATCCACATGTTAGTTAATTTTCTAGTGAGCTTTGGCATCACCGCTAGAAGATTAATAACATCGGTAAGCAACTCTTGCTAATCACATCTCTATGTGACTCTTGTTGTTGGTGTGGCATCTCCATGCCCCGGCGCTAACCTATGCCCCAAGGCCCAAAACTGTTTTGATAGCCTTGTTAAGTAAACCAAATGCTCCCGCATGTATATGTCCGACATATACCCCCTCGTGTTATGATAGAGAATGGCACTCGCTTTGGCACCCACCATTGACGAGCATAACGGTGACGGGTGCAACATTTGGAAGGGCATCATTACTACTTAATTTTGAGAGGGATGCTATCCTATCAAACAAACATATCACATATAGGAAAGCAAGTAGAATAGCATATAATGAAATAGTATGGGCCCCCTCTTCACATGGTGATCTCCATCTCCATGCTCTGGCAAGCCGAGGATCTCCATCTTCGCACCATCTTCCAATGTGTGAATGCTTGATTTCTTCAAACTAAGCTACTACTATAGAAGCTCTAATTGAAGATTACATCGACTCAAGCAGTCGTGAAAGAATATTACAAGCATTGCACGTATGAAAGAATATTACAGGATTGCACATATGAAAGAATATTACATGCATCTCATACATACAATAGTGGCCATACCATCTCAAAGCATTTCGCAAAAACAAGTTAGGCGTAGAAATTTTCTACCTATCGCAGAGAAACTAAGATCGAGACGACCTATAAGGGGACGCACACCAAATTCATAGATCGCACCTATGAAATCGCTACTGCGAAAACCATGCCTCGCATAATCATATTATGTCGTCCCGATACACTATCAAGGGAGATGGTTTGCGTAGGCGCGGGCAGCTAACAAGATCGGACTACGAGATAGCTTCGCATAATCACATTATACCGTTCCGATACACTATCAAGGAACGCTATCTCGAACCCGACTCAAACCGAGTTCTATGGAAATTGCTTCTCGACGTAATCACATTACGCCGTTCCGATACACTATCAAGAAACGCAATTACCATTAACTCTCCTCTACGTATCCCGTAAACCGATTGATCTAATCAACCCGTGCGCAAAACTTGTTCCAGATCCAATCTAAAACCCAAACTAAGCAAGATTAGCTCGATACCACCGAAGGGTTACGCGAAGCTACGCTAGCCGAAAACAAAACTTCTACCGCGCAAAACCAAGAACACTTGCAAGTAAGGGCCGATAGATCGTTACCGATTGACTATGCAGCGAAATAGCCAATCAGGGCTATCCGATCTGGAACTCAGGCCGGGCCGATGATAGTACCGATTCTCGCAAGCCGACACCGATTCCCGGAAACCACCACCAATCCCAGCCGATTCGCCGATGGGAGCCGGGATTCGCGGAGTCACCCGATCGCCCGCGCCGCTTCGATGCGCCGACCGCGCCCCGATTCCACCACAAACGATTCGTGCCGATCAATAGCGCGCAACGTAGCAGCCGCCTCTACCTGTATCCACATGTCCGGAAGAGAACGCCGAACACCTGTGCTAGCACGCGATGCATGGCTAGGGTTTGGCTCGAAGGTGGGAGGGTTTCCGTGGAGATTGATCTCGCCGTCTCTAAAGCAAATATGCGATCAGATTGATTTCGGCGCAATTGACTTCACTGACGGTAATGCCTCTCCACCCTCGCCCCTTTATATAGAGTTGGCCTACCGGGACTAGTGGCCGATCGTAGACTCTATTTTGAATCGGATCTCATCCGAATCTCATTCGAGTTGGCCGCCCATACGTCGTAAGAACATAGGACTCTATCCAATTGATCCCTATCCGATCGAGCCGTATTCGAGTCCAACTCGAATGCCTGTTCTTATCCCCTTAAGCGTGCGACCGTAGGTTCAGTGTATACTTGATTCGGCTATAGTCTAACTTAGCCGATCGTCGCCGAGTCCAACTCAGCCGACATGTTAATAGCGGCGCCTTAGCACCACATATTGACACGATAGTATACAAGAATATAATATCGCCCGAACCTCCGTAATGTGTACACAAATCCCTTTGCCTCACGATACCAATTAAGCTATAGGCAAGATGTGTGCCATCCCTTCAATAGCTTAACCATTCACTCGAACCGTATTGGATTATCCGTCCGTTGATTGACTCCTCAATCAACTTAGCATGGCCATGCATTTCCATAATCCATTACCTCGAGGGGCCCAGAGATATCTCTCCAAAGGAGGGGCAAATTCCATCTTGATCACTCACATCCCACTCCATGTTTCATAGCAAACCCGAAAAAACTACCTTTATAACTACCCAGCCACGGAATAGCTTTGGTAGTCCCAAAGTAGGCTACTACACATGTTGGAATCCATGGTGATCTCAGGTCTAAGGACTTTGTACTCAACACTACCCGAGACCAACTAATGGCACATTAATTCCCGTAGTGTCTCATGGTGGGTCTATCCAACAATGTGTTCTCTAACACATGTGTCCATGTTTATTGATTTGGTATCTCCATACCAATGATCTATGAGACATGATCATCAATCAATAAACATGCCGATCTTAGAATCATATTTGTTCCAACAATATGACATATGATCAGGGATCGTTTAGAAATAGATTCATACATATAGAGTCTCATAAATAAGTCACGTACTTATTGATCAATGCAAGATGTCTATTTCATGGAACCAATAACACTTTATTCATTTGTACATAAACATTGACAATGATATCCAACATCCCCATGTTGCCTCTAGGGCATATCATTAACAGTATCCACCATCTCGAGGAGTTCTCATTAGTCTAAATAGATATCGTGCTTCTTTTTGTACTTAATGCTGTATCAAATTGACCTATTAAGTCGCTCTTAGAATCATATAAATCTATTCGGCTCAATGATTATTATTAGAGATAGCACCAGGTTTTCTAAATGGTCTTACCTGCTTTAGCCATCTTTTATGTATTATTACTATTCGATGTTTTAGAACCGCCTTTATATTTAGATCTTAATCTATTTAAATGTAGTAGTTCGTTATCAACTGTTAAGTCACATTAATGTACCGATTGATCCTGGTTTAGTGCATTTAGCTCAAAGTTAATATCTTCGTATAAAATATATGAGTACTAGCTGATTTACATTAGATCTACGACCTGTGCTATAAATATATGTAATTAGTATTCGTGTTTTTAGATATAAGTGATTTATACTGTCTCGTATACTACCAATCTATCCCAATCACTTATACTAAGTACACTTTGGAATGGTAATTATATATTATGAATATCTTTAGCCGATCTAGTAGATCTAATATTAACTTAATCACCTATTCTTTGTTTGTTGTTGGTTACAGATCAAACCAACCGGCACGCCCTTCGAATCACCAAAGGGACCAACTTGGACCCGCACTCGCGCCTAAGCGAATCTCAAAGCTAGCGCTGCATGGGAAACTTTTCTCATCAACACGCTTTGGCACACACTGGGTGGGACCACCGCCACGTCCAAGTCCGCTAGGGCATAATGGTGAACATCAAGATCATGAGCCGACCGTAGAGAACATCATCCCTATGACTATGGACAAGTTTGCCTGAGCAACAGTCGACTATCGCCAGATGGTTGAACGATTGCAATCTCACTATTTGCAATCCTTCTTTACTCAGACCAGGTCGGAGACAATCGTCAAAAGTACAAATTTGTGATCCCCGAAGACTTTGACTCGGGAGCCACCTCCAACAAAAACAAGGAAAAGAAGGTTGAAGACATCAAGCATGTGGATGACTTAGGCTGCACACGCCGGCAGATCGGATTGATTCGCCTGTCCACCACGCGCCGTCAACCACTCAAGGATACCGGTGAATACGTTGAACAACATGATTAGCACTGTGGGTTGATCAAAGATAGCCGAACAACCGCCAAGGGGTCCACCTTCTTCCCGATGGCCGATTCCCAACTACAAGACTCAAGGCACGGGCTACCACCTCTACCGGGACAACCAACACCTCCAAAAACCCTATTCAGCCGAATGTACATCATCTACGCAAACCAACGCCCAAGCTTCCGACTGTGCAACAACCTTAGCATCGTGGCCACGCAATCCCGCACTAACTCAGGAGTAGATGGGAGAACATGTTCAACACCAATCGGCAACCTCTAATACACAAAGTGCTCGCTGGCAATTACATGCCGACCCACTTCACAACTCCGCGGTTCCGGCCTCCCTCGAGCAAAGAAACCCTCCGTTGATACTACAAAACACTTCTTGTCGTGAATCAAGTCCAACATCAGTACCAAAACCACGAAGCACTTACCAACCCCATTCACCACAGATGCGCAGATCGGGCAGCTCCTTGCAATATGAGCAGATTTAACCGATACCGCAGTACAAGCTCAAGAAACAGCCTTGGCCGATCCGATCGCAGATGTCATGCGTGATCAGTTCGGTCTCAAGACGGGACTCCCGCCATATGTACCAGTACCATCCAAAATACTTTGAGAGAGTGCCCCTACCAAACCAGTACAAGGAGCCGGATTTTTCAAAGTTCTCTCGGGCAAGATAATGTGTCGACTTACGAACACGCTCAATCGATTCCTCGGTTCACGTGCGTGAAGCATCGGCTACTGACGCCGTGAGTGCTGGTTGGCCCATTCTGGATCGACTCCATACATGGTTTTCATCACTACCCTACAACTAGGTACAGCTGGGCTGATCTCGGTAGCGCTTCACCGCTACTTTACTCCCAAGACGCACGAGATGAAGTCGTCGACCTCACCAAAGATCGACAAAGGCATGAAGAATCAATCTCAGACTACATCCAACGCTTTAGGATATGAGGAACCGATGTTATAGTCGATTTAGCCTTCCATGGCCTCTTGGCCCCAATCAGTGGAAAGGTTTTCACTGTAACTTCGAATGCTTGGCCCACTTGGCCCAAAAGGGGACGACCCACGAGCAACGTTTCCAAGAATCCAAGAAGGCCTTCACGAAAGTTAGCCACGTTGCTTACACATCGACTCGACTCAAGTGATAGCGACGCAAAGGTGGAAGCAAATGAGTGGACCGAAAAAGAAGGCAATAACGTGTCGTTGACGAAGAAATCGGCTAAGGGAGGAGTGATATGACTTCGACATCACCAAAGCCAATAAGATCTTCGACCGCACCGTGGGAGAAGCAAATACAACTTCGACCAACTACGCCATCCCATCACCAGGAGCTCAAGAAAAGAAATATTGTAAGTGGCATAACACCACCTCCCATAGCACCAATTACCGCAAAGTTTTCTACCAAAGAAATTCAGCTTCGGCCATAGAAGTGGGGAAGATCAAGATTGAAGAATCGAGAAACATGAAAGTCGATGGCAACCCTTCCTTGTTAATGTAGTCCATGCCACCTCAAGGCGAGCCGGGACGGTAGTACAAAATGGCGCACAAATTTTAAAGCTCGAGGCCCAACAAGGAAGCACGACCGACAATGACTCGCCAGAACAATCCAAGAGGCCGACCTGGAGCCAACCCGCCGACCATCAATATGGTCTACACCCAAAGGGCTGATCCACGATCGTCTACCCTGCACATGGACACCAACTTCTGCTTTCAACTCAGGTTCAAGAGGAGGAAGAAGCCCGACGTGGCAAACCTTATCGAGAACGACCGATTGACTGGGAATGGCCTACATCCGTCCCCATGGCGTGTGAGTTCTTTTTGGTTCTTCTGGGAGCAAGGAATGCAGCTTGCCCACCTTAGAAATTGCCGCCTCGCGCAGACGGGAAGACGAGTTCAGGCAAGAGCCGATTGCGAGCCCCACTTATCATCATCCTCGAGCCGTTCAGCTCAACCAGTGAAACTCTCCGTCCACGAACAACTCCCGGCCCAACTTTGTCCATGAAGAAGAGGACGAAAAGGACAAAGCCCGCCAAAAGCACAAAAGTTAAGGTACAACGACTAAAGAGTGAGGGCTGAAAGAGGTCCAGCCAAGATCGAATATTAGCTAAAAAAGAAAAGGAGCAAACCACCCAAGGAGGCAATGGCGCATAAAAAAGGATGCTGCCTCGACTGACAGAGTCTAAAGACAAGGCCAAGAGGGAGGCTAAAGGGAAAGGAGTGGCAATGACGGCCAACATGGTATTCATATTGCCGCCAGTTTGAGGCTGCCCAACCGATGCAAACATCGCCCAGAACCGTGGCCAAGCTAGTAATCGTCCCCAGACCCGCCATATTCGAGAAACCCGAGGGGACTGAAAATTGGCACCAAGCCCTTATACGTTAAAGGATTTGTGAATGGCAAGCCGATATCAAAGATGTGCCGGTCATGGGAAGTCATGCGGAGCCGATGACTGATCAAAACCAACATGGTGCTCAAGGACTTCGGCGGGAATCCATCAAGGCCAAGGGAGTTCTCACGTCGAGCTAACCGCCTGAAGCTAAGAAACCGTGCCCACAACATTTTTCATCATCAACGGGAAGGATCCTAAGGCACCACGCTTCTAAGGGATTGGATCCACGCCTAACCGCCGCACGTTCTACAATGCATCAAAGCTTAATCCAAAGGGCAAGGCAAAAGATAGAAATCGGTGCCCGATTGTGTCGGCTTAATGTAGCAAACGCCGAGTTAATGCTATGGAAGTCGATGGCATTGATTGGCCGTATGGCAAAGTGTGGCAAGCCGATTTTCTAAAGGTGTCCGACTTGATATACAGCCAATTGGAGACGAAGAGTCTCAATTATTACTTTGAGGGCATCGTGGGAGGACTCGAGCGTCTACACCAAGGACACCGTGGACGACATCGATGGCAAACTTGGGTAAGGTTTTATGTCAACCGACGAGCTAGAGGAAGTTAACATAGGTCCGGGAGATAGTGCCTAGGCCGACATATATTAGGACCAAGCTTATTGATTTATTGAAGGCATATAAAGATTGATTTGCTTGGGAGTATATTGAGATGTCTGGTCTTAGCCGATCGATTGTTGAACACGCCCCCATTAAGCATGGATATTGCATACAAATGCCTCCCAGAGGTTTAAAGCCGATATGTATGATGCATTAAGGACGAAATCTGCTGTATGATGCCGGTTTCATTTATCTCATTATATGCAGTGGGTTTCAAATATAGTTCCAATGCTAAAGAAAAACGACAAACTTAGGGTGTATTGATTTCAGTGATTTAAATAACGCTACTCCTATGCCTATAGCCGACAGCTGGTAGATGTAGCCTCAAGCCACAAAATAAAAAGTTTTATGGATGGCAATGTTGGTTATAATCAGATCTTTATGGCCGAGGAGGATGTCCATAAGATGCCTTCTGTGTGCCCAGGAGCAATCAGCTTATACGAATGGGTTGTAATGACTTTTGGTTGAAGAATGCCTGAGCTACATATCAAAGGGCCATGAATTATATTTTCACAACCTAATCTAGCTTCTTGGTGGAAATGTATATTGATGATGTTGTCACAATCCAAGGAAGTGGAAGACCACATAACCGATTTAAGGCCAAGGTCTTGAGAGGACGAAAATATGGCTCCTGAAGACAAATCCCACAAAGTGAGCATTTGGTGTATTTTACCGCCAATTCTGGGCTTCTAGTTCATGAGGATCGAGATGACACAGAGAAGCATCAATGCTATCAAGACTATTCAAAATTTCTCCGTAGGACAAGAAGCAAACAGAATCTTTGATCGGCAAAATTAACTTCATCGCGCTTCATAGCCAATTTTATCCGAGAAGATGGAGCCGTTGACACCTCTAGTGACTAAAAGCCAATCAAGTGCACTTGGGGGACAGAATGTTGTATACTGGACAACATTAAGGATTATCTAAGTTCCCCCCGCCTTGATTCCTCCGAAAAGGAGTGTCGTTCAAGCTTATATCAATCACCATGAGAAGTTTATCTAGCCAAGCTTTTCTGATTCAGAGCTCAAGAAAAGGAGCAGTAATTTTCTATCTTAGCGTAAGACTTCTCGATGCAAAAACAAGGTACTCTCCCGTGGAGAAGTTGTGTTTGTGCCTATATTTTTCATGTACAAAGTTAAGACATTATTTATTATCCAACGAGTGCGCTCTTAGTTTGCAAAGCCGACGAGTAAAATATATGCTATCGGCCTCCAGTTTTGAAGGGGCGAGTTGGGAAGTGGATAATTGCTTTAACAGAGTTTGATTTGAGGTATCAAGCACCCAAGGCAGTGAAAGGGCAAGCCATAGCCGATTTTATCATGGAATACGTAGATGACTCAATCGCGCTCAGTTGGATATCATGCCTTGACGTTAACCGATGAATCGATTTGCACAAATGGATGCGGCATCGCTTGGTTATAATTTCTCCTAGGGGGCAAGCTTCAAGTTTGCTTTTTCCATTATGCCTCACGCCAAAAACAATCAAGCCAAAAATGAAGCGCCGATGGTCTACTATCAAAAATGTCGAGAGTTGATGGACAGCTTCTGGGCTAGTAACCTTAAAGCACATCCCTAGAGAGCGTAATCTGTGAAGCAAATGATCCGGCTCAAAGGGCATCTGGCCAAGCCGATGACAAAAGAAGTTGAAGTGGAGATTGCAAAACCATCTCACCCGACGACTTGAGGCATGACGCCTACAGCTATCTACTGTAATCCTTTCCTAGCCTGGCCTAAGGAAGTTGGGCGTGACAAGGCTTTGCGATATGTTTTGCTCGATGACGATTTATACTATCTGGATGATTGATGGTGTGCTATTGAAGTGCCTAACTATGTATCAAGCTAAAGTTGCCATAGGAGAAGTACACGATGGAATTTGTGGCACTCATCAATCGCCCACAAGATAAAGTGGTTACTTCTGATAGCGGGCTACTTTTGGCCGACTATGCCGGAAGATTGCTTTAAGTGTTGTAAGGACCGGCGTGATTGTCGAAGTTTGGAGCTATCCAAAGGGCACCGACATCGCCCATGAACCCTATCATCAAGCCTTGGCCGCTCGTGAGGTTGGGGAATAGACATGATCGGCCAAATCAATCCACCCTCAAGTAAAGGACACAAGTTTATATTGGTGGCAAACCGATTATTTTACCAAGTGGGTGGAAGCCATTCCTTTAAAGAAGGTTGACTCCTGGGGATGCAATACATTTGGTGTCCACTATCACTACGGATCGTGATCTATCTTTGTCTCCAACGAGTTTGTTCAATTTGTCACGTAATGGGGATTAAGTTGTTAAATTCTTCACTATATTATGCTTATGCTAATGGACAAGCTGAAGCTTCGAATAATAGTTTAATCAAGCTGGATAAAGAGGAAGATCAAAGCCGAGTACCCAAAACAATGGCATAGCCGATTGACCGAGTCACTATGGGCTTACCTGGATGGCCTCATGGATCAATCCAGTGTGCCTCCGACATGTTGGTCTACTGACATGAAGTTGTCTTGCCTTGGGAGAATATCACTTACTGGCTCAAGAAGGGTTCAGCTTGCAAGGACGAATTAACAACCGATGATTATTATATTCTCGATGGTGGATGAATCAAGACCTAGTTTTGTCAAGGATGCGTGCCTTGGAAAAAGTGACTAGATATAAACAACGAGTGGCTCGTCATTATAACAAGAAAGTTATGCCTAAGTCTTTGACGAAGGCGAGCTGCTTGGAAGTTGATATTACCGACTCAGCTCAAGAGATAGTAAATTCGCAAGTAGTCACCTAACTGGAAGGGCCTTTAAGGTCTACAAATGCGTCTCTAAAGGAGCCTATATGTTGGAAGGATTGACGGGGATGTATTTGGAAGGGCTTTTACCTGCAAGAAATATTTGAAAAGATATTATCCTGAAGGTTTGGATTAATTCATGATTCTGGCTAAGTCCTTGCCGATCCATGTTAGCCGATGTGTTATGAGACTATACGCACATCACCTTTAGGACATTTTTACTCAAGTTTTTCCCCTCTAATTTTTCTCAAATCTATTGAGTTTAGCCGACAGGTGTTAGATGGTTTTTCCTTATAATTTTATCAATGCTGAAGGCAACATTGAGAAAATTAGGGGGCATATACCTTACAAAGTCGAAACCAAATTAGAGGACTTCAAAATTTTTTGGGCTTTGAATACTTTTAAGGCATTGAAGATATGAAGACTAAGTAAATCAAAGGATACATGATTAATATTTGAAGCACACTAGGCCGATTACAAAAGTTATGTACAAGCTATGGCCAAAGGATTTTAGGTCTAGCCCTATTACATTCCGAGAATTTTTGGATGGTCAATATCGTTTGTCCTTGATAGCTTTAATCTGATTGACTCTTGCGAGGTCTTCCTCCCCGTACTCGGATCACTTTGGCCGACTCTATTTAAATCTCCTAAGTATTTGAGGGTGGAAGTCACCTTGCCCTTTGCTCTTTCGTAGCCTTGGGGAGATCGCTAGCACTTGCTTCTATTCAGCAATTTTTGCCCTCCACTACTCCATCCTCGCCAAACAACCTCGCTTTCCTCTACTTCATGTTGGCTGATTTTTTCTCGCAGCCGATTGCCCTGCCGCCGCCGTCCAACTTGGCCTTTGGGTTACTAGGTTCTCGCACAAGTGGCATCAATTGTGGCCACTCAAGCTGGCTTGAGCTTGCCGATCAATCATCTTTGCATGGCCCGCCTCAAACTTGAACCGGTGAATGTTCATGAATGTGAAGGGTTACGCGTAAGCTACGATAGCTAATAACAAAAATTTTCTACCGCACAAACCAGAACACTTGCAAGTAAGGGTCAATAGATCATTACCGATTGGAGTATGCAACGGAAATAGCCAATCAGAGCTATCCGATCCGGAACAGCAGCCAATCGGGCGCCCAATTCACGATAGCCGATTCCCAAAGCAAAATGATCCGACGAGCCGATTCCCAATGCCGTCGAGCTGATCCGACCTAGTCGACTGCTGATTCGCCGAACTGCACCATCGCCGTAACACTCGAAATTTGGTGATTTAGTCCCAAAGTTTGTAAAGGCGAAGGTGCAGTCTGGATCGGGCTGGTACAGGGTCGATCGGCCAACAAAGGATTCGGGCCATGGGCCAATCGGCTACAGGGGATGGATCGGATAGGGGGCAGCCAATAGCCGATTCTTGGTCCGGAAGAGATGAAACCGTTTCGATGCAGCGGTTTGAAGATAAATAGAAGATTCGGTTGTTAATTGCGCGTTAGACGATATTGTCACTTATGGATAGAGTCCCGTAACGGCGATTGTATCTCGTAATTTAGGGGTTTGTTTAAACTGCTAGTTGTAACACAACCCGAGTCCCGCTTGGGATAATGTTGTGTTTTAAATAGTAGTTTAGATAGAGTCCGGGTTCAGTACGCATAATTGTATCCCCAGTATAAATAGGACCCGAGACCTCCAATTTTTTTAGTCAATCATAATCAACCAAAACTTTCTGGCGCATCGCCAACCTTTTCTTCGACGAGCACTTTGTTTGGCTATGGGCTGCATCGCTTTATCCCCGCATCTAGGTAAATGCTTGTCATTAGTGGTATGATATACTGTTTCTAGTGCTTCCATCGTAATGACACATTAGATTCGTGAGTTTGTACTATTATTTATCATATAGCGCATATAAATTAGATCAATGTTTGGATCCATCCTGTCATTGGCTAGTTCTAGCAAGAACTTCTGCGCCAATAGGGCTAGATCTAAAGGTTGGCTGGTTTATACGCGGTATCCACCGTCTCGAGAGATATAAATCGGCTACAACAGATTGGGTTTTTTTTTTATACTTAATGTTGCATCTGGATTCGAACTATTAAGTCGTTTTAGAACTATCAATGATCCGTTCGGTTTAGATTTATATTGTTTAGAGACAAAGCACTGGGTTTCAACCGGCCTTATCTCGCCCGATATGTTTCTTCTAATATATTTATTATTAGATTTATATTAGGATTGTCTCTTATGTTAAGATCGCATTCTTGTTGGACGCCGCCAAACCGAAATCGGCCTATCATCGATGCCGATGGCCAATTTCCGTGCTATGCATGTTTCAAGAATGATATCTTCTTATAAGATTCACTCTGAGTACTACCCGATTCATTGTTAGCTTAGCATCTAGCTTATGTTATTAGTCCATATATTTATTATTCTTTACCGTATTTGGGTTAGCGTCGATGTCTCGTTCGCATAGCCGAATCCATTCTACTACTTGGATTAAATATAGTTTAGAATAACATATATATGTTTATGGGTTCCCTTAGCCGATCCAAAGGGGGGATCTAACCTAACACTTAACGATATTCTCTTTGTTTTTCTTGTTGATTAACGATCAAATCAATCGGCACACTCCCGCACAAGCAGGTAGGCAAATGAGAAGGCCTCGCACCGGAGTTAAGCAGATCTCCTGTGCCGCCGCGTGAGAGAAATTTCTCATCAACACGCTTGGCACGCCTTGGGTGGACTCTTTGCTCGGCCGACTCTGACGCATAGATTCAGCCGACAAGATGGTCGACTCCAAGAGCCCCAACATTTCCTGCAGACAACATTGTGCCTCCGTGAAGATGGAACAACAGCTTGCCTGGCTAAACAAAGAAGCCGATTATAAGAAGATGGTGGAAGAGCTCCAAAGCTAACTATTGCGCCTTTCACCCAAACAAGATCCGGGGCCGTGCATCAACGACACTAAGGCATCCTCCTCTGGTGAGACAAAAGGCAAACAGAAGATGGAGGAGCCGACCCAGGAACAAAACGATTCGGCTGTATATTCTCTACAAGACCGGATCGACTCTACCGTCCATCACGCGTTGGTCAACCAAAGTAGCACACTGTCAACACTCAATAACATGATCGCTACCGTGGTCGGATGCAAAGATAGCCGACCAGCTGCAACGAGGGCCAACGTACTTCACAGACGGCCAATTTCCTGGTTATAGGACGCTGGTAACGTAGAATCGACCAATCCCACCGCTAGCGCAACAAGGGCCACCAGGAGGAGTCCTCAGCCAGCCAAATCCAGGTGAATCGGCTATAAGGCCAGCAATTACTATGCTGAACCGACAGCAGCCGTTGCCCCTAGATCAGGTCACTAACATGTTCAATGACAATTGGCAGGCAGAACCGATTGATCCAAACAGCGGTACAACGCCGTGGCCGATGCTGCTTAGGACCACCATCGCGCCATCGCAAGCACATCGGCCGCCTCCCGTTGATCATCATACCACCAAGGAGGCCATCAAGATCATCATTACAGCCTCGTACGCCACCACCACCGTATCGGCAAGCACCCACGCCGTATGACCCATACGAGCCGATACAGCAAGACAACCGGACATGGGCTGATCTGATCGTAGATGTCATGCGTGATCAATTCGGCCTCAAGCCGAAAGACTCACGAAACATGTATCGGTATCCCTATCCAAAGCACTTCGAACGTGATCCCGCTGGACCAACCGATACAAGATCCCCGATTTTTCAAGTTCTCAGGCGTGATAACATTTCCACCTACGAGCATATTAGCCGATTCGTGGCACAAGCAAGGCAAGCACGGCCATGCGATGCCTTGAGAGTCCCGTAGTTCCCTCTTTCCCTTCAGATCGGCTTTTACTTGGTTCTCCTCATTGCCCTACAACTCAATCCGTAGCCGGGCCCATCTTGAAAAAACAATTCCACAACAACTTCTACTCCGCAACCATGAGATGAAGTTGTCGACTCACCAAAGATCCGCAAGTAAACACAACGAATCGGTCCAAGATACATCCAACGCTTTAGGGAGATGAGGAACCGATGTTACAACCTGGTGCTATCGTACGCCTGCCGATGGTTTTCATGGTCCGATCGCGCCGATCCGAGAGCGATTCTCGCAGACTTTGATAGCTTAGCCCACTTGGCGCAAGGTGACGGCCCACGAGTAGCGATTCCAAGACACTAGGAAGGCCGTCAAAATATAACCCAGGTCATCGTTGAGTCAGACTACGGGTCCGACGACGGTGATGTAGAAGTGGCGACAGCCGAATGGGCCAAGAAAAAAAAAAGCCGTCGTCTGCCATGGCTACTGAAGATGGCTAAGGAAGAAATATATGATTTTGACATCACCAAGGCCGACAAGATTTTCGACTTGCTGCTCAAGGAGAAGCAGATTCAGCTGCCTGAAAATCATGTGATCCCGTCGTACGAAGAATTGAAGAAAAAGAAATATTGCAAGTGGCACAACACCACATCACACGCCACCAATGATTGCAAGGTCTTCAGCAAAGAACCAGCTTGGCAATTGAGGCCGGAAGCTGAAGTTCGCGATTCAAATCGGCCGATGAAGGTAGATGGCAATCCCTTCCCTGGCCAATACCGGCCCAAGCCGCCCCTGTGCAAGCTGAATGACAGATGTAATGGCGCACGGCTTAGTCAACACATCGATCGTGGCCGAGTGCGTAAGGTGATCATATTGATGTCACGCCGCACCAATTAATATGGTGCGCCAAATCATCAAACCTACGACCGACGGCCGATCCATGAACGTAGTCGATACCGTCATGAGTACCGGTCTCAGAAGAAGCTTACAATGAAGCACCTCGTCGACGCGAGCCAACCACCCAAAGCCGATGATATGAGGTAAACCACGACAATGCCGATCCGCATTGACATTGTGATTTTTCGTGTACCGGGCCGAATCCAAGATGAGATCGCCAACATTGGACGATCGCTCAAAGATGCAACGATTACCGCGACGACGAGCATAGGAGCTCATCACTGCAAGTCCAATTCTGGGTTTCGTCCCCGTGAGCCGTTCACCTAAACCAAAGGTGGGCGGTGGTCCATGATCGGCTCGGCCCGATCCCCGAGACTTCTTCATCGACGAAAACCACGATGGGAACAACCACGATGACGAAGAGGCCGATGAAGAGGCAAACCCCAATGGTGCCCATCCGATCTCTTCACGAAGACGTAGAAAAGAAGGGTTCAACGGCCAAGCGTGAAGGAAGAGAATACGAAGTCTAGCAAATGATCCTTGAACAACGCCGTCTACTGGGCAAAATCAAAAGGCGCTCGGGTACCCAAAAAGAAAGCTGCCAAAGCCAACGAAGAACAAGCCGAGGAAAGCCCAACGATCAAGCCAAGAGGGTGGCCAAAGGAAAAGGCAAAATTTCTCATCGGCCAACATGGTGTTCGTGCTGCCGGCCGAGTTCGGCGCTCCCGGCCGGGCGTACACCGTTGAAGATGACCTCGGCGAAACTAGCAATCTCACCATACTAAGTCGGCCTTCGACAAACCCGAAGGAACCAAAAAATTGGCACTTAAAGCCATTGTACATTAAAGGATTTGTCAACCAAGCAAGCCGATTTCCAAAATGCTAGTTGATGGGGAGTCAGCCAACCTCATGCCTTACGCAACATTCGTAAAGCTAGGCAAGGGAGCCGAAGACCTAATAAAAACCAACATGGTGCTCAAAGACTTTGGCGGCAACCCATCGGAAACGAAGGGCGTCCTCAACGTTGAACCGACCATCGGCAACAAGACCGTGCCCACAACATTCTTTGTCATCGACGGGGAAGGGGTCTTACAAAACGTCGCTCGAAAGGGACCGGATACACGCTAATTGCCGCGTCCCCTTCTACAATGCATCGAGCCTCGATCCAATGGGATGGCGACAAGATCGAGATCATACCACCCGATGTGCCGCTTAGTGTTGTTAGTGTTGATTTGCCGCTTTGGGAAATCAAGGGCATTGATTGTTTATCCGGAAGATCCGCAAGCCGATTTTCTAAATGTGTCCAATTCAACAATACAAACTCGATTGGAATGACGAGCCGTAGTCGCTTGAACAAGACATGGTGGAGGGCTCGAGCGTTTCTGCATGGACACCACTTTGACAAAGACAATGGCAAGCTAGGGCAAGGTTTCACGTCGGCCGATGAATTAGAGGAAATTGACATCGGCTCTAGTGATAACCCGAGGATGACGTACATTAGCAAAAATTTGTCTCCTCATTGTAGATCCTAGCTTATTGAATTATTAAAAGAATATAAAGATTGTTTTGCTTGGGAGTATTGAGATGCCCGGCCTCGCCCGATCAATAGTTGTCCATCACTCCGCCGACATAAGTGTGCTACGCACGTCGTTCAAACAGCCTCCCAGGAGGTTCAAGGCTGATATGTACGATGCAATTAAAGCCGAAATCACTCGTCTATACGACGCGGGATTGATTCGGCCTTGCCGATATGTCGAGTGGGTCTTGAACATCGTCCCAGTGTTGAAGAAAAATGGTAAACTTAGGGCGTGCATCAATTTTAGAGATCTAAACAAAGCAACCCCTAAAGACGAATACCCAATGCCGATAGCCGATATGCTTGTCGATGCTGCTTCAGGCCACAAAATTATCAGTTTCATGGATGGCAATGCAGGGTATAACCAAATATTCATGGCCGACGAGGACATTCACAAGACCGCTTTTCGGTGTCCCAACGCAATCAGCTTGTACGAATGGGTAGTAATGACGTTCGGCTTGAAGAATGCTGGGGCAACATATCAACGGGCCATGAATTACATCCTTCACGATATGATCGGCTTACTGGTAGAGATATAAATTGACGACGTGGTTGTCAAGTCAAGGGAGATAGAAGGCCACATAGCCAATCTGAGACAAGTGTTAGAACCGACGAGGAAATACGGTCTGAAGATGAATCCGCTTAAGTGCGCGTTCGGCATATCGGCCGGGCAATTCTTGGGGTTTCTCATTCATGAAAGAGGAATTGAAGTTACACCAAGGAGCATAAATTCTATCAAGACAATTCAACCTCCGAAGGACAAAAGCAACTCCAGCCATTGATTGGCAAGATAAACTTCATCGACGGTTCATAGCCAATCTCTGAAAAGATGGAGCCGTTCACACCACTGGCTTCGCCTGAAAGCCGATCGACTTTCACATGGGGGCGGAGCAAAGCAAAGGCGTTAGACAACATAAAAGATTATTTAAGCTCCCCCGCTTTAATGCCTCCACAAAAGGGAACACCGTTCAAGCTGTATTTATCACCGACGACAATCAATTGGCTCCGTCCTAATCCAAGATGTCGACGGCAAAGAAAAAGCCATCTTCTATCTCAGCCGACTTGCTAGACGCGGAAATGAGGTATTCACCGTGGAGAAGTTATGCCTATGCCTCTATTTTTCATGTACAAAGTTAAGGCACTATTCGCTGTCCAAAAGTGCACAATAATCTGCAGCCGACGTAGTTAAGTATATGCTATCGGCTCCAAAGTGCTCAAAGGAAGAATTTGAGAGTGGATCTTCGCACTAATGTAATTCAATCCGAGGTATCGTGCAAAGAAGAGAAGTAAAAGGGCAAGCCATAGCCGATTTCATCATGGAGCACGTAAACGATTCAATCGGCTCGTGGAAATTATGCCTTGGACTCGATGTTCGACGCCGCCGGTTGCACTAACGCGCGTGGCACGGCTTGGTCATTATTTCGCCTAGTAGGCAAGCTTCGAATTTGCTTTTGCCATCAACCCCCACGCTACAAACAACCAAGCCGAATACGAAGCCGTCCTTAAAGGATTGCACCGCTCAAAGAAGTTGAAGCCGACACCATCGAAATAATGGAAGATTCATTGTTGGTCATCACCAATTATCAGAGAATATGAATGCAAAAATGACGCACTGATGGTTTATTATCAGCAATGTCGGAAATTAATGGACGGTTTTCGGCTAGTTACTTTGAAACATATTCCTGAGAGTGTAACACAAAGGCCAATCACTTGGCTCAGGGGCACGGGCTATCGGCCAATGCTTAAAGAAGTCGACATAGACATTGCCGCCATTACGACCGACGAGGAGGTTTGAAGTTTACAACTATCTCAAAACCCTCCCAATCGGCCACAAGGAAACTACGATACAAGACATTACGATACATGTTGCTCGATGAAGATCTGTACTATCGGACGATTGATGGCGTGCTACTCAAGTGTTTGGGAGCCGATCGTGCCACAAAGGCTATCGGGGAGGAACATGAAGGAATCTGTGACACACATCAATCGGCCACAAGATGAAGTGGTTGCTTTGCCGAGTTGGTATTTCGGCCAACGATGCCGGAAGATTGTTTCAAGTATTAAAAGGGGTGCCAAGATTGCCGTAAGTTTGGCGCTATACAACGAGCACCAAAGATCGACTATGAACCCAATTATTAATCTATGGCCGTTTCGAGGATGGGGCATTGATATGATCGGCCGCATCAATCCACCCTCAAGTAAAGGACATAAGTTTATCCTAGTGGCAACCGGATTACTTCACAAACTGGGTGGAGGCGATTCTCCTCAGAAAAGTCAATTTTAAGGATGCAATCGAGTTTGTGAAAGAACACATCATCTACCGATTTGGCGTTCCACAAACAATAACAACAAAAACCAGGATCCATCTTCGTGTCTGACGACCTGTTAAGTTTGCCGACGGCATGGGGATCAAGCCGCTTAATTCTTCACCGTACTACGCACAAGCCAACTGGCAAGCCGAGGCCTCAAACAAAAAGTTTGATCAAGCTGATTAAGAGAAAGATCTCCGAGTACCCTAAACAAAGGGCAATGTACCTGATTAGCCGAATCACCGTGGGCATATCGGATGGCATGCCACGGGTCAATTCAAGTCCCTCCATACAAGCTCGGTCTGGGCGTACATGAAGCGCATCGCCTTGGGAATGTGTCGTCGGCCAAGGCGCATTCACTACAGGATCAACTCACGCCCGACGATTATTATCACTCGATGGTGGACAAATTCGGACGCATTTAGTTTTATCCAGATGAGGGCCTCGGAAAAGTCACAAAGGATAAAGAACGAGTAGCCGACATTATAATAAAAAGGTGGTGCCTAAATCTTTCCTGTGAGGGCGAACTCGCTTGGAAATTGATACTACAGATCGGATCTAGGGATAACAAGTTCGACAAGTGGTCATCAAATTGGGAAGGGCCTTTCAAGATCCACAAATGCGTCTCCAAAGGAGCTTACATGCTAAAAAAGGACTGGACAGAGAAGTATTTGGAAGGGCTCTTAATGGAAAACACCCGAAGAAATATTACACCAGCGTATGGATCAACTCGTGATTCGACTATGGTTATTTCAACCGATTTACGACAACCGATGTCTTACATTAACAAGGCATCGCCTTTAGGCATTTTTATGCAACATTTTTTGCTTAGTTTTCTACGATCGGCTCATGATTGGCTGATAGGGACTAAGGATGTGCGAACGACTCGAACTCACAATTTTGTCGACACCAAAGCTATCAACAAAACTTGGGGGCATATACGTACACAAGCTGATTGCAAAATTGGGCCAATTGCAAATATCTCGAAGAAATATTACCCCAAGATTTGGGTATGCTTGAATCAAAAGATAGTCGCTGATTTTTATTCATAATCGGCATGAAGCCGATTTCGATTACATGTCTCCTAGATAGTCTCGTGATGGCCCGCCAGACCCGGCCAATGGCCTCCTGGAGATTCCGTCTCTAAAGCATCCAAAATCAAATACTCTAGCCTAGTGACTTTACACGCAGTGGTTGTGATTAATAGCTCATTGGAAGTTGTGTTCGCCTTGCTACCACCCTGTCATGTGACGTAACGAGTGTTGCGTACGCCGAACGAATAGCCGCCGAACACCGCTGAGATTTATGGAGGTCCTGGGTCGCCATGACGAGCCTCCTGTTCCCTAAAGTGCCACAAGTTGGTTCTCACTTGTTGGTCTTGGCTAACCGTCGCCCATACGGTGTTCATGATCTCTAGAATCACTGTAGGGATGGGGCGACCAGAGAAGATTAACTCGTGAGTACTTAAGAAAAGAAATGGGAAGACGGATGGGGTTGGAAAATCACCTCGGTTCACCGATGAGTTTGAGGATGCCATGAGAAGTCTTGCTGAAAAGCTTGAAAACCTGGAATTTGTACACTGGAGAGTGAGGGAATTTCTTCTTCGGCTGTGATGTGTTCGGGAAGGCCTGAAAGGGTCCATTTATAGAAAGAAAAGATGCGGGTTCGGATGTAAAAGATCATCGCATGCAAAAAGTCGAAGAGGTCATCATTAAAAGCATTGGGAATCATTGGAATGGTTGGTGACTACTCGAGACCTGATACCTATTGCTCAGACTCACGAGTTTTTGGAGTACATGTTCGGATGAGTCAAACCGTGAAGCCAAATCGCAAGTAGCGCATTTGAAGTATTATTAGCCGATAACCAATGAGACATATTCAAGCGCCGACACTAACTATCATGGCGCGGTCCCGGAGTCGGCAACATAAAGCGATGCGCGGGCCGGAGCCGATTTCAACGTAGGCAATTCAAGACGTTGCGCACGGCCGAAAGCCAATCTTATCTACAAGTACAGCCGATCTTAGCTATAAGCATAGTGGCGTAAGATTGATAAATTATATTACACGATTTGAAGCCGCCGTGAGCACGATTAAAATGATCGTCCAATCCCATCACAAAAGTATGACAAGTACACATGTAAGGCAATAGCCGATTTTAGAATATCGAATATTACACTCATTGTTTCAAAAATTGGCTATGGCCGGCGCCGCCTTCTACCCGATCTAGTCTATCTCTTCGATGGCTTTGATGGGTCGGCCTCGACCCCGCCACCGGCCGGATGCCCTTCACCAGTTGCGCAGTGTGCCACGGCCGCCTTGATGCCTTGGCATTCAACGATCTCGGCCGCAAACCAGCCATGTACTCTTGTGAACATCGATCTCGTTCGTGACTTGAACGATATCGCCATCACCGGTCTTGGCGTGCGAGGAGCTGCTCGAGCTTGGCCGCCGCCGCCTCGTCAGCGGTCAAAGGTGGCCTTCCGCTCTTGATGGCGTCCTGGCCGACCGGGAGGGTGGCAGCACCGCGCCGGCTCTCGCGAAGATCGGCTTATCCGCCGTGTGCTCGCTCGTACTTGAGCCGATGGGCTTCCATGAAGGTCGCCTGCACAATAGCGCTCTGGCCAGGGCTTCCGGCAGCCTGGCCCCGAATCTCTTTGAATCGCGGCGTATCGACCCACTCCACCGTGACCACCAGCGCCCCAATGGGCTCCAGCCTCCACCGCTTGCCGATGTCGGCTAGGGTGGCCCTTAGATCTCACTCGGCATCACCGACGCCCTCGTCGATTTCGCGACTCCTCAAACTCCGACAAGTCAAAATCGAGGAGGTCGGCTATGTTCTGCAAAGAAAGAAAAGAGAGACGATCGAAGACATTGAGTTGACAAGCCGATCATCAATTTCAGCCAGCTACCGTTGGCACCGTAGTCTGAGCAAAGCCACTGCCTGGATCACCGCCGCAGCCTATCGGCGCTCTTCGCCGACGCCGTCACCACCGCCCGCGGCAGCGCCGCGTGCTCGCTCGGACGCCCGGGGCAGCCGATGGAGATCGCGGGCCGCAAAGAAATAGTTAGCGACAAATTGGCTAATTACTACAGGTCAAATAGCAAGAGATGATTACCGGCGCGGCGCGGCGTGAAGTGCGGCGGCCAATTTCTTGACTCCGAAAAGAATGGTTCGATCCGATGCAAGTGATCATCGTGAAGCCAAGTCTCGGCGAAGTGAAGGCTTACTCCGCCGATGTTTTGCCGGGGACTTGGGACCGCGGACATCGGCAGGGCATTGACCGACTCCGGTGACTTAAAGCCCCGGCTCGGCCGTTGCCCACAGCCTCGCCGCATTTCTCACCGGCGACGGTGTCGAGGAACTACGCGACGGCCGGATCCAAGGGGGAGGAGGCTATCTGGCCGGTGCTTGCAGCTTCTCCTTTAGCCTCTTGGGGCGTGCGCCACCGACGGCCATGGAGGTGGTGCACCTTTTCTTCTCGGGGGCGATCGCACGACGCACCGCCCCCTCGTAGCAATGAAGCTAGCCGGCGCTCTCCGCCGTTGGCCGACGGAGTGAGTCCGCCCCATCCGTAACACCTAAACGGTATTCCGATGGGAGCCCGGAGTCGCTCACCGTTGGCCGCTCCGTATTCGTCTCCCGCACCAAAGGGCAAATGTTAATCGGCTATGTCACCGATGATGAGAGGAAGATAATTATTTGGAACTCAAAGCTTACCGAGGAGATCTCGTGAGGCAGGAAATGTGTCGACGTAATAAGACGACCGTGGTGGAAGATATGGCGCTTGATTTCACCCACCATCGGCCGTAAGCGCGCTTTTTCCTTAGCGCCAATGTCATCACGCCAACATCGCCGAGGGAGGACCGGCTTTGTTCAGCCGCCGATCCATTATTAGGTCTTGGCTTACCACTCCCTCGTTTCGATCTTATCGGCATAGAAGAAGCCGATGGCGCCTGCCCAAGACCAAACCGCCTCGCCGCCGACACCGGTAATAGAATTCGTAGCTCTTGGCCACCGATCGGCCTTGGTGGATCCCGGCCGGCAAGATGCAGGGACAGGTGGCGATGAACAATTCCCGCACCTTGAGTTGTCGGCTGAGTTGACGTCTTCCCAATTGAAGTCGGGCTAAGCAACTCGAACAGCCCCGGTCCCGGTAAAAGTACTGTGCGTTGTTCTCGCGAGACACCTGGTCAGAGACGCATGAACCATTCGCCAGCAGCTCGCCGATTGTTTTGAGCCTACGTGGCGGCTGCTGCCTCTCCGTAGCTCATGCACCTGGTGGTGGTGATCTGGTTGCCGTCTTCATCCTCGATCGGCTCCACTTTGGGTATACAAACGCTGGCCGAGGGAGCCGACCAGCTATCTTTTGGGTCGCCAGCACTAACCAGATTTGAAGGAATCACCAGGGGCCGCCAGTGGTGATGGAGGCGTTGGCGGCTATCTTCGCGGCGGCCTGATGCAACATCTGATACAAGTAGCCAAGGAGGTACTTCCCTGCACCGAGTTTTCCCCGTTGGCCAAAACTTCGGCCACAACTCCGCGCTGGCGGTCGCCCATAGCTCGATCCGCGTAATCACAAACTTTTCTAGCCACATCATCAAGAATGCGGCATGCTCCCTGTGGCCGACTGGTCCGTCCTTCATGTTCTGGGCGATGAAGCCGCCCCAGCCGCCGATGGCCTTGGTTTTGAACTGATGCTGCCCTTTTCGGCTCAAGATGTCGTTGGCCGATGACTCGATATCCAAACCGGTTGTCATGTACACGCGCCCAGCCGTGATGGTCATCGGCCCTTGATGAAATATGAAGGCGTTGAAGCCGTCATTCCAGAAATACGCGGGGCCGACGTAAGTGGCTCGTCCTTCTCCATGTTGGCACAAATGTGGCCAAGCCTTGGGCTATCCCGCCCTCCTCCCACCTGCGTATATTTGGCCGATCGCACCCTTTTGTACCACTTGACCCAGCTGCGTCTATGGTCGGCCATGATTTGAACGTTTTGTTCTAGTGGGCGAGGGATGGTTTGGCGGTGTTGAAAGGGATCCGCTGGTTTCGCTATAATTACATCCGCTGGATCCGTGTTGCCGATGAGGCCGAGAAAGTACTTTGCGCTTGTGTTAGATTGGGGATAAGCACTTGACGTGACAAAGCAGCTCGTAAAAGAGAAGAGGGGCGCTAATCAAGAATGGTTGCATATTACGGTTCGAGGAAGGAAAAGGTACTAATTGATAAAAACAAAGGAAAGTGTTATTCAAAAAATAGTTGAACGTAATATTGATGCAACGTGTTCAAGAGATCGATACGAAGGAAAAGAATGTTTTGGATCGAAAGGGAGTACCTCAGTGGAATCGGCCATGGCGGCGGCCGTAATAAAGACGGCGGTTGGCGCAATGGCTATGGCCGGGCGTGGCGGTGGTGGCCGGCGTGACGGCTGCCTTTCACTGCGGCGACACGGTGAGGCCATCGGAATGCTTGAGGGCGAAGATGGGTCTGGTCCAAGAGCGCGATGAAGCTTGACGAGCGTCGATGGGATCGCCAAGAGGGGAAAGAAGGCAAGAAGCTTGCGTGCAAAGGAGGCCGAGTGCGCTTTGAAGGCGTAGGCGGTTCGCCCGAGGAGAGTGGATATTTAAAGGGCACTTGGAGGGAAGCCGAAGCGGTTTAGGCCAAGAAGAGAGCAGGAGTTTGAACAGAAAGCAAATCCGCAACACTTCGTATCATGGACTTGGGGTAACACTGAAATTTGGTGATTTAGTCCCCAAGTTTGTAAAGGCAAAGCAGAGTCCGATCGGCTGGAGAGACTGGGGTCGATCGGCCGAAGAGTGATCGCCGCGGCCAATCGGCTAAGGATGGATCGGATAGGGGCACTCGATAGCCGATTCCAGTCCGGAAGAGATGAAACCGTTTCGATGCAAATGTTTGAAGATAAATAGAAGATTCGGTTGTTAATTACGCGTTAAACGATATTGTCACTTATGGATAGAGTCCCGTAACGGCGATTGTATCTATAATTTAGAGGTTTGTTTAAACTGTTAGTCGTAACACGGAGTGAGTCCGCGCTCGCATAATGTTGTGTTTTAAATAGTAGTTTAGATAGAGTCCGGGTTTGTAGCGATAATTGTATCCTCGGGTATAAATAGGACCCGAGACCCCGTAATTTTTTTAGTCAATCACAATCAACCAAACCTTCTAGCGCACGCCAACCTTTTCTCTCGTGACGGCACTTTGTTTGGCTACGGGCTGCATCGTTTCGATCCCCAT
Organism: Oryza australiensis; assembly: GCA_019925245.2. NCBI lineage: Eukaryota > Viridiplantae > Streptophyta > Magnoliopsida > Poales > Poaceae > Oryza > Oryza australiensis. Next base: position 1,107,534 of record JAIFGZ020000250.1, on the reverse strand, counting down.
CTAGGTAAATGCTTGTCATTAGTGGTATGATCTACTGTTTAGTGCTTCCAATGTAATGACACAAAGAGATTCAGGAGTTTGTACTCGCTATTATCATATAGTGCATATAAATTAGATCAATGTTTGGATCCATCCTCTCATTGTCTAGTTCTAGCAAGAACTTGCAGCCAATAGGGCTAGATCTAAAGGTTGGTCGGTTTATACGCTGTATCCACCGTCTCGAGAGATATAAATCGGCTACAACAGATCGGGTTTTTGTTTTTTATTCACACTTAATGCTGCATCGGATTCGAACTAGTAAGTCGTTTTTAGAATTATCAATGATCTGTTCGGTTTAGATTTATATTGTTTAGAGACAAAGCACTAAGGTTTCAGCCGGTCTTATCTCGCCCGATATGTTTCTTTTAATATATTTATGATTAGATTTATATTAGGACGCCTCTTATGTTAAGATCGCATTCTTGTTGGACGCCGCCGCCGAAATTGGCCTATCAATCGATGACAAATGATGGCCGATTTCCAGTGCTATGCATGTTTCAAGAATGATATCTTCTTATAAGATTCATCTGAGTACTAGCTGATTCATTGTTAGCTTTCTAGTATCGACTAGGTTATCGATCCATATATTTATTATTCTTTACTATATTTGGGTTTACCGATGCCGTCTCGCCATAGCCGACCCATTCCACTACTTGGCTTAAATATAGTTTAGAATAACATATATATGTTTATGGGTTCCCTTAGCCGATCTAGTGGGGATCTAACCTAACACTTAACGCATATTCTCTTGTTTTTCTTGTTGATTAACGTATCAAATCAATCCGGCACAACTCGCACAAGGTAGGCAAATGAGAAGGACTCCGACCGGAGTTGCTGCATCTCCCAAGCTAGCGCGTGAGAGAAATTTCTCATCAACACTCGCCGATTGATGAGGACCCGCTAGGGTTGGAGCTCGATCTTCGATGAGAGGCAAAGTGTAACTCGATTTGGGGGATGGGGATGACGTTGGCTGTCCGACTACAGTCCTCACGAGCGTTGCGCCTTAGCAACCGATACACCACCTTCAAGGATGTCGCACCTTGTGGAGCACGACACTAGCCACGAGGGCCCTCAATCCGCAAGCAAATCGAAGAAACTTGCAAGAACAAGATAAAAGGTACTCAAAATACTCAGTATGGGAATGAAGGATTCAATCCAAGATACAATAAGGTGGGGTTCCGGAAGGCAGAAAACAGGCGGCTGATCCAAGACGCGCTCCTCCAAAGAAAGCCTAGCAACAATGGCTAAAATGTGCACTCAAAAGAAAACCCACCTAGAGTGGCGGCTGCTGGGGTATTTGTAAGGTTGGAGACGACCAGGAGGTTTCCCCCAAACCCTAGGACGTGCCCCTAATGGGCCCAACTTGATACAAGGCCCATTAGCCCAAGTTCTGCTAACACAGTACCAGTCATGACCATTTTGATGATTCCCGTTGACTCAGAACGAATTTGAAGATTATTCCAAATGCATTTGAAAGTTGATTTGATAGGCTTTCCAGGAAGTCCAAGATCACCCCAATCGGAGTCCGTATGAGGTCGCAGCGCCTGTTAGAAGTTGTCGCTGTTCTGCTGCCCAAACCTGGTGCTCGTGATTCCATTCCCCATTTGTTCCTGTTCTTCATTACTGAGCAAAACAACAGTGCACGCGTCTCCGTTGTCTAAACAAGATGGACAAGAGCTTAAGAAGGATCTTACTTGATGGTTAAGTTGTCGAGCACGAGCACGGATAAGGGGACCAAGTGGAGGGGTGGACGTGACGATGGCTATGATGTCCTCATCACCGATTCGCCGTAGCCGAATTGTAGCCGACGAATAGCCGACGAATAGCACCGCAATGTAGCAGCGCTTCTACCGGTATCCACACGTCCGGAAAAGAACGCCTAACACCCGTGTGCTAGCACAAGATGCAAGGCTAGGGTTTTGGCCGAAGTGGGGAGAGTTTTCGTGGAGATTGATCTCGCCGACTTCCGAAGCCACGCGTGATCAGATTGATTCGGTTCCAATTGACATCCCGCAGCTCTCCACCCTCCCCTTATATGTAGAGTTGGCCGACTAGGTCTAGTTGCCGATCGGGACTCTGTTTTGAATCGGATCTCATCCGAATCTCTTAGAGTTGGCCACCCATACTTTGTAAGCCCATAGGACTCTATATTAAATGGAATCTTATCCGAATTGAGCCACGTTCGAGTCCAACTCGAATGCCTCGTTCTTATCCCCTTAAGTGTTCACATATACTGCTTTTCCGCCGAGTTCAACTCACCGATTTGTCAACAAATGCACCTAGCAGCACATATTAACACCATAGTATACAAGAATATAATATCGGCTCTGAACCTGTATTGTATACACAAATCCCTTTGCCTCACGATACCAATTAAGCTATAGCCAAGATATGTGCCATCCCTTCAATAGCTTAACCATTCAATCGAACCGTACCAGATTATCTGTCTGTTGATTGACTCCTCAATCAACTTGGCATGGCCATGCACTTCCATAATCTATTACCTCGAGGGCCCAAGAGATATCTCTCCAAAGGAGGGGCAAATTCCATCTTGATCATTCGCATCCCACTACATGTTTCATAGCAAACCCAAAGACTACTTTTATAACTATCTAGTTATGGAATAGCGTTTGGTAGTCCTGCAGTAGGCTACTACACATGTTGAAATCCATGATGATCTCAGGTGTAAGGACTTTGTACCAACACTACCTCGAGACCAACTAATGACACATTAATTCCCGTAGTGTCCGATGGTGGGTCTATCGAACAAAGGTGTTCTCTAACACATGTCCACGTATATTGATTTTGTATCTCCATACCATGATCTATGAGACATGATCATCAATCAATAAACATGACGCTCTTAGAATCATATTTGTTCCAACAATATGACATATGATCGTGGGATCGTTTTAGAAATAGATTCATACATAAAGAGTGTCATAAATAAGTCATGGAACTGAATAACACTTTATTCATAAATACATAAACATTGATCGTGATATCCAACATCATATTAGCCTCTTGGATCTATCTCTATAGATCCGATGCCCAATATGTATGTCGCTCCCTAAGTCTTTCATGGAAAAACTATTTTTCAATGAAGACTTGGTGGATTCAAGCATAGGATATCATTTCCAATCGCAATATGTCATCCACATATAAGATTAGAAATACAATTGTACTCCCACCGACCTTTTGTAAACACAGCCTCCTCTTCATTTTTGATGAAACCAAACCCTTTGATTACCTTATCAAAACGAATATTCCAACTCCGAGATGCTTGCTTCAATCCATAAATGGATTTCTGTAGCTTGCATATCTTTCAGGCGATTGTGGATCGACAAAACCCTCAAAGTTGTATCATGTATACACCCTCGCTTAGGTTTCCATTTAGGAAAGCCGTTTTGACATCCATATGCCATATCTCATAATCAAAATATGTAGCAATCGCTAGAATAATCCGAATAGACAAGCATTGCGACGGCGAGAAGGTTTCATCATAATCAACACCTTCAATCTGTCTAAAACCTTTCGATCGAGCCGTATCCGAGTCCAACTCGAATGCCTCGTTCTTATCCCCTTAAGCGTGCGACCCGTAGGTTCAGGTATACTCGGTTTTGGCTATAGTCTAACTTAGCCGATCGTCGGCTCGAGTCTAACTCAGCCGACTGTCAACAAACGGCGCCTAGCAAAGACATATTGACACCATAGTATACAAGAATAATATCGGCTCGAACCTGTAATGTGTACACAAATCCCTTTGCCTCACGATACCGCTAAGCTATAGGCAAGATGTGTGCCATCCCTTCAATAGCTTAACCATTCACTCGAACCGTATTGGATTATTTATCTGTTGAGTGACTCCTCAATCAACTTAGCATGGCCATGCATTTCCATAATCCATTACCTCGAGGGGCCCAGAGATATCTCTCCAAAGGAGGGGCAAATTCCATCTTGATCACTCACATCCCACTCCATGTTTCATAGCAAACCCGAAAACTACCTTTATAACTACCCAGCCATTTTAATAGCGTTTGGTAGTCCCAAAGTAGGCTACTACACATGTTGGAATCTATGGTGATCTCGTGTCTAAGGACTTTGTAGCAACACTACCCGAGACCAACTAATGGCACATTAATTCCTGTAGTGTCTCATGGTGGGTCTATCCAACAATGTGTTCTCTAACACATATGTCCATGTTTATTTATTTGGTATCTCCATACCCATGATCTATGAGACATGATCATCAATCAATAAACATGCCGATCTTAGAATCATATTTGTTCCAACAATATGACATATGATCAGGGATCTTTTAGAAATAGATTCATACATAAAGAGTCTCATAAATAAGTCACGTACTTATTGATCAATACAAGATGTCTATTTCATGGAACTGAATAACACTAAACATTGACGTGATATCCAACATCTCCATGTTGCCTCTAGGGCATATCACTAACAATCTCCCACTTGCACTAGAGTCAACAATGTAAGTATCTAATACCCATTGCTTTGTGTGCGCCTCATGCTTCTACCGAGGGAGGGTTTTGTCACGGATCGGCTATGTTGAGATCCGTGTGCACTTTGCATATCTTGACATCACCTCTCGTCCACAATCTCGCTGATGAGATGATATCGCCGAAGTATGTGTTTGGACTTCGATGTGACCTCGGCTCCTTGGCTTGCGCAATGGCTCCACTATTGTCACAATAGAGAGATTGGAGCAATCGTACTAGTCATCACACCAAGCTCGAAACGAATTTCTTGATCCAAACAGCCTCCTTTGCAACCTTCCGAAGCAGCAATGTACTCGGCCTCCGTTGTAGAATCGCAATGCATCCCGCTTGGAACTCTTCCACCTGATCGCGCCTCCGTTCAAGCGTAACACGAACCTGCATTGCGATCTATAATCATCCTTGTCTGTTTGGAAGCTAGCATCGGTGTAACCACTTACAACGAGCTCTTCTTCACCTCCATAGACTAGGAACATATCCATAGTTCTTCTCAAGTACTTAAGGATATTCTTTACGGTAGTCCAGCTGACCTTCACCGGATCTCGACTGGTATCTCGTCGTAGCACTCAAAGCGTACGAGACATCTCGGCCGTGTACAAAGCATGGCATACATGATGGATCCAATTGCCGAAGCATCCGGAACCATACCCATCTTATTCCGCTCATCATGTGTCCGAGGACACCGATTCTTGCTAAGATTAATGCCATGTGACATGGGCAAGAAACCTTTCTTGGAATCATGCATGTTGAACCTTTTCAACACCTTGTCAATGTATGTACTTTGGCTTAATCCAATTAGCCTCTTGGATCTATCTCTATAGATCCGAATGCTCAATATATATGTCGCTCCCCTAAGTCTTTCATGGAAAACTATTTTTCAATGAAGACTTGACGGATTCAAGCATAGGGATATCATTTCCAATCCGCAATATGTCATCCACATATAAGATTAGAAATACAATTGCGCTCCCACTCGACCTTTTGTAAACACAGCCTCTTCTTCATTTTTGATGAAACCAAACCCTTTGATTACTTCATCAAAACGAATATTCCAACTCCGAGATGCTTGCTTCCAATCCATAAATGGATTTCGTAGCTTGCATATCTTTCCAGCGATTCCGGATCGACAAAACCCCGAGGTTGTATCATGTATACATTCTCGCTTAGGTTTCCATTTAGGAAAGCCGTTTTGACATCCATCCGCCATATCTCATAATCGAAATATGCAGCAATCGCAAGGATAATCCGAATAGATTTAAGCATTGCGACGGGCGAGAAGGTTTCATCATAATCAACTCCTTGAATCTCGTTTAAAACCTTTTGCCACCAATCGCGCCTTATAGATGTGAACATTTCCATCCATATCGGCCTTTTTCTTGAAAACCCATTTGCACTCAATGGTTTTGACACCATCAGTGGATCAACCAAGTTCCAAACTTGATTATCATACATGGATTCTATTTCGGATTTCATGGCTCCAAGCCACTTGTTGGAATCAGGTCCCACCATCACTTCCTCATAGGTCTTAGGTTCATCGTTGTCCAACAACAATATATCACGTTGTCCCGCACCTGTACCGTCAGCGCATGACGTGATCTTTCGCACTCCGTGGGCAGGTGTATCTACAACAGTGGCGCAACATCTTGTTCCTCCTGTTGTGGCTCCGTGGTAGCTGAAACATTTTCTTGTGTTTCTTGAACTTCTTCAAGAGGTAGCTTGCTCCCACTAACCCTTCTTGAAAGAAACTCTTTCTCCAAGAAGACACTGTGTCGGGTGACAAACACTTTGCCTTGTTCCCGATTATAAAAGTAATATCCCTTAGTTTCCTTAGGATATCCTACAAAGAAGCACTTATCAGATTTGGGTGTGAGCTTGTCAGACTGTAAATGTTTTACATAAGCCTCACATCCCCAAATTTTGAGAAAAGACAAACTAGGGGGTCGCCCTGTCCATATATCATATGGTGTCTTTTCAACTGACTTAGATGGAACTCTATTTAGTGTGAACGTAGCTGTTTCAAGATCACATCCCCAGAAGGATAAAGAAGATCACTTTAGCTCATCATGGACCGCACCATGTCCAACAAGGTGCGATTTCTTCGTTCGGACACCCCATTCCATTGTGGAGTTCCTAGCGGAGTCAACTGTGGAACAATTCCATAATCTTTCAGATGATTACAAAATTCTTGGCTCAAGTATTCCCCTCCACGATCTGATCGTAGAAACTTGATTGTATTCCCTAAATGATTATGGACTTCATTCTGGAATTCTTTGAACTTTTCAAAGGATTCGGACATATGCCACATTAAGTAGACATAACCAAATCTACTAAAGTCATTGGTAAAGGTAATGAAGTACTAATAACCACCTCTGGCCCTTGACCACATTGGTCCACAAACATCAGTATGTACGAGTGCCAACAAATCACTTGCTCTCTCACTATGTCCCGTGAAAGGTGCCTTTGTCATCTTACCAAATAAACAAGACTCACATGTCTCAAATGATTCAAAATCAAAAGAGTGAAGTAATCCATCTTTATGGAGCTTCTCCATGCGTTTCTTGTTTATATGGCCTAAGCGACAATGCCAGATAAACGTGGGGTTTATATCATTTAGGAGTTGTCTCTCTGTATTAATATTATAGATGGGAGACGCTTCAAGATTCAAAACGTATAATCCATTCACCAATGGAGTATGAAAATAGAACATATCTCCGGGATAAACTGAACAACCATTGTCCATTGATCTAAAATCATATCCTTCCGCTTGCAAGCATGAAGCAGAAATAACGTTTTGACATAGAGTTGGAATACAATAACAATTATTTAATTCCAAAAAGAACCCTGAAGGTAAATGAAGTGATGTAGTGCCGACGGCGATTGTAGCAACACTTGCTCCATTGCCGACGCGTAGGTTCACCTCGCCCCTTCTCAAGCTTCTACTTCTTCTCATTCTGTGCAACGGTTTGTAAATATGAGCTACTGATTCGGTATCAAATACCCAAGAGTCAATAGGTGAAGTAGCAAGATTAATGTCTATAACATTAATACCTGAAGGAGAAGTCACACTTTGCTTCTTTTTGAGATCCTCCATGTACTTCTTGCAGTTCCTTTTCCAGTGACCTGTCTCCTTGCAATAGAAGCAAACGGCATCTGATGCCGCCGACCCCTTCTTGCCCTTCTTTGCATTGGAGGCACTTGCGATCTCATCGGGAGTTAGTTCCTCTTGGTGCAAAGTTTCTTTACAGGGGGTTTGCGCTTAGCCTTCTGCATCATCATCACATGATGACCGTTTTTCGGATACTCTCCTCACCTGTCTTTAGCATCCCATACAATTCAGCCAAGGTCTTATCCATACTTTGCTCATGTGATAATTCAATATGAATGGCTCGAAGCTCGGAGGGAGCGACTGGAGAATCACATCAGTAGCCAACTCTTGGCTAAGGGGAAAACCTAGTTTTTTCAGACTCTCAATGTAGCCAATCATTTTTATCACATGCGGACTGACGGGACTCCCCTCAACAAGTCTGCACGCAAACAGGGACTTTGAGGTGTTGAACCTCTCGGCCCTAGCTTGGTTCTCAAACATGCCATGCAGTCCCTAAGTAATAGTATAAGCATCGCTGCTCTCATATTGCTTCTGAAGCTCAGAGGACATTGTAGCAAGCATGAGATAGCTTATGTCTAAGGCATCATTAGTGTGCTTCTCATAAGCCCTCCGTGCGTAGCAATAGCATTATTAGGCAACTCATCCGGATAGGGTACTTCAAAAACGTACTCCTTGCGCTCTTGCTTGAGAACAATTCTCAAGTTGCGATACCAATCCATAAAGTTTGTTCCATTCCATTTTTCTTTCTCAATAATAGATCACAAATTAAAGGTACTGGGTGTAGTATTAGCTGCCATTTATTCTACAAGAGAAAAAGCAAAGTTTAGCACAAAGTTTATGCTATGTCTATTGTTAAACAATTTAACATAAGACTCCCATTACGTATTTTACACCTTCCTTGTAGGTTACGTATTGGGTCAAGATCCACATGTTAATTAATTTCTAGTGAGCTTTGGCATCACAGCTAGAAGATTAATAACATCGGTAAGCAACTCCTTGCTAATCACATCTATGTGACTCTTGTTGTTTGTATGGCATCTCCATGCCCCGGCGCCAACCTATGCCCCAAGGCCCAAAACTGTTTTGATAGCCTTGTTAAGTAAACCAAATGCTCCTGCTGTATATGTCCGACATATACCCCCTCGTGTTATGATAGAGAATGGCACTCTCCTTTGGCAGACCCACCATTGACGAGCATAACGGTAATGGGTGCAACATTTGGAAGGGCATCACTGCCACTTAATTTTGTGAGGGATACTATCCTATCAAACAAACATATCACATATAATGAAATAGAATGGCCCCCTTCACATGGTGATCTCTATCTCCATGCCAGTGTAGAGGATCTCGATCTTTATCACCGTTCTTCCAAGTGCCGAATGCTTGATTTCTTCAAACAAAGCTACCACTATAGAAGCCATAATTGAAGAATATTACATCGACTCGTAGGTCGTGAAAGAATATTACAAGCATTGCACATATGAAAGAATATTACAGGGATTGCACATATGAAAGAATATTACACGCATCACATGCATCTCATACATACAATAGGGCCATACCATATCAAAGCATTCTCTCGCAAAAACAAGTTAGGCGTAGAACGTTTTCTCCTTATCGCAGATACGGTATCAAGACGACATATAAGGGGTACTCACACGGCGGGGTCGAGTGGGGAGCCGCCTCGCGGGCTTCGGCAGCGCCGGAACACCACACAAATTTCATAGATCCAATCTATGAAATCGCTACGGAAACCATATCGGCGTAATCACATTATGCCGTCCCGATACACTATCAAGGGAGATGGTTTGCGTAGGCGCAAGCAAGCAAACAAGGTCGAACTACGACACCTTCGGACAATCACATTATACCGTTCCGATGCTCTATCAAGGAACGCTATCTCGAACCCAACTCAAACTGAGTTCTATGGATATTTCTTCGATGTAATCACATTACGCCCTTTCGATACACTATCAAGGAACGCAATTACCATCTACTCACCTCTACAGATCCCGTAAAACCAATTGATCTAATCAACCCGTGCAAAACTTGTTACGAGATCCAATCTAGAACCCGAACTAAGCAAGATTAGCTCTGATACCACTGAAGGGTTACGCGAAAGCTACGATAGCTAATAACTAAAATTTTCTACCGTGCAAACCAGGAACACTTGCAAGTAAGGGTTGGTAGATCGTTACCGATTGGAGTATGCAATGAAATAGCCAATCAGAGCTATCCGATCAGGAATGCAAGCTGCACTCGATCACAAATTCACGACACCCGATTCCCAAACATGTGATCCGACGTAGCCGATTCCCAATGCCGGAGCAGATCCGACCTTAGCCGACTCGCCGATTCGTCGAATCGCGCCGCGTTGTCGATCCAGCACAGCCGAATTGTAGCCAATTCAGTAGCCGACGAATAGCACCGCAATGTAGCAAGCACCTCTACCGGTATCCACACGTCCGGAATGTAACGCCTAACACCTTGTGCTAGCAAAAGATGCAAGGCTAGGGTTTTGGCACGTGGTAGGGTAGGGTTTCCGTGGAGAATGATCTCGCCGACTTTTGAAGCCACGCGTGATCAGATTGATTCGGTTCCAATTGACATCCCGTAGCTCTCCACCCCTCCCCCTTATATATAGAGTTGGCCGACTAGGTCTAGTGGCCGATCGGGACTCTGTTTTGAATCGGATCTCATTCGTATCTCATAGAGTTGGCCGCCCATACTTCGTAAGCCCATAGGACTATATTAAATCAAATCTTATCCAAATTGAGCCATGTTCGAGTTCAACTCGAATGCCTGTTCTTATCCCCTTAAGCGTGCGACTGTAGGTTAAGGTATACTGGGTTTCGCCGAGTCTAACTCACTCGATTTGTCAACAAATGCAGTGCCTAGCAAAGACATATTAACACCATAGTATACAAGAATATAATATCGGCTCTGAACCTGTATTGTGTACATAAATCCCTTTGCCTCACGATACCAATTAAGCTATAGGCAAGATGTGTGCCATCCCTTTAATAGCTTAACCATTCACTCGAACCGTATCGGATTATCTGTCAATTGATTGACTCCTCAATCAACTCGGTATGGCCATACACTTCCATAATCCATTACCTTGAGGGGCCCAGAGATATCTCTCCAAAGGAGAGGCAAATTCCATCTTGATCATTCACATCCCACTACATGTTTCATAGCAAACCCGAAGACTACTTTTATAACTACCCAGTTATGGAATAGAGTTTGGTAGTCCCAAAGTAGGCTACTACACATGTTGAAATCCATGATGATCTTAGGTCTAAGGACTTTGTACCAATACTACCTGAGACCAACTAATGGCACATTAATTCCTGTAGTGTCTCATGGTGGGTCCACGTATATTGATTTGGTATCTCCATACCATGATCTATGAGACATGATCATCAATCAATAAACATGCCGTTCTTAGAATCATATTTGTTCCAACAATATGACATATGATCAGGGATTGTTTAGAAATAGATTCATACATAAAGAGTCTCATAAATAAGTCACATACTTATTGATCAATATAAGTTGTCTATTTCATGGAACTGAATAACACTTTATTCATAAATACATAAACATTGACCATGATATCCAACATCTCCATGTTGCCTCTAGGGCACATCACTAACAGAATGTGGCTTGGAAAATTATTTCGACCAAGTCTTCAGGAAGCTGGTTTTGAATGTCGTTGAAGCATGCTCGGATCGACCCGCACTCCATGATCAATTGGTCCACGTTAATGTCTAGCCGACGACGTGATGTATTGAAGCTTTTCCTTGAGATCGCGACTATAGAGGCCCGATCCCGGCTAGTGGCTTCTTCTTCTTCGCTAATGAACTCTTTGATATCGAATGTAACTAGATCGGCTAGACTCGTAAAAGATCAAGGTGATCAAAATGTAACATGGTTAGCCAATATGAATTCTTGAGAGAAAGAAGTGTGCTTGCTCTGACGACAAGAGCTGGTGTAGTTTCTTCTTCGACATGATGGTTGCCCGTAGTCGATGGAGTTCTCTCGCTTGACACATGGGGGCAGCCGATGGAGACCGAGGAGGCTACTAAAAGAGACAAGTGCAAGTGCGAGATCGGCTAGGTAAAAACAAACAAGAAAAAGATAGAATTAAGGATTACCGAAAAGGCTGGACGAGGAGGCCGATTGGCTAGTCTTTTGAACTACAAGAAAGAATTTGGTCAGAATCGAAGGATTATAATCTGAAGATCAAATTGAAGAAGCGAGGGTACATACTAGTCGTTTAGGGGGTGAGGGGGTCTTCTGGAAGCTATTCATCACCGGCGGTGTGGTTGTACTTTGGTTTGAGCCGCTTGATGCCGCCGCCTCTTCGACGCCGGGAGATCTCTTCGTCCATGACCTCTTTATTAAGCGCTTCCTCTATGTTGGGGTCGAGAGAAGGTAGGCTATCGGCCGGTGCAAGGTGCTTTGACTTCTTTTGTTTCTTCTCGCATGCGCCGATTGACCGGCACCGATGGTGCAGCCCTCATCTTCCTTGCCACAACTTGCGAGTTTGACCGCATGCCAGTTGTTTTAACCTTCGTCGCGTTGAAGCCCATGGCCAATGCCGCATAGCCGCCACCATTCGGGATGAGGCCCGGCGATACTCAATAGTGATGCCCGAATTACTCACTATGGGGGGATCTGAGTCTGTTGTCTGCAAAGGAAAAAAGTGTTAAAGTATTAGAAGATGATGACAGCCGATTCTTCAAAGGAAAATGTTTAAGGGTAAAGATACTTATAGAAGGGATTTCGTCCTAAGGCAAAAGAATGGTGAGGTACATGGAGGCGCGTTGATGGAAGATGTGTTGCTTGATCTCCACCCACCACTTGTTGTAGGTTGCACTCCTTTCGTGGGCGCCTCCCGGATCCTAATGCTGCAGCACGGTGGGCTTTCTATGTCCATCAGTTTGTTCATCATAAGCTTTGAATCAATCACCCCTCGGGTCTCAATCTTGTCGGCATAATAGCAGCCGATCGGCTGCTGTCCAAGACCAGGTTGCCTTCCAGCCGATGCAGGATAATAAAATTCGTAAGTCTTCAGCACGTTTCAGCCTTGGTGTATCCCAGTCGGTAGTATGTAGGGGGTGAGTGCCATGGTGAAAATCTTTCTGCACTTGGGGTATTCTTCTGAGTTTATTTCGTCCAAGTTAAGCTCGATTGGCAACTCGAACTCGCTCGGTCTTCATAGAAAACCAAGTCCGATTGCTCTTGGCAAGGCCATCATAGAAAGATATAAACCAATCGGCCGAAGCTCGCTTGATTGCTTCGATCCGGCGTGAGTGGCTACAAAGATCCCTCAGACGACACCTCCCGGTGGTTATTTCGTTCCCCTCATCATCTTCGATCGGCTCCAGCAGGGGGAAGCGCGTGTCAGCTAGCCATGGCCGTCCAGCAATCTTTTGGGTTAGCAGTATAAGCCACACACTGCAAGAACCACTAGGGGCCTCAAAGGCCGATTGATGCATCCATGGCTATCTTACCCGATGTCCGGCTCAGTGTCGATAGAGATGCCCTAGCAAGAATTTGCCGAAAGAAATTCTCTTCCTATCGACTGTGGCTTTGGCTACCGCTGCCGCTGACCGTGGGACCGCAGCCTAGATCCGCAAAACACAAATTTCTCCAGCCACATCATCAAGAAGGCGGCGTGCTCTCTAGGAGTAATTGGTCCAAAGGCCCATGTTAATAGAAATATAGCCGTTTCAGCCTCCGATAGCTTTGATCTTGAAGGAGAATTGACCCTTTTTGTCCAGCTAGTTAGGGTTAGCCGAGGACAGTACATCCAATCCCGTGATCATGCAGACGTCAGCTAACGTGGGGGTCATTGGGCCTTGCTGGAAGAGGAAGGAATTAAAGGTGTTGTTCCAGAAGTAGGTGGCAGCCGATACTAGTGGTTCATCTTTGGATATATCAGCTACAGTGCAAGGCCAGACATTGAGCTATGGCTACTTCTCCCCAATGGGTTTTTTTGCTAGGTTGCATCCTTTTGTACCATGTGGGTCAGGACTTATCTGTTGAAGGCCAAGATTTGAAGGTGCCATTCCAGTGGCCTAAATTGGGGTTCTTCGTCCTATAGGGCACTCTATTGGTTCCGTGTTGCCGATAGGCCCTGGGAAATATCTTTTATCATTGATAAGGCTGGGAATTACTATCCGATGCGCAAGATGCTACAATCGAAAAAAGGGGAAATTAAGCCTTGGAAGACCTAGAATTCGATATGTGACTTAAGGTGGAAACAGAAAGGATTCAACCGATGGGGCGTACCACGGGAACTCAGCGGGAGCGGAACCGTATGGAGCAGCGAGGGCCGCCATTGGCTCAATTCTTGTCATCGGAGAAAAGGGGATCGCTGCATTGAGCTCAAGGAAGCCGAAGAAGTCGCCGGAGAGCTCGAGAGTGTTTGCTGGTGTTGTGGATTGTGTTGACGGTGTGTTTGTTCGGCGCGGAAGGGGCATTATTTAAAGAGTTTTCGTAATGGCTGAAACATACTTGATTTAGGGTTTTTCTCGAGAATAAGATTGCATAAATCCGCAACATTACCAATATCGCGAACTTGGGGGCATGTGTTAACGACGAAATTTGGTAAGCAAATCCCCGAGTTTAAAACAAGATTGAAGCAAAATCGAAGGAAATGTGCAACCCTTGGAAAGAGAGGCCGCATCGGTTGAGTCCGAATCGGTTGCGGGGTCGGGCCAGGCGAGTCCGAGTCGGATCGATAGCCGATAGCCGATTCCGATTGGGAGCAAGAGATGGAACCGCCTCGGAAGGAAAGCTTAGAGATAAGTATTGGATTCGGTTTCCAAAGTGCTTCAAAGACATTGCCATCTACGGATAATGTCCTACAATGGCAATTGTATCTTTAAATTAGGATATTTTGTATTATTTTTTATAGAAAATGTCGGTTTGCTTAGAAATATTTGTAATCTAATCTATAATAGGAATCGTGTTTCTTACAGATCATTGTATATCCGGGTATAAATATGACCCGAGACCATGTAATCAATATACAAACACATACATCAATACAACTTTGGCGCACGCCACCCTTTTTGTTTTTATTCTTTCGATGAGTTCTTGCCTCGCTCTCGGGCTGCATCTGGTTTCGATCTCCGAACAAGGTAATTTCTTGTTACAAACTCTGGATAACTTTGCTGCAAGCAGCGATAACTAGTGCAACCTCGACGAATAAAACTCGAAGCCAACCACCGTCTTTAACCGGCAACCCGAATCGAGGATTCGCCCAACCACACTCTCAAGGAACCAACCAACACAGCCTACAATCAATCGAGGAAACCTCGAAGGGAATAGGAGCACCAATTGGGAGCGGATGAAGCCGCCGCTTCGTAAATCCCGCGAAGGAAATCACAAGAGCAAAGGGGTAGAGATCACTCTCTAGGGTTTGTTAGCACACAAGCTGAACAAAAAAGGGTTCTCGTATTTCAATTATCAATGGTCTGTCATTATAATGAGTTTAGGGGATATTTATACTAGCAACAGCCCTGCAGATAGGTGGAAACACGAATTAAACAAAATAACACACACTATGTGAACGGGCCTCCTCGAGATGCCTTCCTGGAGAGTTTCCGCGTGGCTGTTTGACTTCTGTGCAGTCCTCAATATTTTGGCAATAACTCCATCTTGGAATCTTCAAATGACATGCGGTTTGTTGCGTTAGAAAGTTAACTTGCTAAGTTTTCACACCATGTGCAGCATGTACCACAACATATTGTAGATTGCTACAGTTTATTATATGAAGTTGACCATCAGGCTGACTGCTGACTCTCTGACCAGTCTGCACTAAAACTAGTCGGCAGGAAAAGCGATGCATCCAAACTGGTTGGCACTTGAAGCATTGGAAACCAGACTCAATAAGCTTTCCAACAAGTCCTCATGGACCTTCATAGCTTTTGTGGATCAAAAGTTATGGCAATTTCTTTTCGGTGGTTCTGTCCTACTGGATTGGCTCGAGCTCGGTTCTTCTCTCGTAGTCCATCCTTGGTGCATCCTTGGCATCATCTTTGGTGAACCTAAGCATTAGCAACATACGACATAGGTAGTATTAATTCTCATTAATATTAAAATGAATTTCACAAAGTAGCGCGTGCACCTCTTGTTGTAGCTTCTTAGCTCGACTACGAGTAATTGGTCCGTCAAAGGCGTGAGTGGTCGGCAGAGTTGTCGGTGTAGGCTTATCAAAGGTTTGAGTGGTCGGCATGCTGGTCGGAGTGGTCGGTGTAGGCATATCATCCTCCCCTCTTGAAAGGGAGTCGTCCTCGATTCTGAGATATCTTGACTTGTGAATGGTGATAGATCAGCAACATTGAAAGTGGTGCTGCCACCATAACTTGCTAGAAGATCTATCTTGTATGCATTGTCATTGATCTTTGCAAGAACACGAAATGGACCATCTCGTCGTGGCATCAACTTGGATTTGCGCTTATCGGAAAGCGATCCTTGCGCAAGTGAATCCACACCAAGTCCTCTCGTTCAAATAACACTTTCTTCCGATGTTGGTTCACACTTGCAGCCTTGCGTGTTGCCTTGAGTTCAATTGCTTCCTTGGTCTTCTCGTGTATCTTCTTTACATATGCAGCATGCTTAGAGGCTTCCATGTTTGTTCTTTCCTGCATCGGCAAAGGCAACAAATCTATCTGAGCAATTGGTTTGAACCCATAAACAATTTCAAAAGGACACAAATTAGTGGTGGAGTGTACAGCCCTATCATAAGCAAACTCCACATGAGGCAAGCAATCCTCCCAATCCTTCAAGTTGTTTTTCACCATTGTCCGTAGCAGCATTGATAATGTACGATTCACCACATCAGTTTGCCCATCGGTTTGAGGGTGACAAGTGGTTGAGAACAAAAGCTTGGTCCCAAGTTTTGCCCATAATGTTTTCCAAAAATAGCTCACAAACTTGACGTCACGATCGACACAATGGTCCCGGGCATTCCATGCAGCCGCACAACTTCTCCGAAAAACAAGTTAGCA
Source organism: Oryza australiensis (assembly GCA_019925245.2). NCBI lineage: Eukaryota > Viridiplantae > Streptophyta > Magnoliopsida > Poales > Poaceae > Oryza > Oryza australiensis. The sequence goes on along the minus strand of JAIFGZ020000250.1, from coordinate 1,090,840 downwards.
ACATGTGAAGCATCGTCTGGTCTTGTTGCAAGGGATGAAATGAGCCATCATTGAAAATCTATTGACCACAACAAAAATAGAATCTTTTCCCCTTTGAGTTCTAGGCAGTCCTAAAACAAAATCCATGCTTATGTCTTCCCAAGGAATATTAGGAGCGGTGTAGGGGAGTGTATAAACCATGAGGGTTCAATTTTGACTTAGCTTTGTGACAGATGATGCATCGCTCCACAAATCTGATGACGTCTCTCCTCATCTTGGGCCAATAGAAATGATCACCGAGCAGCCGTAAGTTTTCTTTGTCCAAAATGGCCAGTCAATCCTCCTCCATGTGATTCCCGTAACAAAAGCATCTAACGAGGAATTTAGAACACAAAGCTTGTTAGCTCGAAACAAAAACCCATCATGTATGTGATATTTTTCCCAACCTTTTCCATCGTTACAATTTTTGTATGGTTCTGAAAATTCAGGATCATTGTCATACATACCTTTCAAACTTTCAAGTCCCAAAACTTTTACCTCGAGTTGATTCAGCAACACATTCTTTCGAGACAATGCATCAACCACATTGTCCTTACCTTTCTTATATTTCACAATGTATGGAAACGTTTCAATGAACTCAACCCATTTGGCATGGCGACGGTTCAGTTTTGATTGTCCTTTCAAGTACTTCAGAGCTTCATGGTCGGAATGGATAATAAATTCTTTCGGCCATAAGTAATGCTGCCAAGTCTCAAGTCCACGCACCAAAGCATACAATTCTTTATCATACATAGAATAATTTAGTTGAGCACCTCCCAGTTTCTCACTAAAATATGCTACAGGTTTTCCTTGCTGCATTAAAACTCCGCCTATTCCAATCCCACTAGCATCACATTCAACTTCAAAAGTTTTAGTGAAAAGTAATGGTGCTTCAGTTAATCGTTCCTTTAATTCTTGAAAAGCATTTTCCTGTGAGTTTCCCAATTTAAATTCAATCTCTTTCTTTGTCAATTCATTTAATGGAGCAGCAATGGTACTAAAATCTCTCACAAATCTCCTATAGAAACCAAAGAAGGCCATGAAAACTCCTTACCCGACTTACATTTGTAGGAGTTGGCCAATCCTTGATAGCTTTTACCTTGGTCTCATCCACCGTTATCCCTTTTCCTGAAACAATAAAGCCAAGGAACACCACATGGTCTGTGCAAAAACTGCACTTGTCAATATTAGCAAATAATTTCTCCTTTCGGAGCTCATCCAAAACTTGACGAATGTGATTCATATGCTCTTCAAACGACTTGTCAAATCAAGATGTCATCAAAGTAAACAACTACAAATTTTCCAATGAAAGCTCTCGTGACATGGTTCATTAATCTCATAAAAGTGCTAGGAGCATTAGTCAATCCAAAAGGCATAACTAACCATTCATACAGCCCAAATTTTGTTTTAAACGCAGTTTTCCATTCATCTCCGCCATTCTTATTTGATGGTAACCACTTCTCAAATCAATTTTAGTGAATATTGTGGAGCCACTCAATTCATCAAGCATGTCATCTAAGCGTGGAATAGGATGACGATAGCGAACAGTGATGTTATTTATAGCTCTACGGTCAACACACATTCTCCACGATCCATCTTTATTAGGTACTAAGATCACAGGAACAGCACAACGACTTAAACTTTCTCGAACAAAACCTTTATCAAGAAGTTCTTGCACATGCCTTTGTATCTCCTTTGTTTCTTCAGATTGCTTCGGTATGGTGGTCGGTTTGGGAGTGCAGCCCCGGAATGAGATCAATTTGATGCTCAATCCCACGAATTGGAGGTAGTCTAGCTGGTGTCTCCTTTGGAAAAACATCTTCATAGTCCCGCAAAAGATGAGACACAACACTAGGAAGAGATGTGATGTCATTAGGTGAAATAAAATGTCTTTGTACACAAGTACAAAGTGCACTTGATCTGGGTTGTTCCTCACTTCTCTCATCTCGATTTTGTGGCTAGCATAACTAAGCGCTCTCCCTCTCCTTTCTTTTTGTCTCTCAAATTTGGCTTGTGGCACTCACTCACCGATTTGTGGATGTCACTCAATTTATTTTGCTCTCCATCTTCTCTACTCACTGGTACAACTTCAGATTTCTTTTGTAAGTGCTCGGCCATGATTTGTTGTGGTGTCATAGGTTTGAGAACAAACTTCCTCCCCTTTAGCTCGAGGGTGTATTGATTTGTCCTCCCAAAGGTGCTGAGTATAGCGATCATTTTGCCAAGGCCTACCAAGCAGAAAGTGGCACACAGACATGGGGGCCACGTCGCACTCAACGGTGTCAACATATTCGCCAATTTTGAATGGTACTTTTACTCTATACCCAATCTTAATATCTCCCGAATCATTCAACCATTGGACATGATAGGGATGAGGATGTCGCTGCAACTTTAGACCAAGTTTGTCAACCATCTCACGACTAGCAAGATTATGGCAGCTTCCGCCATCAATGATCACCTTTACTACCTTATCTTGCACTTTTGCTCTGGTCTGAAAAAGATTATGTCGTTGTCCATTTTCAGCTTCTTTCACTTGGACACTCAAAGTTTGAGTCACCACAAGAGCAGCACCTTGCTCAAAATCACACCTAGTATGTTCCTCATCCTCCCGGGCTTCCTCAACATTCTCTTCCTCAACTTCTTCTTCACTAACTGAATCAAATTCTCCATTGTCATTCACAAGAATCACCCGATTGTTTGGGCACTCTCTAATTACATGCCCACGGCCTCCACACTTGAAACATTGGATACCACTACTCTTGGCCGTAGAACCCAAGTGGAGGTGGATGCCGCTGGTTTAGCACTCATGCTTGGGCCAGCAGTGTTCTTCCCACTAACAAGCATTTTGAATATTGGAACGCAAACCTCCGCTTGAACTTTTGTCGACGAGGTGCAGCAGCAAACTTGGAGATTGATTTGCTTCCTCCGAATAATTCCTCGTGCCAAATGACAGGGATTTGCTGCTCTTAGCATCTTGCTGAAGTTGACGTTCAGCTTTGGTTGCTTGATGTACCAAATCAATTAAATATCTACGGTTGAAACTCAACAATACGCTGAATGTTGCGATGCGACCAGCCATGAAACGTGCAATGGTTTGCTCCTCATCTTCATGCACATTAGCTTGAATCATAGCCTTCTCCATCTCTTTATAATATTCTTCAATAGAGAAATTTCCTTGTCTCGATTCTCGCAGCCTTATCAAAGAGATCACGTCGATAGTGCTTCGGCACAAATCGGAGTCTCATTTCTCTCTTCATTTCTTGCCAACTTGCAACAGGACGTTCCCCTTCTTCTTCTCGATCTTGGAGCAGCTTGCTCCCACCAAATAAGAGCATATCCATCAAATTCTAGAGATGCCATTGCCAACTTCTTCTCGCTCCGAATAATTATGCATGCGAAAGATCTTTTCCACCTTCAACTCCCATGTGAAATAGTCTTCGTGGATCGACCCTCCATCAAATTTTGGCATGGTAAATTTTAGTTTACCAAACCTCTCCTCCGGGTTGCCTCTCCTATGACGTCGCGACCAAAACTGCGCCGAGAATGATTATCATCATCCTCATCTTCGATTCTTCATTAGCATTCGGCCGACCTCGTCCACTTCCTTTGCTATGTGCAGCTCTTCGGTTCCCCCGACCCCTTCTCCTTCCATCACTCACCTTCATCATCTCCACCATGGTTGCTGGCTCCTTCTTGAGGAGGAGGACGTCCTCTCCGATCTCATTCATAAGGCCCCGGAAAGCTTGTGTCAACCGATCTTGTTTTTCTTCCATGCTTTGCCGAAGTTCATTAAATTGTGCCATAGTGAGACATTCATCGATCTCACCATTGGAATCCATCTTCCTGTCAAATTAGTGAGAACAAAGCAACAAATATATATGGAATAGAAATATATGTGGAATCTCACGACCTCACTTCTCTTACCGACCAAAGCTCTTATGAATTCCTGCGGTTACGAGAAAACAAATGTGTGGTGGTAACAAGAGTGATGGTTAAGCGAATACAAGACCGAGAGATACCGATTACGATGGCTTGTATGTGGAGCTTGGTGGGGATTAATTAAACAAGGCATGCAATCTCGATCCTTGCCGTTGTAAAGTTAAGTAACAATCCAAACTAGAAGTTCCCGCCTAGTGCTGACCAAAGGATATGGAATGATGTCAATCGATCAAACACACGCGCAAAGAAATTTCAGAGTTGTTGCAAACAAGGAATATGATTGGGATGCAAGTGTTGCGATCAAACCCAACCAAAGTTTTGCACCAAACACGGATAGCTGATGGGTTGCACAACCGGTTGTGATAAACTTTCAAAGCACATGCATATAAACAAACCGATCTTTCAATAACTTTCTCAACTTTTATTTTTTTTAAACTTTTCTTTCTTCTCCTTTTTTTTTGACACACTTTTTTTATATAGAACTAAACACAGGATCAGCTATAACACCTGCACACTTATGATATAAACAAAGCACAACCAAGAGCAATAACTTGATAGGATCAAAGGTAACGCGAAGGACGATAATGGCTATAGATTTTTTTTAGCAATTTTCAGATATATAAAGAGGCTCAAAGGACACACAAAGGAGATATGATCAGCAACTAAAACAAAGACTCTAATGGACTGAGACCTAACCGAACTCACAAGAATTACGTATTGAACAAAAGGGTTATGGCAAATATTTTTATGGCTTTTTTAGTTGATAGGACGAACAAGAATATATATGTAGCTAAGGGTAAAGAATCCTACCGTGGCAATCGAAGCTCGATACCGATGATACGATATGATGTCCCGATCTTCACGGTGTAGGATCAAACTCGGATAACTTTCTGCCGCAAGCAGCGATAACTAGTCCAACCCGACGAATAAAACTCAAGCCAACCACCGTCTTTAACCGGCAACCTGAATCGAGGATTCGCCCAACCACACTCTCAAGGAACCAACCAACACAGCCTACAATCAATCAAGGAAACCTCGAAGGGAGTAGGAGCACCAATTGGGAGCGGATGAAGCCGCCGCTTCTGTAAATCCCACGAAGGAAATCACAAGAGCAAAGGGGTAGAGATCACTCTCTAGGGTTTGTTAGCACACAGCTTAACAAAAAGGGTTCTGTATTTCAATTATCAATGGTCTGTCATTACAATGAGTTTAGGGGATATTTATACTAGCAACAGCCCTGCTAGATAGGTGGAAACACGAATTAAACAAAATAACACGCACTATGTGAACGGGCCTCCTCGAGATGCCTTCCGGAGAGTTTCCGCGTGGCTGTTTGACTTCTGCGCAGTCCTCAATGTTTTGGCAATAACTCCATCTTGGAATCTCCAAATCACATGCGGTTTGTTGCGTTAGAAAGTTAACTTGCTAAGTTTTCACACCATGTGCAGCATGTACCACAACATATTGTAGATTGGTACAGTTTATTATACGAAGTTGACCATCAGGCTGACTGCTGACTCTCTGATCAATCTGCACTAAAACTGGTCGGCAGGAAAACGATGCATCCAAACTGGTTGGCACTTGAAGCATTGGAAACCGGACTCAATAAGCTTTCCAACAAGTCCTCATGGACCTTCATAGCTTTTGTGGATCAAAAGTTATGGCAGTTTCTTTTCGACGGTTCTGTCCTACTGGATTGGCTCGAGCTCGGTTCTTCTCTCGTAGTCCATCCTTGGTGCATCCTTGGCATCATCTTTGGTGAACCTAAGCATTAGCAACATATACGACTTAGGTAGTACATAATTCTCATTAATATTAAAATGAATTTCACAAAGTAGCACGTGCACCTCTTGTTGTAGCTTCTTAGCTCGACTACGAGTAATTGGTCCGTCAAAGGCGTGAGTGGTCGGCAGAGTGGTCGGTGTAGGCTTATCAAAGGTTTGAGTGGTCGGCATGCTGGTCGGAGTGGTCGGTGTAGGCATATCACTAAATAGATCTCGTGCTTCTTTTTGTCCTTAATGCTATATCAAATTGACCTATTAACTTGCTCTTAGAATCATATAGATCCATTCGGCTCAATGATTATTATTAGAGATAGCATAAGGGTTTCAGCCGGTCTTACCTGTTTTAGCCATCTTTTACGTATTATTACTATCTAGATGTTTTAGAACCGCCTTTTGTATTAAGATCTTAATCTATTTAAATGTACTAAGCCCGGTATCAATCTATTAAGTCACATTAACAGCCGATTGATCCTGGTTTAGTGCATTTAGCTCAGGTTAATATCTTCGTGTAAAATATATCGGAGTACTAGCCGATTTACATTAGATCTACGACATCAACTAAGCTATAAATATATGTAATTAGTATTCTGGTGTGATTTTAGATATAAGAGATTTATACTGTCTTGTATACTACCGATCTATCTCAATCACTTAGTCTTAATACACTTTGGAATGGTAATTATATATTATGAATATCTTTAGCCGATCGAGTACGATCTAATATTAACTTAACTGCCTATTCTTTGTTTCTTGTTGGTTACAGGATCAAACCAACTGGCACGCCCTTCGAATCACCAAAGGCGACCAACTTGGACCTGCACTAGAGCTAAGCAAATCTCTCGGGCCGGCGAGTGGGAAACTTTTCTCATCAACACTCACATATGCAAAATCGTTGCAGGGAATGAGAAGAAGTAGAAGCTTGAGAAGGGCGAGGTGAACCTACGGGTTGGCAATGGAGCAAGGGTTGCTACAGTTGCTGTCGGCACTATGCCACTTCACTTACCTTTAGGATTAGTTTTGGAATTAAATAATTGTTATTGTGTTTCAACTCTTTGTCAAAACGTAATTTCCGCTTCACGTTTGCAAGCAGAAGGATATGATTTTAGACCAGTGGACAGTGGTAGTTCAATTTATCTTAGAGATATGTTATATTTTCATACTACATTGGTGAATGGATTATACATCATGGATCTTGAAGTGTCTCCCATCTATAACATTAATAGAGAGATGCAACTCCCAAATGATATAAGCCTCACATTTATTTGGCATTGTTGCCTAGGCCATATAAATGAGAAACGCATGCAGAAGCTCCATAAAGATGGTCTGCTACACTTGGTTTACTTGGTAAGATGATAAGAGCACCTTTCACGGGTCACAGTGAGAGGGCATCCGACTTGTTTGCACTCATACATACGGATGTATGTGGACTAATGAGTTCAACAGCCAGAGGTGGGTTCCGGTACTTCATTACTTTTACCAACGACTTTAGTAGATATGGTTATATCTACTTAATGAGGCATAAGTCTGAATCCTTTGAAAAGTTCAATGAATTCTAGTATGAAGTAGATAATCATTTAGGGAAAATAATTAAGTTTCTTCGATCAGATCATGGTGGTGAATACTTAAGCCAAGAATTTGGTGATCATCTATAGGATTGTGGAATTGTTCCACAGTTGACTCCACCAGGAACTCCTCAGTGGAACGGGGTGTCCGAATGGAGAAATCATACCTTGTTGGACATGGTGTGATCTATGATGACCCAATGTGATCTTCCAGTATCCTTCTGGGGATATGCTCTTGAAATAGCTGTGTTCACACTAAATAGAGTTCCATCTAAGTCAGTGGAAAAGACATCATATAAGATATGGACAGGGCAACCCCCTAGTTTGTCTTTTTTTCAAAATTCGGGGATGTGAAGCTTATGTAAAATGCTTACAATCTAACAAGCTTATACCCAAATCTGACAAATGCTTCTTTATGGGGTATCCTAAGGAAACAAAAGGATTATTTTTATAATCGGGAAGAAGGCAAAGTGTTTGTCGCCCGAGATGGTGTTTTCTTGGAGAAAGAGTTTCTTTCAAGAAAAGTTAGTGGGAGCAGGGTGCATATTGAAGAAATTAAAGAAACACCAATATTTCAGCTACCACTAGACCACAGCAGGATGAACAAGATGTTGTACCACCTGTTGTAGATACATCAGTTCCATGTAGGTTCGAAAGATCACACGGTGCGCCCGAAAGATACACGGCGCACAACAACGTGACATATTGTTGTTAGACAACAATGAACCTAAGACCTTTGAGGAAACGATGGTGGGACCATATTCCAACAAATGACTTGGAGGCATGAAATTCGAAATAGAATCCATGTGTGATAGTCAAGTTGGGAACTTGGTTGATCCACCTGATGGTGTCAAAACCATTGAGTGCAAATGGGTTTTTAAGAAAAAAGCAGACATGGATGGAAATGTTCACATCTATAAGGCACGATTGGTGGTGAAAGGTTTTAAACCGATTCAATGTGTTGATTATCATGAAACCTTCTCGCCCGTCACAATGTTAAAGTCTATTCGGATTATTCTAGCGATTGCTGCATATTTCTATAATGAGATATGGCAGATGGATGTCAAAACGACTTCCCTTATTCGAAACCTAAGTGAGGATGTGTATATGATACAGCCTAAAGGTTTTGTCATCCACAGTCGCTTGTAGAGATATGTAAGCTATAGAAATCCATTTATGGATTGAAGCAAGCATCTTGGAGTTGGAATAATTCATTTTGATGATGTAATCAAAGGGTTTGATTTCATCAAAAATGAAGAGGAGACCTATGTTTACAAAAGGGTCAAGGGAGTGCAACCGTGTTTCTAATCTTATATGTGGATGACATATTGTTGATTGGAAATGATATCCCTATTCTATAATCTGTCAAGTCTTCATTGAAAAATAGTTTCTCCATGAAAGACTTAGGTGAGGTAGCATACAATCTAGGCATTAGGATCTATAGAGATAGATCTAAGAGGCTAATTGCATTAAGCGAAAGTACATACATTGACAAGGTGTTCAAGAGGTTCAACATGCATGATTCCAAGAAAGGTTTCTTTGTCAATGTCGCATGGTATTGATCTCAGCAAGAATCAGTGTCCTAAGACACCTAATGAGCGGAGTAAGATGAATATGGTTCCATATGCTTCGGCAATTGGATCCATCATGTATGCTATGCATTGTACACGGCTTTGAGTGCTATGAGTAGACACCAATCAGATCCAGGAGAAGGTCACTGGATAGCTGTAAATATATCCTTAAGTATTTTTGAAGAAGTAAGGCTATGTGCCTATTCTATGAAGGTGAAGAAGAGCTCGTTGTAAATGGTTACACCGATGCTAGCTTCCAAATAGACAAAGATGACAATAGATCACAGTCTTGGTTTGTGTTTTGCCTAAACGGAGACGCAGTCAGGTGGAAGAGTTTCAAGCAGGACACTGTTGCTGATTCTACAATGGAGGTCGAGTACATTGCTGCTTCTGAAGCTGCAAAGAAGGTTGTTTGGATCAAGAAATTTGTTTCTTAGCTAGGTATGATGACTAGTGCTACTGGTCCAATGTCCCTCTATTGTGATAATAGTGGAGCAATTACGTAGGCTAAGGAGCCTAGGTCACATCAGAAATGCAAACACATTCTTCGGCGATACCATCTCACCCGCGAGATGGTGGACAGAGGTGATGTAAAGATATGCAAAGTGCACACGGATCTAAAACCACTCACTTAGCCAAAACATGAGGCGCATACCAGAGCAATGGATATTAGATACTTATATGATTGACTCTAGTGCAAGTGAGAGACTGTTAGTGATATGTCCTAGAGGCAACATGAAGATGTTGGATATCATGGTAAATATTTATATATTAATGAATAAACTATTTTTTCGTTCCATGAAATAGTTAATTAGTATTGATCAATAAGTATATGACTTATTCATGAGACTCTTTATGTAATATTAATCTATTTCTAAATTATCCTCGATCATATATCATATCTATGGAACAAATATGATTCTAATATCCGTGTATTGTTTGATGATCATGTCTCATGGATCATGGTATGGAGATATCAAATCAATAAACCCGAACACATGTTAGAGAACATGTTGCTTGGACAGACCCACCTTGAGACACTAGAGGGAATTATTGTGCCATTAGTTGGTCTCAAGTGATGTTTGTGCAAAGCCCTTAGACCTGAGATCATCATGGATTCCAACATGTGTAGTGGCTTACTTAGGGACTACCAAACGCTATTCTATAACCGAGTATTTATAAAAGTAGTCTTTGGGTTTGCTATGAAACATGTAGTGAGATGTGAATGATCAAGATGGAATTTGCCCCTCCAATGGGAGAGATATCTCTGGGCCCCTTGATGTAATGGATTATGAAAATGCATAGCCATGCTAAGTTGATTTAGGAGGCAATCAACGAGATAAAAATCCAATACGAGATCGAGTAAATGATTAAGCTATTGATAGGATGGCACATGTCTTGTCTATAGCTTAATTGGTATCGTGAGGCAAAGGGATTTGTACACACATTACAGGTTACGCCGATATGATCTTTGTGTATACTTTGGTGTCAATATGTTACGCTAGGGGCGGACGTGGTCGCCCGAGAGGTGCTCCCGACGGGACCAAGTGTACATGAACCTATTGGGTCGCAGACTTAATGGGTTGCAACAGTATATGGTTTGACTTGGATATGGCTCGGTTCGGATAAGGTCGACTCGATATAGAGTCCCGGTGGGCTTATGAGTCCGGTCGGCCAACTCTATTTAAGGAGGGCAAGGGTGGAGATCAAAGTGCGCAATTTCTAAGCCGGATCAACTTCTCCATGGAAACCCTAGTCCACGTCCGAGCCAAAACCCTAGTCGGGCATCGCGGGCTAGCACACAGTGTTCGGCATTCCCTCCCTAGATGTGTGGATACCGGTAGAGACATCGCTACATTGCGTTGTAAGTCCACGACATCGGTAGATCCCCTAGTTCCAACTTGCCGAACCCTTATTCGGTAGTTGCAAGCCGGACTGATCAGGAGGTCGGATCGGTCGGGCGGATCGGAATGGCCTCGACGGGGTTGGGAGAATCGGACCCGAGGTCGGCGAGGTGCTATCCGAGGTCGGCAAGGCATTCCTCGAGGTCGGCTAGACTTTGATCAGCTATTTCCGCTACACTGCGCGTCTTTTGGTAACATTCTATAGATCCTTACTTGCAAGCTTTCCTGGATTGCACGGTAGAAAAGTTTTGTTTTATGCTATCGTAGCCTACACATTATTCCTTTACTATTTGCAGCAGGATGTCGTTGTTGTTGCTGAACGGAAGGTGCAGAGGCAATGGAAACCGTTGTCTTTACAGCACCAATAGATGGAGTAGGTCTTGTTGTGTTTTAGGCTATCCATTGGCACCAGAAGAACCACCTTGCTGCCTATGCCATGGTGCTGAAAGTGTGTGACTGCCATATGACCTCGACAGCGCTCTCGCTGATTTTTCCTCTCAGTGTGCCTAGCTTGATCAACATTATATTGCAGATTATAATATGGAAACATTTCAACAAAACCTGAGATTTCATTATTGAGACCATGCATAAATCTTGCCATCTTTGATTCAACATCTTCTCTAGTTCCTGTACGAACCAATAGCAACTCCATTTCCTTATAATAATCATCAACCAACTTAGATCCTTGCTTCAGGTTTTGCAACCTATTACGAAGATCATGATGATAGCTTGATGGCATGAAACATCTTCTCATCACTCTCTTTGTCTCATCCCAAGTGTAGGTATAATCACATCCCAACACAAGCTAATTTCCTTGTATTTGATTCCACCAAGTGAGAGCATAACCCGAGAACTCAACAGAAGAAAGATTGACACATCCCTGATTAGAGAGATTATGCACTCCAAAAATCTGATCACATTGCTCTTCCCACTCAAGATATGCATATGCATCTTCCCGACCAGTGAATTTAGGGACACTCAACTTGGCACGAGCAATGATGTCCGGATTATCCCTATTGTTCCAACCACGATGTTGTCCTCCATCATGACTAGCACCTCCATGGCGATCACGGTGCTGCCCATACCTCCCGTGACCAGCAAAGGGATTTTCATTCTCATGAAAACCTTCATCTGAACCACTATGAACTTCCTCTTCATCATAAAAGGGAACATTACGACCATGTCCATGCTCTCTTCCTGCTCTCCTACCACCAACACGATCATCTTCGTAATGGCCATGAAAAGCAACTCCAAAACAAGAATTCTCTTCGCTAGATTCTTCTTGTTGATGATGTGGAACCCTTCCACCTGCTACAAGGAGACATTCATTGAACATTGTCATGCCCAAAAATTCCAACCCAGAATTTCCGAAGCTTTATGTGTATTAACAATCCCTGTATAGGACCAGCCAGGGTACACATACGACAATGTTGATATTGCAGAATTCACGTCTTAAAAAATAAAATAAAAGATTACATAAATACAGCGGAAAAAGAAAGACGAGCTACAACAAGGTATTGACGCTCGCAACATGGCTTGTACAACAAGGCAACTCCACTCCACGTCGAATGAAGCCTACTCCTCCTCATAGCCTCCATCTGACTTGTAGACCAGCTCTAGTGTGGGGAGACAGAGCAAAGGTTGAGTATTACCCATGGTACTCAGCAAGTCATTCGGGAAGAGAGCGTATGAATGAAAGGGTAATACAAAGGTAGGCTAGGGTTTTAATTGCATAAAACAAGCATTTCACAATAGTAGTTGAAAGCGATAAAATAGTTGTAATAATTAATCAGTATTAGAGTAATCACTGCCAACGTTACACCATGTTGCAACAGGCCCAAACCAACCACCTGATCATGTCTAGTTCCATTAAGTCAAATTATTAAAGGGGTTAGACTAGTCACGGTGAATCTGGATGATCGCCCATAAGCGCGGGCACGGCTTTTGAATAGTTTTACTCTGATCAGAGGTGTATATCTGTACCCACAAGACACACCACCACGACACATTTTCGTGTGCTGGTATACCACCATGGTACACCGGAAAGGGACTGTGCCAGGACCTTCGCATAACCCCATCTAACCAATCGCACCACACCTCGCGATTCACCCCCACTCCTCTACAAGCAGTTGGCAGCCCTCCCTCGTACCTCGGTGAATCCGGGAGCTGATCAACCGGACACCCCGACCAACTCAACTCCATCACGCCCACCCTAACCTGGGTACATCGGCTAGAGAAAAGCTATACTATAAGCCTAGTTGTTTCCCACGCTGGCTTGTGGTATGCACAGTATTTCTCTTAGGGTTTCCCATGAACCAGTCCTTAATTGCCATGGGTGCGTCTATCAAAACCATTGCGCTCATGGCCCGCCATTGTCATATTTTAGTTGATTATTAATACCATAGTTTCTCATGATTGAATTCATTTTTGAAGAGTCTATATGAGAATAATTACATGAAATGACCCATTTAATGAGCTAATTGATCCAAGAAGGGATAAACATGTCCTAAACCAAGTTATCAAAGGTACGAGGTAAACAAGTCATATGGCCGAGTACAATAGGTAAAATAAGTCCATGAAATGACATTCTAAAATAATGCAACATTTAAGGGAAAATAAGACCTTTAAGCAAAATGGGTACAATATGATCAATGTAGAGCATGACTTCCCTTGCTCTGGTGCTTGAGGAACCTCTGCAACAACCTCGAAGTAAATGAGATCGCCGGAACTATCGAAATCTACACGACAAACAAAGCACACAAGCAAACAGGCTATAAATCTACTCAAACAGGAAACAAAACTATTTTTTATGGATTCTTGGCATTTTTATGAATTTAATGAAATTTGAATGGGCTAAAACGGAGCTCGGATTAATTAGATATAAATTTTAGAAGATTATTTGTGTTTATCCTTAATTATTTATTCTGCAATAAATCCTCGGGATGATGTCAGCGGCAAGAGCTGACGTCAGCGGCCAAGCACTAACGTAAGCAGGACTCGAGACCGTCGGTCCATGGTGGACCAGGTCCACGAGACCGAGAGCGCGGTGCGCCATGTGGGTACACGTGGCAGCCACGTGGCGGCCACGTGGGCTTGCAGGGTCGAACGGCCCCGATCTACCAAGGGTAGATTAGACGGCGTAGATGCGGGGTGGGGTGGCGCGACGCGGGCGCAGGCATGGTGCGACACGGGCATGACGCGTGTGGGGTCTCCCAGGAGAGGTCAACTCCCACAATACCATATAACCTCCCAGAGTCTGGTTATGCATGAGATAACATAGATACAAGAACTTCGTATGTTAATATAGACTTTAAATATTCAGATATAAATCATACAATACAAGAAAACCGCGACACTTCCACACGGATAGCTCGAGTGTAGAGTCGACCTAGAAATTGTACTCGTCTTCCCAATCCTCTAGGGTACTTGGGAATTCTTCTTACCTTACAGGTTACCTGAATATGGTTATGCAAAAGTGAGCACCGAAGGTATTCAGCCAGCCAAACTGGATATAGTTTTATTTAATAATCATGCATGCTATATCGACAAGAGAAACAATTTATCATGAATATCTTTAACATGTTAATGTATCCTATTCCTTTATAGAATGTCTAATGCAATTGTTTAAGAGTATGAAACATGAATTTAAATCTATAATCCATCCCATCCTAAGGTACCTAGATATGCATATTTCATTTGATAATATTTAAGAAAAGTGCTCACGCCATTATACTTGGATTCACCCATAGACATAACTCCATTGACCGGAGTACAGCGTATTCGAATACAATAAACTCTACAGCGTTTGCCCACTTTACCGGGGATTAACCTTAGTTAGCGGAGGGTAACATAGCATTTATATAGTTCTAACCTTTTTGATGTGTGAACGAGACACGAAGGGCTCTCTTAATAGGGGTACCAACTCTAACCAGTAATTGGTGTCCAGACCCATATTTAATAGTTGCCCATTACACACTTGCCCCAGCTTGGTGAAACCTAGGGTATCTTAACAGATGGTACCGATCTGGTTAGTATTGAAGGGTTACGCGGAGGCTACGCTAGCCGAAAACAAAACTTTTCTACCACGCAAACCAGAACACTTGCAAGTAAGGGTCGACGGATCGTTACCGATTGGAGTAGAGTGCGACGGATTAGCCAATCGGGAGCTATCCGATCCGAACAGTCTTGGGGCCGATAATAGCGATTTGCCGACAAGATTCCCAGAGCAGTGATTCACCAACCGGCGATTCACCGATGCCGCAACCGATCCGAGTCGTCTGACCGTGTTCTCACGGCAACGTAGCAGCGCCTCTACCGGTATCCCCACGTCCGAGGACAGAACGCCGAACACCCGTGTGCTAGCACGCGATGCAAGGCTAGGGTTTGGCTCGGGAGTGGAGAGGGTTTCCGTGGAGATTGATCTTGCCGACTTAAGCCACGTGTGATCGATTGATTCGATTCCAACGCATGCAGCAGCTCTCCACCCTCACCTCTTTATATAGAGTTGCCGGTTGGGCCTAGAGGCCCATCGGGACTCTATTTTGAATCGGATCCTATCCGAATCTCATAGAGTTGGCCGGCCGGACTTCGTAAGCCCATAGGACTCTATCCGATCGGATCCCTATCCGATCGAGCCATATCCAAGTCCAACTCGAATGTCTGTTCTTATCCCCTTAAGCGTGCGACCCTATAGGTTCAGGTATACTCGGTTTTGGCCTAAGTCAAACTCAGCCGACCGTCGGCTCGAGTCCAACTCAGCCGATCTGTCAACACCGGCGCCTAGCAGCACATATTGACACCATAGTATACAAGAATATAATATCGGCTCTGAACCTGTAATTTGTACACAAATCCCTTTGCCTCACCATACAAATTAAGCTATAGGCAAGATGTGTACCATCCCTTCAATAGCTTAACCATTCACTCGAACCGTATTGGATTATCTGTCTGTTGATTGACTCCTAAATCAACTTAGCATGGCTATGCATTTCCATAATCCATTACCTCGAGGGGCCGAGAGATATCTCTCCAAAGGAGGGGCAAATTCCATCTTGATCACTCACATCCCACTCCATGTTTCATAGCAAACCCGAAGACTACTTTTATAACTACCCAGTTACGGAATAGCGTTTGGTAGTCCCAAAGTAGGCTACTACACATGTTGGAATCCATGATGATCTCAGGTCTATGGACTTTGTACCAACACTACTTGAGACCAACTAA
The DNA here is from genome assembly GCA_019925245.2 of Oryza australiensis. Taxonomy (NCBI): domain Eukaryota; kingdom Viridiplantae; phylum Streptophyta; class Magnoliopsida; order Poales; family Poaceae; genus Oryza; species Oryza australiensis. The sequence continues at coordinate 1,074,839 of JAIFGZ020000250.1, read as the reverse complement.
TGGCATATTAATTCCTGTAGTGTCTCATGGTGGGTCTATCCAACAATGTGTTCTCTAACACATGTGTCCATGTTTATTGATTTGGTATCTTCATACCCATGATCTATGAGACATGATCATCAATCAATAAACATGCCTATCTTAGAGTCATATTTGTTCCAATAATATGACATGTGATCGAGGATCATTTAGAAATAGATTCATGCATAAAGAGTCTCATAAATAAGTCACGTACTTATTGATCAATACAAGATGTCTATTTCATGGAACTGAATAACACTTTATTCATAAATACATAAACATTGACGTGATATCCAACATCTCCATGTTGCCTCTAGAGCATATCACTAACAAGTATCGGTGTTGATATCTGTTGTTTACATAGTTGTCCACCAATAAGAGTTTATCAACAACACTACAAATCTCAAATGTTGTTATGGTGCATAATAAATCTCCTCAAGGCCCCAGGGAGATAGGAGAGGAAATATATAGTTGCTAAGTCGGTATATCCGATCCACCGGATAGGCGAAACTATGTCTTTATTCGGCATAAGAATTTTTATATTTTCTCGCGTACACCAAAACCATTCTTATATCACATGAAATGATAGGATTTATATTTACCTATCACATAAAATAATAGATCATTTTTCTATTATATTACATGCAATAACTTCTTATAATGAGGAATGAAATACTAAACATGTGTTAATGTTTATTCTATCATATTGATAATTTTATAGCTAGTCTAAATGATCAAGGTGTTTTCTAAGGAGAAGGAGAATATATATAATCATACGAAATGATAAACTTCTCCTTTGCTATACATAAAATGATAAAATGCTTCTAATGCATGAAATAATAACTTACATGAACTAGAGAAATCCTTGTATTCATAAGAAATGTTGACATGTATAGTCTAGTGAATGAAATGATAAATTATAATGATCAAATTTAACTAACCCATCCCGCAAAATATGTCTAACTAAATATACTATGGAATTTATATTTTCAAATGCTATAAATGATCAAGGATAGTTTGACTTGCCTTTAGTGTCAACGATCTCAAAATATTTATTTGGTTGGAGGGAAACGAGGGCATTTATATCGATTTCTGCTCGAGTTCTAACTCCTCTGCGAACTCGACATCGCAATCTATCGATAAGTAAAACAGAAGAATTTATTAAGAAAATTCAAATAAACATCAAAATTATGATATAATATGAAAGAGTTTAAAAAGGTTTTATAAGGATGATTTGTAGTTTTTCTTAAAGTTTTCATTTTTAGGTTTAAAAGTTTGAATCGAGTAAATATAAATGCTAAAAAGTTTTTAAAACAATTTAAAGGATTCGAAAGTAAGTAAATAAATTTTAAAAGGTGCAAAACTTTGAAAACAAGGTTTTGAAGGAATTAAATGGATCACTATATTTTTCTAGGGTTTTTATGAGGCTCTTCATTATTTTTAATCCCTTAAAAAATAAAAGAGAAAAAGTTCAAAAATCTGGCTTTGGTTGGAATCAAACCAGAGACCTATCCCTCTCCAGCCTAAGTCTTCCCAACTATGCTGCTCTATCTTTCTCTCCCTCTATTCTCTTTTATTTCTTTTCTTCTTTCACCTCTCTCTCCCTCACTTAGTGTTCATCTTCCCCAACAAGCTACCGGCAGAAATCAAGCTTATGCCGGCGATGGTGACTAAAACTTAGAAGCTAGGGCATTTTTACCATCCACTAGACCTAGAGGTCATTTTTAGGTTGAGCTATCTTTGGAAAAGCGAACAATGGAGCCGGCGGCGACGGCATGCCTATGGCGGCGGTGCGTATGACGTCGACATATCTCGGCCATGTTTTGATTAAAGCAAGTTGCTCATAAGTATCTATGAACTAAGGAGGTACTCCTTATTGTTGATGAGAAAATTTCCCACGCATTGGCACGAGAGATCTGCAACTCTAGTGCGGGTCCAAATTATTGATTCAAGGTTCGTAGGTGTGCCAGTTGATTTGATCCTACAATCCACAATAAGCAATAGAAAGTAATAGTTTGCAAATGATAGCCGATCGGTGGTGGCCAATGACGTATCGTATAGTGTTAAGCCGATGCGGTGTACACTTGAATCGGCTGAGATAATTAAACCTAATCGATCGGTGAAGATGTTCATAACATATAATCCATATATCAAAACACCTTTACACTAAGTGATTGGCATAGATCGGTAACGTCACGAGACAAGTATAAACCACTTAAATCTAAAAGTGCTCCAATATGCAAATTATGTATATGTTTCAATCATAGCCGATGTTATAGATTTAATGCGTATCGGCTAGTATCTGCGATACCGCTTTATATTAAGATATCACTACTAGCTAATTATATTTAACGGGGATCGATCATATATTGAGATGACTTAATTAGATCGATTACAAGCTTAATATATTTAATTATAGATAGATCTTAATATAAAGATCAGCTTTAACATATCAAATAAATATAAAACATACGAGATATTTAAAATAGATAAAATCGGTGAAACTACGATACTATTTCTAATAATGATCATAAAACAAGATAAATCTATTATTATTCTAGAGGCGACTTAATAGATCGAACCTAACCGATGCAGCATTAAGTACCAAAAGAAGCATAGGATCTATACAAGTCTATGAACACCTTTCAAGATGGTAGATATACTATATAATCTACATTAATATTGAACTAAACTTACCGGCTATCATCTTGCGATTGATGCTAGCCGATTAGGGTTTAGTCCACAATATCGATCTAAATTATATAGCATACTTGATAACTATGCGGATTACGAAAACAAGATTAGAGTATCGTGATGATGGAAGCACTAATCCCGATAACGTAAACCGCTATGGCAAGAATTACCCTTTTCACTGGGGATCAAACGATGCAGCCCAACTAGAAGCAAAAGCTGGTCTAAACTATTAAAGGAAAAGGTGGCGATGCATCGATATTGTATTGGTTGTGTGATTGATATATGATTATAGGGTCTTGGGTTGTATTTATACCCAATTACACGATGAGTCCATAACGACACGATTCCGATCGCTATTACAAATTGAATTATAGATATATGCCTAAACAAACTCTCACCGACATTATCTATAAGGAAACTATTTAAAATATCCTAATTAATAGATATAATTGCTTTTCTGGATTCTATCCATGTATGGCAATCCTCATGAAGAACTTTAACCCAAATCCAAGGACAATTTCCAACGCCCTTTTCCTCGGGATTGGCCCACCAACCCGTCATTATCGGAATCGGCTACATCGGCTATCCTTGTTCAATTCGGTATCGGCCGACAAAACCCTCGGCCGATTCGGTCCGCACTTGCCGCGCACTCCATCTTCGGAAGAACTCGATTGTCTCCAAATCGGCTTCGGGTTTAGATCCAAACCTAATAATTTGCTTACCAAACTTGGTCGTTAACACATGCCCCCAAGTCCACTATATTGTTAATGTTGCGATTTGCCGAATCTTATCTGGAGAGATTTCGGGGCTTTTTCATTTTGGTTGTCACTACGTTTCTTCAAATAACGACCACCGCCTTAGATCTTTTCACGCCGTCACTTTTGTGTCGCATACCCAAATTCTAGGGTCAACGAAATTTTTGTCCAAATAAAATAAAAGTAAGGTTTCTCAATTTTGTGAACCAAAAATTTGTTTTTTCTAACTTAGGTCAAAGAACTTCAACCTATTTGCATGAGTTAAAAACTTGAGAATTAAAAATATTTCTTTTCTAATTAAGTGAGACCAACCTAGATTTTAAAACAAGTTAAAACTTTTCCATTCCTAACCCGAACATACATGCCATTGCACATAAGTGCGTGCATATGCATGAAACATGTTTTAACCATGTAACCCTCGAGCTTTTGGATTTTGAAATCGCATTTTATTATAAAATGCATAAGCGTAGCCTACAGGATTAAAATTAACCAAAACGAACCTACAACTAATTTTGGATGCTAGCATGTGAACTCAAAAATAATAAATTCAAAGTTCACCTTCTCGCCAGGAGAAAATTTAGTATAAACCCAAAAGGACTAAAATAGGTGCATGCACAAAGATTAAAACACCTAAACCTAGGAGGTAACCCTAATATTCTAGAATAAACCATATTAGGAAAAATCATGAAAAAAATTTGCGGAGTTGTCAAAGGCCATGAGAAATTTGCGGAGTTGCGGAGTTGTACAAAATAATAATCAGGGTAGAAACCCCAAACAAATTGGACAAAGATAGTTGAACACTAGGCTAAAATGATACCTTATCTAAAAGTTGATTAAAATCCACATAAGTATACATGTAAGATAATTTATTTAAATGATAGGTCAACTATCATGAAAAAATATAATTTTTCCTCACTATTTAGACCCTCTAAAAATTCAAACAAGCCTCCAAATACCCTCTCTTTATTTAATTCCTGGGAACAAACCACAAATTATTTTTGAATGAAACCAAAGAAAATGGAACCTAGGAATGATCATCTACCCCCAGTAAAAATTTTACTAATTTACTATGCCCACAGAGTTAATTATTAAGCTCCAAAGTCTAGGGAGGAAGAAATAATCTCAAAAATCAGTTTAAACCCTTCTCACTTGAATCCTTACCCATCTCTCTCTTCCTTGCCAAGCATACCACGAGGTGGCCCCACCTGACAGCCACTGATGCTTGCTCCACTCGTGTGTGAGTTGTTCCACCGCTCATGAGGGTAGCTGAGAGAAAGAAATGGAGAGGACACGCGTCGGCGCTACCGAACTCCACCAAGCCGACCACTACCAGCATGGCTTTCATCGTTTGAAAAACTACTTCGCCACCGTGACAATCATCTCTCCTTCATTACGTTCCATGAAGAAAACGAGAGAGAACACCTCGGAATAGCCAGCAACACCCTGTCTTCCTCGTTCTTTGGAGGGTGTTCGATCCATGTTGCAACCTCTCGGTGAGCTTCGCCCGAACCAACTCTAGGAATGTAATCTCCATACAATGCCTAACACATCTATGCCCCCCTTTGTTCTTGTCGCACAGGTCGAGTCCGTGGCGTCGCGGTCACCGTCGCCGTCGGCTTTGGATCAACCACCACGGCATCGTCAATGTTCCCATCGTTTAGATGAAAGCCAAGGTTGGGCCACCTCGACATCATTTTCACCTAGGCCTCCTCATCATTTCCCTCAACCACCCCGAGAAGTGGTGCATCAATGAGGAGATCGACCTCCAACATCTCCAACTCGGCGACAAAGCTTCATCACCGAACCTTGAGCGTCTAGTGAATAGAGCTTAATTCCATGCACCGTAGCTTCCTCAAGGCAACGGTGAGGCATCCCTTCCTTTCCATTGGCGGGATGGAGGCCGGAGTGAGGTGCCGCCATCGCCCTGCAAAGCTTTGCCACCGTCGGCCAACCCCGACAAGAACTCCCACTTCGGTGAGTTTGGAACAAATTCTTCGTGCATACACCATGTATGGGGCCTAATTAACCTTTTGGACATGCCCGCATAGCCGCTCATCAAGTAGACCGGGCCGTCACCATCCACCACGGAGATTCGGTTGCCGCCGCCTAGTCCGTCCATAGCCAAAACACTGTCGGGCCTCGGCGAGCCACAGTCAAGCTTCGGTAAGCCCCATGAACCCTGTAGAGTTTATACATGGACTCACATTGCATAGGACTAGCCTCTAGAGCGATATGTGCCGACCACCCGAGCCGCACCGCCGCTTGCATCGCCGTCCCCATCGATTCCGACAATTGCAGCTTACAAGACGACAACCGAAGGCTTCGCCGTGAACCTCTCTAAATTTTCTCTTTTGGTTGCTCCATCTAATTCGCCGCCATTCGCCGTCGTCGCCGACGAGGAGCTCGCCGTCTCACCCTGCCCTGCTTCCCAAGCCATCGACTCACCGACAAGCGGACCCCATGTAATTAGGCGCCAAGGACTATGCTTAGAAAAAACTTGAATCTTGCAGGGTTTGATTTGTAAATATTATCTTTGTGACATATGGGCCCAGGACAAGATTATAAATATGTAAAACTTTGTGAACTCTTATTGAAGAATGTGTTAGCACGTGTTAGGGACCTTGGGTTCCATTCCAAAAATTCCAGGGGCTTCCATGCAAAATAGTCAGAGACTGACCTGTGGACCCAAAGAATTTATGGATTTGAATTGCAAAAGAAAAAAACAGCCACAACACTATTCCTTCAACAGAAAAATTGTTAAACTTGTAAAATCTATATAAAATAAACTACAACATATTTTGGAGTGGGACAAATTTATGTGAACTAATAAGAAGATGTACTTTAATTTAGAATTATAAAACATAGCACTCACTGTGCTAATTTTGTCTCTAAAAGTTTTCTAAAACAAATCCCACATAGAGCTACCACCAATTTATTAAATACGTAGAAAATTCAGTTTAACTTATTTTTGGACAAACCCAAATCCTATAGATTCCTCAACTTACACTCTCTATTTACGAAAAGTAAAAACATAGGGTTACCTTGTACCAAATTCCCTTAAAACTATTTACATTAAAATGATGAATTATAAGTAGGCTGAAATTTAGGAATTTATATAAAATTAGTTTTAAATCCTTTTTAAGTACACTCAAGTTATGTAGATTCACCAAAACCCATATTTTCAAATTATAAAATAAAAACATCTACCTACTGTATATAAATATCACTTAAATATTTATATAATGAATAAACAATTTAGAGTACACTACAACTTGAAAAATTTGTAGTAAATTCATTTTTAATCCTTTTGAAGTGAACTAAGTCTCGATAAAACCAGCCAGGGATGAATTTCAATTAGGTAAAATAAAATATGGCAACTCGTACACTAAACATATAGAAAAACCTTGAACAAGATGACCTATGTGCAAATCACCCTAAATAGGCTAAGCACCATGTGTATATAACTATGCGTATACATGAAGTGAATCCTAGCCTAAGTAAACTAGGTTAGAACATGCTGGACCAGAGAGGCCATACTCCAATCCCTATACACTAAGATTTAGAGCACTTAGCTCATATGACTAATCCTAGGTTGATATGTTAAATAGCTAACATGAGAGCACTCTCTAGTTTATAAAATATGTAGTGAAGCAAATTAAACTCTAAAAGTTTGAACAAATATTAGATTTGTTACCTCAATTATTTCTTTTTCTACATCACTAGCAAATATAATAAGTTCTGGACCTAAACCTCTAAAGCCATATACACATATGGCTAAATGCCTAGTACCCATTATAAAGTATAAAATCTATAAGAAAATCATAGTAACTCCAAAAATTATAAAACCAAATGTGACAATCCTATAAAACATAACCCATCACTCCTGTGAAGTCAAATTAATAAAAATCAGATTATAGAAACACTGTCCAAACATCACCTAACCCTATACCGATCAAAATTCTAAAAATCATAACCCCTAAATAGAACAAGGAAAATTATAAATTATTTCACCTAAATTCATTTTAACCCAGTACCTATGCAAGTTCTTGCCCCTTCTTTGAACACTTTGAACCCGTGTTTTCGGGCTTAATGTTTTGTTTGTAAAGTTGCATGTGTACTTTACCATATCGACATTTTAAATTACGATTGGTAGTTATGTCCTGAGAATTTGCATGAATCCTTTTTAAAACACTCCCTTGCTGTTTTGAACCCTGGGAATTGAATTAAATTAGAGTACTCTAGGTGCACTCATGTGAAAATATGCTATACTTTACAAAAATGAAATGCTTAGCCTTGCTTAAGTAGTAAACTAAAGCATGGTTATGGATTAAATATTGTTATATTTTAAAATAATTTTTGGACATTTTGTACAGAGGCGATCCTCTGAATATTTGTGAAACAAAATGAAATAAAATGTGATTTTAGAGTTGGGTGGCAAGTGGCATGCAATTGGTGTATTTGTACGCTGATATGGAGTGTTCGCTCGAGTCGATTAAGGACTGAACTACATGTCATTCATAATGTTTACCGTACATTCACATGTGCTAGTATGGGGATAGCCTTAGCTAATTAATGTACTTAGCACCTAGCCTTGCATTATGGTAAGCCGAAGTGTATGGGTTCGGATAAACCGGAGGAACATCCTTTTTACACAATTGTGGTAGCTTAGGCGACTAAGTATGTCCAATACAATGATATTGTGCCACGTGGGTGGTTTCTGTCATGTCCGCCACCACGGCATTAAGTTAAGGCATGGGCCCGCCACTTAACGGTTCTAGGTCTTATTCCATTATGACCTAGGATGGAGGAAACACGTATCGTGTTGGTACAAGGCTAGGGACTAAGTAGTGTAAAGGCTTCGTTATGACCTCTAGATCGCACTCAACATGAAGAGGGCGGTAGAGTCTTGTAAACTCAAAACAAACTAGAGTGTTCATATCATGTGAGTAAAGTTGTACAAACTTTGCGAGTTGTAAATCTAATCGATTAGTGTGCTCACGGTCACGAGCGACATGATGATATGCTATGAGTATAATTTTGTGTTTTTCCCTAAATGGTATTGAAAATGAAATGTATTGTGTTTGAAATAATGTTGTTTCATGTTTTGTATTTGCCTTACTCCCGACGTGAGTAATGGATTAGTATATACCTTTGTATATATGATCATACCATGACATGGTTAGTAAAGATTTGTGTTTTTGAAAATACCTTGGTTAAAAACTAGGTTGCAAATTGATTACGAACTAAAATCGCTTTATGCCATAAATTGAAACTACTATTAGCCTTCCTTTGAAGTAGAGTTGTCATGTATGTAGGGTGGATTGTTCTTTTGCCGCTCTGTCGACCCCGTTTTTGAGGACGGGAATCATTCGTGTCCATAGTACCATATCCCTAGATCGAGTAGTTTGGTACCCACGAATACAGTACTGAATTACCAGGTGCAAAGTGCACGAATAGTCTTACATCAATAGCATTACAATAATAGCCCCGAAGGCAATATCCAATACATATAGGACCTACTGGTCTGGATACAATCAAAAGCAGAGTTCAGATAAGATAGCAGTCGGAAGGCAGCGGCATGTCGATTGCCACAGGCACTGACCGGGGACTAAGACCTAGTAGACGCCTTCTCCATCTTCGCCGACCTGGCAGTAAGCATAGGGGTCCTTCAGTTCTTCGTTTCCACCATTTCAAGGTTTGTGCGTATAGCAAGGGTGAGTACCCAACGTACTCAACAAGCCGACACGGAATGATGCACATGATAGAGTCATTCAAAGGATGGCTATGGTTTGTTTGCACAAAGCCAATTTTCATAAATCATTTCACAAACCTAACATCTAGCCAGGTCAAGTTTTAGTTCCATAGTATATTAAGTCGGCGATGGTTCTGTCTACCATCCATCGTGATTCCAAGGATGGCTTCCCGCCTCCGGTTCGTCATGGTTTTCTGGGGAGTCCACCCCTTCTCGCAATTCGAGAAGTTGAGTCCACCAGCACACAAAATCATTATACATTCCCAACCCATCATTTTAAAATTTATGAGTCTAGCCACGGGAGAAACTTGTCACGTCGCTCATTAACCGCGAGCATGGCTATTCGAATAGATTGATTTACTCACACTGCAGTGGATGTACACTTTACCCGTACTCCGCAACTGCTCATTGGATGAGCTTTCATCCCTTCATATGGGACGGTCACGGCAAAGCCTTTTGATAACCTTACTTTGGCAGTACCCGCTCCATGAACTTGAATCCTCTTGCACTCTAGCCGTCCTTTCCTAGCAGTGAGAGGAGTTCTAGCGCTCCCGGGGTAAGGGGAAAACTTCACAACATTCTCATTCATTACTCCACACTTAGGCCGCAGCCTTATCTCAATAACTAGAACCATCTCATCACTCAAGAACCACTATGCAGGGATACTGCCTCCGCTCGGCTATCTACTCCGCTAGGTCCATACCCATTCGAGAAGTACGGTTGTACTGGCTCGTTCCACGTTATAAGTCTCATGGCTCGGTCCTTAACTGACCAGGGACGGTTCTTGCCTTTACCGGAATCCACCCAAATCCAACCATGTGCCCCAGTCTAAAAACATTGGTTTTGTACTTTTTATTTTTCCATCAAAAATATTTTCATCATGATCAAGGCAATGTGGCGCTCATGTCTCCACATGTCGTATTCCAACTACCTTCCCAAAGATAGTTGCCCAAGCACGAAGCTTCTTTGTAAAATCATGAGTATGCACGAATCTAATAAAAGCATGGCTAAGCATTTTACCGAAGATATCCTTTGGTTATATCGCATCGTTGGTTACAAAGAATAATTCTAAGGGTAATGAATATCAAGGCATGGTCTATCAAGCATAGGTATTCATTTGTGTATAGCATGCATGTTTGAAGTTTAAATCAACATCATTTCACAAAATAGGATCAATATGTTCAAAGGGGAGTGTTGACTTGCCTTGCTCGCACGCTTGTTGGACGGGGTCTTCAACGTAGTCGGTGCTTGCTTCCTTAATTGCTATCCGTACGTGCGAAAAAATCAATTGAATTCGATCAAAATTCAATAAAATTACCGAGAGATAAAAAAGAACCATAAAAACGACTCCAACTATTTAGCCTAAAAGTCTAATCGAGTTTGGGCAAGAGTTGTTGGGATAAAATCCGATTTAAAAAGCGAGTTGGGGATTTTAGGGTTTTCGCAAAATATCGATCCAATTTGATTAAGAGAATAAATTTAAAAAGTGCTGATAAAAAAGAATTGGTATTCAAAATTTTGGAGGTTCGACTGCCAAAAGAATATATTTTTAGTGGCAAAAAGTAAAATAGAAAAACTCTGAGTAAAAAGACGCGAGAACGAAATCTCCAAAAATGCAATTTTTGAATTCGAGATTACTCAGGGAAAATATACGAGAAAACATTAGATTTTTGCCCAAATATTTTCCCAAATATTTTCCAAATATTTCTCCTAATTTTTCCAAATTTTTTCCCAATTTTTCCCAATTTTTCTCTTTACCTATTTTCTTTCTTTTCTTTTTTTCCTTCCTTTTCTTTTTCTTTCTTTTTTTCTTTTCCTTTTTTTCTCTCCCCTTTCCTTCCTTTTCCTTCCTCTGTTTTTCCCCCGCGCTCTCTCTTCCTCTCTATGTTCGGCCGACGGCCAGCGCAAGTGCAAGGGCGATGGCCCGGGGGCTTACCAGCAGCGACGGCAATCGGCGAGGGATGCGGCAGAGCTCCGGCGCGCGGTGGACGGCAGCGGGCTCCGGCGCACGGCGCACGATGGTGGCGGCTTCGGCGCATGGCGGCGACGGCTTGTGGCGGGGAGAAACCGGCAAGTGTGAGAGAGAATAGAGGCGACGAGGTGGGGAAGAACGGAGAGGGCTCCACCTTTTATAGGCGGCCGGAGAGGGAGAGAAGGAGGGGGCTTGGCGGCGGGTGGCGCGGCGAACGGCACGCGGCGGTGCGAGGGGCGGGACCGGGCGCGGCGAATGCGGGGCATGCACGCGAGGACGGCGGGGTCCGGGCGCGGGGCGACGTGTGGCGCGGTGCGGGCGGCGGGGACCGGGCGCGAGCGCGCGGCGTGGCGCGCGTGGGGCGTGCGGTCCGGCGGCTGGGAGCGCGTAGCGGCGCGCGGGCACGGGGCCGGCGTGGCGCGGCGCGAGGCGACACGCGGCGCGCGCGGCCAGCGCCGCGGCGGCGTGGCGGCTGTCGCCGCGCGCGGCGGGCGCGCGGTACGGCCGTACGGCGTCGAGCACGTGGCGCACAATGAATAGTGACATTTTATAATTTCCCGATTTAATTCCCTATTTCCCAATTCTTTTTCCTTCCACCTCTAAAATTTAAAATAAAATATAGCACACCCAAAATTAAGTTGAAAAATATATTTTCAACTTTTCACCCACTTTTATTATTTTAAAAATATATTTTTTACCTATTTAATTTAATTCTTTTTCCTAAATTCTCGAAAATGCGATTTTGACTCGAAATAATTTCTGGACTTCATATATATCCTTTAAAATATTTTAACACTCATTTTGCTCACTAATTAACAATACTGAACCACCAAAATAATGTTTTGATCCCAAAGATATATTTTTATAAATCCACAACCCTTTCCTATTTTATGTTTAAATTCCCAACTCCGACTCATTTTTCTCCCTTTTTGGAAATCCAAATCATTTGAATTTTCTCAAACATCGAGATGAATCGCTCACATATAAATTTTATGTAACATAGTTGGCAAATAAAAAGCAATAAACACGATGAGAAGCAAATAGCCAAAAGTTTTTTTGTAAGTTCGATTTTTAATTTCCGTTTCAAATTCTTCAATTTCCGAGGTGTTACGGTACATTATTTCAAATAATGTCGACATTTGCGATTGGAATATCCATTTTGATGCGAGGTCATAGACTTAGTTTCTCAGAGATGCAAGTACTTGATTTGCTACTTCTAGGACTTGAACTTAGTGGTGTAAACCCCTAGTCGGTGTGCTTGTGGATGGATAGACAAGCTTCCACTGTTCTCTGTTATATCTATTTGGCCGATCGACCTTTGTAATTATTCATGCAATGTAATTCATTAAGCTCCTTTCTACTTAAGTGTATTCACGATGAATGCCTATGCTGGAGATGAGAGTGTGAGTCTAGTGCACATCCTGGGAGCTAGATTCACATGAGTAAGTGTTAAGAATATTTGAGATGTTGTAGATCTTTTGCCAATTTTGTCAAGTCTCCTGAATGTGTAACATATCTGGTCGCTGCCTTTGAGTGGTTTGACAGGCACATCTCAGGCTGAAGTTGACTGGCAGGCTAAAGGCCCAGCAATTTCTCCAATATTCTTCTCTCGGGACGTCAGACGTTCCATTATGTTTGTTGGATGATTTGAGGTGATTCACTTCATCCTGCAAATAGAATGGGAGGCTCGGGTCGTCTCTGACAAGGCATGGTATCAGAGCAAATACCGACTATAGGAGCCCCTTAAGTTGGTCGTTTAGAATTGATTCTCAAAATTATTTTTGAGGGCTTCGCTCTCAGCTCCAAAGTATTTGCGAAAACCTTATTCACTCTTATATCTCATCCACCTCTAGGGATTAATCTTCTCTATATCTCTATTTTATGTTTTAAAACTCTTATCTTGCTCTATAGGACCGAAACCTTTTTGAAAGTTTGTGTTTTTATGAAAAGGAGTTTGGAAAACACTCATTAATCCTAAGAAAACAGAACCAAAGTGTTTATAGAAGTTTTGAAAAACCCCTTTGCAAACTATTCCTGTGTACTAGATCGGATTTGCAAATTATCGGGTTAAAAATAGCCTCTAGTAAATGGGTTTTGAAATGGGTTGATAAAGTTTAAAACTTGATAGACACTTCCATCTCCTCATGTTACCTCTGCACCAAAAATAAATTGGGGCGGTTTTGAGCTCCAACCTCTCGACTTTTCAAAATCTTACAATATGGCCACAATGGGAAGTTAGTATAAAATAGAATTTGTTGTGCTAAAAACCTCTAGATTGTTTGTTTAGATGGATCACCCAAAATTCTTATAGTTTTTGGACCACTCTAACATAATGCATTTAAAAGGTGATAAAGTTAGACACCATAAAACTTGTGCAAAGTTTCATTCTGTGTTGGTTGACCTTTTTCTGTGATCTTGAGTCAGTCTACTCCTAAAATTTTCATAGGCTAAACTATATGTCCTAATCCTGAGAAATTTTACAAAAAACATGTAGACTAACTCAGTGAGCTTCATGAATTTGTTCAGAATTTTTAGACCCCTGCATCATGGTGAAACCATCCAATTAATGAACATAGTTATGTTCTGGAAATTGTAGTAGCCACATTCATCTTTTTAGGTAGCCCAAACCATACATAAAAAATATTCACCTTTCACCAGTAGCTCCTAGACATGCCCAGGAAGCCCCATGAAGTTTGATAGAATTTTTGAGTCCCAGCAACCTGCCCTAAAAATTCGTATAGTTGTGAAGACTAAAAATTTGAGAATCAGTAGACCGCAGGTTGTTAAATTTGTAAAGACAAAACCATAAGTGATAAAATTCTGATTTTCTTAAGGTAGATCACAAACTTATTTACTTATCACCATGATTTTTATCAAAATTTTATACCTTTGGGATCTGGCCCAAAGAGACCTATAAAGACAGCAAATCGACATTTCCCATCACAACGGCATTTGACTAAGTCATATCCTCCAGGGCAAACCACGCATCTAAAGATCGCAAAAATTTGTCCTAACCAAAGGAAGCCCTGTTAGAAAACTAAGAATAAATGTCGATTGACCTTGCAGCCCTTCTAGATTGACCGCTAAGCTCGATACAACATAAAGATGTACCAAAGACCGACATAGCAACTTTAACCTCCATTTCCCAAGTTCTCCCTATCAGAAGCCTTTTAAATTTTAAGGGAATAGTATACCATGACCTTATACACCCATAGATAAATATGAAGCCTTTGTAAGTCTCACAAATAAGGTTTGGAGACTTGACTTGTAGCTTTGGTAAACCTCCCAATATATGTATATATATACACCTATTGTTTCTATGGCATGAAGGCAATACAAAAATATTTTCATAAGCATTTAATCATTTCATACATTCATCGCATCATTCATCCATCATGATATCATAGTATTCATGCATGCCTTTTCGCATAAAAGAAAAAGATATTGCCACACATGTCATATAACAATCATTTTCCGACTATGACCCAAAGCATATGGATATAAACCCATGTGTAGTCACGATCTTTTCCCATGCCTCTGAAAATTTCGAGTAGGAATGAATAGGCTTGCGAAACACCTTTTGGGAAAGACTGTCCTTGAGACGGATACCGCCATTACCTATTAGTCAGATTGGACATTATGCCCCATCCTCAGCAGTACAAGGTGTACATAGACCTGCGACTACCAAACCAGCTTATCTCCTATTACACGAATCCTCCTGGCCATGAAACTTTTAAAACTTTAAAGGGGATAGCATAGCGTGTTAACCTCAAGCAATCAAAACGGTGCCTATGTTGCCATTACTCGCCTTCGCTGTAAACTGCCAGAGCGGGGAGAGTTCTACTGTCATTTTCCACCCTTAGCCGAAGCAACCATGTTGTAAAGCCTATATAGAATAGCAACCATGTCGCCCTTTATGTAAGGACCCAAAGGAATTTATGAGATAATAGTCCGAAACCCGTTCAACTTCAATTTTGAAACTACTATGCTCGCTTTTCGATGAAAATTCAGCCTTAATGGCATAAGCACAACAAAGATATAGCTTGACCCCAGACCTCCACCGTTGTGTACCTAGGATGATGCAACCAAATCTATTTTTGTGCCGACCCCTCATTATCCACTAAGAACATCGGACAACCATCGTGTCCAACCAAATTACCCCCACTTCTCCAATGAAGGTTTCCACCACTTTGATAAAACAAGTCTATAATAAAAGTTAGGAAAAACTTAATGTAAACATATTAAATCTTGTATGTTTGAAAAGTCGATAGGACCTGGATATCAGAAACCCAGTACCTCACTTCAATAGCACCCTTTTCCATACCAAATCTAGAATAACCTGCCATAGCCTCCAAAGCAAAGACTAGTGGGTATGATACCCAGGCCAGTAAAATTACGAATGGCCGAACCGACATACTGTTAGTGATATGCCCTAGAGGCAACATGGAGATGTTGGATATCACGTCAATGTTTATGTATTTATGAATAAAGTGTTATTCAGTTCCATGAAATAGACATCTTGTATTGATCAATAAGTACGTGACTTATTTATGAGACTCTTTATGTATGAATCTATTTCTAAACGATCCCGATCATATGTCATATTGTTGGAACAAATATGATTCTAAGATCGGCATGTTTATTGATTGATGATCATGTCTCGAGATCATGGGTATGAAGATACCAAATCAATAAACATGGACATATGTGTTGGAGAACACATTGTTGGATAGACCCACCATGAGACACTACGGAATTAATGTGCCATTAGTTGGTCTCGGGTAGTGTTGGTACAAAGTCCTTAGACACTGAGATCACCATGGATTCCAACATGTGTAGTAGCCTACTTTGGGACTACCAAACGCTATTCCGTGGCGGGTAGTTATAAAGGTAGTTTTCGGGTTTGCTATGAAACATGGAGTGTGATATGAGTGATCAAGATGGAATTGCCCCTCCTTTGGAGAGATATCTCTGGGCCCTCGAGGTAATGGATTATGGAAATGCATGGCCATGCTAAGTTGATTGAGGAGTCAATCAACGGACGGATAATCCAATACGGTTCGAGTGAATGGTTAAGCTATTGAAGGGATGGCACACATCTTGTCTATAGCTTAACTGGTATCGTGAGGCAAAGTGATTTGTGTACACATTACAGATTCAGAGCCGATATTATATTCTTGTATACTATGGTGTCAATATGTGCTGCTAGGCGCCGTTGTTGATAGGTCGGCTGAGTTGGACTCGAGCCGACGGTCGGCTAAGTTAGACTATAGCCGAAACCGAGTATACCTGAACCTACAGGGTCGCACGCTTAAGGGGATAAGAACAGGCATTCGAGTTGGACTCGGATACGGCTCGATCGGATAGGGATCCGATCGGATAGAGTCCTATGGGCTTACGACGTATGGGCGGCCAACTCGTGAGATTCGGATAGGATCCGACTCAAAATAGAGTCCTGATCGGCCACTAGTCCCAGTCGGCCAACTCTATATAAAGGAGGGAGGGGTGGAGAGCTGCGGCACGTCAATTGCATGCGTGCAACAGAAGTCGCCGAGATCAATCTCCACGGAAACCCTCCCCACTTTCGAGCCAAACCCTAGCCTTGCATCGCGTGCTAGCACACGGGTGTACGGCGTTTTGTCCCCGGACGTGTGGATACCGGTAGTGGTGCTGCTACGTTGCGCGCTGTTGATCGGCTTCGGATCGGCTACGGCATCTGCGAATCGGCTGATTGGCGAATCGGCTGTCCCCGGGTATCGGCTGTCGGCTTGCGAGAATCGGCTCCACTGTTCCGGATCGGATAGCCCTGATTGGCTGTTTCTGCACACTCCAATCGGTAACGATCTATCGGCCCTTACTTGCAAGTGTTCCTGGTTTGCGCGGTAGAAAATTTTTGTTTTCGGCTCTTAGCTTCCGCGTAACCCTTCACATACCACATTTTTGCCCACACACATCGCCAAACGGCAACCCCTTTTAACAGAATGTAGCCTCCGCGACCAGAACACCTCGGCACCACTATCGTTCGAGCGTTGTCTCCGGCGACGAATCTATCCATTTCCCTGAGCTGATGAGGAGACTTTCTTTTTCCCTCTTAGACCCTACGACTACAATCCCCAGTCGTTGACAAAATCTACCTTATCCTGAGCAACTATCCTACCCATCAATATGATAGGATGAAGACCTAGGTACGACCAACCTAGCTAAACCAATGGACTTCTGACCATACCGCAACCCAAATCTCGGAGACGAGATTTCCTTTGAGGGGGATAGAGCTGTCACATACCAAATTCTAGGGTCAACAAAATTTTTTTCCAAATAAAATAAAAGTAAGGTTTCTCAATTTTGTGAACCAATATTTGCTTTTTCTAACTTAGGCCAAAGAACTTCAACCTATTTGCATGAGTTAAAAACTTGAGAACTAAAAATATTTCTTTTCTAATTAAGTGAGACCAACCTAGACTTTTGGATGATAGACTAGATTTTAAAACAAGTTAAAACTTTTCCATTCCTAACCCAGAACATACATGCCATTGCCAATAAGTGCGTGCATATGCATGAAACATGCTTTGACCATGTAACCCTCGAGCTTTTGGATGTTGAAATCGCATTTCATTATACGACACATATGCGTAGCCTACAGGACTAAAATTCACCAAAACGAACTCATGAGGCCTACAGCCACTGAGGCTTGCTCCACTCGTATATGAGTTGTTCAACCGCTCATGAGGGTAGCAGAGAGAAAGAAATGGAGAGGACACGTGTCAGCGCTACTGAACTCCACCAAGCCGACCACTGCCAGAACGACTTTCATCGTTTGAAAAACTACTTCGCCACCATGACCATCATCTCTCCCTCATTACGTTCCAAGAAGAAAATGAGAGAGAACTCCTCGAAATCGCCGGGAACACCTTTGTCTTCCTCGTTGCCGGAGGGTGTTCGATCCATGTTGAATCCTCTCTAGTGACCTTCGCCCTTAACCAACTCTGGGAACGTAATATCCATACAATGCCTAACACATTTATGCCCCCCTTTGTTCTTGTCGCACAGGTTGAGTCCGTGGCGTCACGGTCACCGTCACCGTCAGCTCTGGATCCACCACCACGGCATCGTCGGTGTTCCCATCATTTAGATGAAAGCCAAGGCCCGGCCACCTCGACATCATTTTCGCCTAGGCCTCCTCGTCATTTCCCCTCAACCACCCCTGGAAATGCAACATCAATGAGGGAGATCGACCTCCAACATCTCCAACTCCGACGACAAAGCTTCGTCACCAAACCTTGAGCGCTCGATGAGTAGAGCCTAATTCCTTGCACCAGTAGCTTCCTCAAGGCATCAGTGAGACATCCCTTCCTTTCCATTGGCAGGTTGGAGGCCGGAGTGAGCTGCCATCGTCGCCCTGCAAAGCTTCGCCGCCGTCGGCCAACCCTGACAAGAACTCCCACTTCGGTGAGTTAGGAACAAATTCTTCGTGCATACACCATCTATGGGGCCCAATTAACCTTTTGGACATGCCTGCATAGCCGCTCATCAAGTAGACCGGGCCGTCGCCGTCCACCCCGGAGATTCTTGCCGCCGTCGCCAAGTCCGTCCATCGCCAAAACACTGTCAGGCCTCGGCAAGCCACGGTAAAGCTTTGGTAAGCCCCCATGAGCCCTATAGAGTATATACATGGACTCACATTGCATAGGACTAGCCTCCAGAGCGATATGCACCGACCACCCGAGCCGCACCACCGCTTGCACCGCCGTCCCCATCGATTTTGACTATTGCAGCTTACAAGACGACAACCCCTCTACATTTTCTCTTTTGGTTGCTCCATCTAATTCGCCGCCGTTCGTCGTAGCCGCTGATGAGGAGCTCGCCGTCGTGCCCTGCCTTGCTTCCAAGCCAACGACTCACTGACAAGCAGACCCCACGTAATTAGGCGCCAAGGACTGTGCTTAGCAAAAACATGAATCTTGTAGGGTTTAATTTGTTAATATTCTCTCTGTGACATATGGGCCCAGGACTAGATTATAAATATGTAAAACTTTGTGAACTCTTATTGAAGAATGTGTTAGCACGTGTTAGGGAACTCGGGTTCCATTCCAAAATTCCAGTGGCTTCAATGATAAATAGCCAGAGACTAACCTGTGGACCCAAAGAATTTCTGGATTTGAATTGCAAAAGAAAAAAACAGCCACTACACTATTCATTCAACAGAAAAAATGTTAAACTTGTAAAATCTATATAAAATAAACTACAATACATTTTGGAGTGGGACAAATTTGTGTGAAATAATAAGAAGATGAACTTTAATTTAGAATTATAAAACTTAGCACTCACTCTACAAATTTTGTCTCTAAAAATTTTCTAAGACAAATCCCACATAGAGCTACCTCCAACTTATAAAATACGTAGAAAATTCAATTTAACTTACTTTTGGACAAACCCAAATCCTATAAATTCCTCAACTTACACTCTCTATTTATGAAAAGTAAAAACATAGGGTTACCTTTTACCAAATACCCTTAAAACAATTTACATTAAAATGATGAATTATAAGTAAGGTGAACTTTAGGAATTTATATAAAATTCATTTTAAATCTTTTTTGTGTAAACTCAAGTTTTGTAGATTCATCAAGACCCATATTTTCAAATTACAAAAATAAAAACATATGCCTATTGTATAGAAATATCACTTAAATATTTATATAAGGAATAAGCAATTTAGAGTACACTACAACTTGAAAAATTTGTAGTAAATTCATTTTTAATCCTTTTGAAGTGAACTAAGTCTCGATTAAACCAGCCAGGGATGAATTTCAATTAGGTAAAATAAAATATGGCAACTCGTACACTAAACATATAGAAAAACCTTGAACAAGATGACCTAAGTGCAAATCACCCTAAATAGGCTAAGCACCATGTGTATATAACTATGCGTATACATGAAGTTAATCCTAGCCTAAGTAAACTAGGTTAGAACATGCTGGACCAGAGAGGCCATACTCCCATCCCTATACACTAAGATTTAGAGCACTTAGCTCATATGACTAATCCTAGGTTGATATGTTAAATAGGTAACATGAGAGCACTCTCTAGTTTATAAAATATGTAGTGAAGTAAATTAAACTCTAAAAGTTTGAACAAATATTAGATTTGTTACCTCAATTATTTATTTTTCTACATCACTAGCAAATATAACAAGTTCTGGACCTAAACCTCCAAAGCCATATACACATAGGGCTAAATGCCTAGGACCCGTTATCTATAACTATCTATAAAGCAAGTAGTGTTTTCACCCAAATTTTGTTTTGCCTGGCTATTTTGCAGAACACCCCTTGAGTTTTTCCGAAATTAACCCGCAGTCCGCCTGGCTATTTTTAAAAATACCAGTGAAGGAAGAAAAAAGGGTTATTTTGCGAGAGAACCCCTTGAGTGTTTATAAAATTAACCCGCAGTCCCAATGCTGAAAAGAAAGGGAGGGCTTGGATGAAAAAAGACCTCCTCTGTCCCTCTCTTCCATCCTCATCCGCACCATGCCCTCGTCGCGCCTACGCCCCTTCCTTCCGTCGCCGCTTGAGCTCCGCGCTCGCTGGACCTTCGCCCTCCTTTGTTTCCCTCGCGCATCGTCGTCCCGTTGCAACGCACGGGTATTTTGCTAGTAAATTATAAAATCTATAAGAAAATCATAGTTACTCTAAAAACAAAACCAAATTTGAAAATCCTATAAAACAAAACCCTTCACTCCTATGAAGTCAAATTAATAAAAATCAGATTATAGAAACACTATCCAAACATCACCTAGCCCTATACCGATAAAACTTCTAAAAATCATAACCCCTAAACGGAACAAGGAAAATTAGAAATTATTTCACCTAAATTTATTTTAACCCTGTACCTACTCAATGTACAAAAAATCATGCATTTTAGAGCATTTTGGATTTTTGCCTATTTTCGGTGTATAATTTCATATCATGTATTTTGTTAGATGATTACGTAAACGATGATGGAGTGGATCAGAGGCTAACATTTCTCCAGACCAAGGCAAGTTCTTGCCCCTCCTTTGAACACTTTGAACCCATGTTTTTGGGCTAAATGTTTTATTTGTAAAGTTGCATGCGTACTTTACCGTATCGACATTTTAAATTACGATTGGTAGTTATGTCCTGAGAATTTGCATGACTCCTTTTACCCTAGGAATTAAATTAAATTAGAGTACTCTGGGTACTCATGTGAAATAGGCTATGCTTTACAAAAATGAAATGCTTAGCCTTGCTTAAGTAGTAAACTAGAACATGGTTATGGATTAAATATTGCTCTATTTGAAAATTATTTTTGGACATTTTGTACAGAGATGAACCTCTGAATATTTGTGAAACAAAATGAAATAAATTGTGATTTTAGACTTAGGTGACAAGTGGCATGCAATTGAAGTATTTGTACGACGATAGGGGGAGTGTTCGCCTGAGACGACTAAGCCTTGAACTGCATGTCATTCATTATATTTACCGTACATCCACATATGCTAGTATGGGATAGGCTTAGCTGATTAATCTACTTAGCACCTAGCCTTGCATTACGATAGGCCAAAGTGTATCGGTTTGGATAACCTAGAGGAACTAACTATTTACCCCGTTGTGATAGTTTAGGCGACTAAGACTGTCCAATACAACGATATTGTGACACGTGGGTGGGTTCCTATCGTGTCCGCCACCACGGTGTTAAGTTAAGGCGTGGGCCCGCCACTTAACGGTTCTAGGTCTTATTCCAGTATGACCTAGGATGGAGGAAACACGTATCGTGCTGGTGCAAGGCTAGGGACTAAGTAGTGTAAAGGCTTCATTATGACCTTTAGATCGCACTCAACATGAAGAGTGCGGTAGAGTCTTGCAAACTCAAAACAAACTAGAGTGTTCATATCATGTGGGTAAACCTGTACAAACTCTGTAGAGTTATAAATCTAATCAATTAGCCGTGCTCACGGTCATGAGCGACATGATGATATGATATGAGTATAATTTTGTGTTTTTCCCTAAGTGGTCTTGAAAATGAAATGTATTGTGTTGGAAATATTGTTGTTTCATATTTTGTATTTCCCTTACTCCCCGACATGAGTAATGGATTAGTATATACCTTTATATATATGACCAGAACATGCCATGGATAGTAAAGATTTGTGTTTTGTTGAAAATGCCTTGGTTAAAAACTACATTGCAAATTGATTGTGAACTAAAATCTGCTTTATGCCATAAATTGAAACTACTATTAGCCTTCCTTTTGAAGTAGAGCTGTTATGTATGTAGGGTTGATTGTGCTCTTGCCAGTACATTATTTCAAATAATGTACTGAAACCTGCGATTGGAATATCCATTTTGATGCAGGTCATAGATTTAGTTTCAGATATGCGAGTACTCGATTTGCTGCTTCTAGGACTTGAACTTAGTGGGGTAAACCCCTAGTTGGTGTGCTTGTGGATGGGTAGACAAGCTTCCTCTGTTCTCTGTTATATCTATTTGGCCGGTCGGCCTTTGTAATTATTCATGCAATGTAATTCATTAAGCTTCTTTCTACTTAAGTGCATTCGCAATGAATGCCTATGCTTGAGATGAAAGTGTGAGTCTAGCGCACATCCTGGGAGCTAGATTCACACGAGTACGAGTTAAGAATATTTGAGATATTGTAGATCTTTAGCCAATTTTTTCAAGTCTCCTGAATGTGTAACACATCTGGTCGCCGCCTTTGAGTGGTTTGACGGGCACATCTCAGGCTGAAGTTGATTGGCAGGCTAAAGGCCCAGCAATGTCTCCAATATTCTTCTCTCGGGATGTCAGACGTTCCATTATGTTTGTTGGATGATCTAAGGTGATTCACTTCATCTTGCAAGTATAATGGGAGGCCCGGGTCGTCTCCAACATTTTGCCTCTGTCGCCTTAGGTCCAAACAATTTCAATCTGCACCGGCGACCCCTATCATTCTCGACGAACTCGCAGGGATCCTCCACGCGGCGACGAACTCGTCCTTGGAGATGTCGACTTCGACCACCCCGTCCACGGCGCCGTCAGCCGAATTTCTAGAGGTAAGCTTCATCGGCTTCAACTTCTCCTTTTTTACCGCAATCTAGCGTCCGCCCTTTGTGATTTGTCATTTCTCTTTCTTGTTCATTGTAGCATCTTGCTCACCAGATTGCAATTCCCAACCTCAACCACTCCAATCAGTACCTCTTAGGGCCGATCGACAACTTAGATCCCTTAGAGTTTATCAATGCCGAAACCAACCAAATTCCCTTTAGGCTGTCAAACCCTAATCTGGCTCATTGGAATAGCACTTTCAAATCATGGCCTTCAACCGATAAAACCTGGCCAACATAGTATAGTAGGGTGTCGGCTAGCAAGCAAAGCCATTGGGAGGAACTAGGGATAGCACAATGCTTAGCTCTAACAATAGCCGACATGCCTAAAGTTTAGCCCCTGTTATCAGCTGTAAGTTACTTCTGGTCCAACACGCTGAATTCTTTCTTGTTTAATCAAGGATCGATGACCCCCACTCTGTTGAACATAGTCATGATCACGGGCATTGATATCACATCATCGGCTAACCCCATCAGCTTAAATACCAAGTGCCAATATTCTTTCAAGACCAGGGCCGTTGGAGGTTTGAACGGGTTCGTAAGCCTGAACATGGGAACTGGCCTAGTGGACTCCAGAGAGCACGCAACTCTCCTTCTTATGTGGCTAGAAAAATTCTTGTTTTGTGAATCAAGCTGCGGCCCCACGACCAATTGGCAACACATAGCCGAGGCCCTAGTAGAAAAGAGGCAGATTTTCTTAGGAAAATATCTACTAGGGTACCTATATGAGATGTTGAGCAATGTGTCGGCTAAAATTGCCACCAACTCGGCTATCAGCACTGGAGGTCCCTGGTGGCTGTACAAAAATGGCTAAATCTGCACACATACAAAGTTGCTTAGAGGCCAAAGTTGCAAGATGCCAGCTTTCCACTAGCACAACTGACCACGGTTGAAGATGACGATGAAGTCACAACATGTCGATGCATGTCATTCGGAGTGGCAGCATCATCATATTTTGGATCTAAACTCTCAGCCGATCCTTTTAGGAATTGGTTCGGCAACTTCTCTGATGGTTTCCCGACAACCTCAATAATTTGGTTCGCCTATGAGAACTCCGAAGACTTTGAACTCCCTAGTGACTTCAAATTCTATGATATAAATTCTGAAAAAATTGAGAAGTCTAGGGAAATCTTCACATCGGCTATCTCACCCTGTATACTCCCAGTCGGCATTCATCAAGGCAGGAATGTACAAGTTACATTTCAATTTTACCATCCTATGAGTGCCGCCAAACAACTGGGCATGGGACCATTGCCGATTGGGTTGTACTTCACTGACAAGATCGAAACCAGAGGCGAAATCAGCTCAGGCCTCATGATGGATCGGCTACTAAATATTGAAGGCCCTCCTCTTGGAAGTATAGACAACATTGAGTTGGTGATCACAAGGACTGCAACCTTCAGCCGATGGTGGAGTGAATGGAAAAACATCTATTTCACCAATCGGCTTCCATGTACCTCACCACCATATATCCAGAGCTAATCCCAGAGGTAAACACTTATCCCTCATCAATTGTTATTTATCATCGGTTGTCCTTCGTTATCATTTGACTAACTCTTTTTGTATGCAGACTACCGATTTATCTCCCCCTCATATTAGCAGTACTGGGATTGCCATCCAATATGCTACAGGACTTATCTGAACTGGTGGTCTTGCCCCTTCAGCAATCGGTTATAACGCGCCGTAGGTGACCTCCCTGCTGCATCGCCAAACCTGTAAAGCACTTCAAAGGAAGAAGAGGGCCAAACCATCTGCTGCCGATCCGTCGGTTATGTAGAAGAAACCTTTGAAGAAAAAAAGAAAACCACAACCAATGATCTTTCGGGCACAGATCCAGACCTAGAGCCTTCCTGAATCAAGAGGAAATAAGAGAAGCCACTGATGAGGCTGCTGCTGAAAGAGATGAACCAAGAGCAACCGCTCAAACACCACCAGCCAACAATCAACCCCAAGGAACGCCAAGTCCTCCAAGGCATCAACCTCAACCTCGACCATAGCCGGTATGTATTTATCAAGAAACCTCCTACTTCAAATTCATATGCAATCCTTCATTAAATTTCGTCTTGAAGAAAAATAAGTTGGCTTCAAGGAAGAAATTGGCTCCAGTCCCATCGGTAACTTGGCTTCAAACTCCTTTTGATTATTAAACTAACCGATGCTCAGCCAAACTTGTCTTTCTTTGCATACAGCCTCCTCGCACTCCAACACCTGCCCCTCAAGCATCAAGCGAAAGGACTCCATCGGCTAGGGGCAGCCACAACATTGAGGAAGAAATCGCATCGACTCCCGTCATTCCAGTAAGTTCTTTCTTCTCGACTCTAAATCGCCTGTTTGAATTCGTCTAGCACTTAACCATCTCAATTTCCATTCTGCAGACTCTAGCCAATCTATTTCCATTTGATATCAAGGAATTCGTGGATGATGAGGAAGATACCAACAAGACATTGGCCCCTATAGCCGAGGTCCTGAGGGCAACCTTATCGATATAGCCAAGCACCCGGAATGCTCCCTTGCCTTCCTAGTTATTGACTGTGGAACAATAAGAGGAAGATTTGAAGAGATCCAAGACCAGCTCCCAGATCAATTGGCTGACATTATCTCCCCGGCTGACATTATCTCATCGACCCAAATTTGAAAGTGTCATACAAAGACAAGCCGATCAGAGAGAAAAGAAGGCCCTGGAGGCAACTATCGAAGACAATCGGCAAGCAATCATAGCTGAGAAGGCCAAATTGGATGAGATGACGACCGAGCCCAACACCAACCTTGATCGGCTGCGCAAGCGGAGAGAAGAAGTGGCAGCCGAACTTGTCAAGCTTGATGCTGACATATCGTCAGAAGAACAATGTATTGTCAATCTCCCCAAAGCCATCGAGGATCAAAAGTCAAAGATGAAGGCCTCAATGAAAAATCTGGCGGATCTCACAAAAGCCTTGAAGCCAATCCCGGGAACTGATGCAGCCGATGCTAAAGCTATAGAAGAAGTTGATCAAGTCCGGCGCAAAGCAATATCGTTCATAAATGGCTTTCTATCTTGTTAAGCCGATTCTAAGAGTCTAGGACTTAGACATTTTGTGAACTCCTGCAAACACTTGTAATATAATCGTTCACATCGGCAACTTCTTAAAATCGGCTCCACATCCTGTAATATAATTTCTGTCGATTCCATTCTGCAAATTTCTCAAAGTCCATAAATTTTTTTTAAATCCACATGATTCTTGATATGATTTCGCTTGTGTATGTATGCATGCCCCCCTAATTTCACAATGTCAACCAATCATTGGTAAAATTATACCTTGAGGACAACACACGAAATCAGCCATCATGCATGAGCAGAAAATCATAACCGATTATGGCAGATAGAATGACTAAGGGCGATATGAGCCATATCGGCCATCTAAAAGCGATGTAAACACATCGGCTACCATGCATCGGCTTAATACAGCCGAATCATGAGTTGATCCATACACTGGGATAATATTTCTTCAAATATTTTCTATTGAGAGCCCTTCCAAACACCTCTCCATCCAATCCTTCTAGCATGTAGGCTCCCTTGGAAACGCATTTGTGGATCTTAAAGGGCCCTTCCCAGTTAGGTGACCACTTGTTGAATTTATTATCTCTTGTACCAATCGGCAAAATTAATTTCCAAACTAGTTCGCCTTCTGGAAATGACTTAGGCACAACTCTGTTGTTATAATGACGAGCAACCCTTTCTTTGTCCCTGGTCACCTTTTCCAAAGCACGCATTCTGGATAAAACCAAGTCTTCCGATTCATCCACCATTAGGTTGTGATAATCATCGGCTATCAACTCGTCTTGCAATTAAATCCTCCTTGAGCCGATGACACTTTCCTATGGCAGCACAGCTTCATGCCCATATACCAATTTGTAAGGAGGCACTTGGATTGATCCATGACAAGCCATCCGTTAAGACCACAATGATTCGGCCAATCGGCTGTGCCATTGCTTTGGATATTCAGAGATCTTCCTCTTTATCAATTTAATCAAACTTTTGTTGGAGGCTTCTGCTTGTCCATTAGCTTGTGCATAATATGGTGAAGAATTTAACAACTTGATCCCCATGCTTTCTGCAAACCGGACAAACTCATATGAGACAAAGAAAGATAACCGATTGGTTATAATCGTCTGAGGGACGCCAAATCGGTAAATGATGTGTTCTTTGACAAACTCGATTGCATCTCCAAAATCAACTTTTTCCAAGGGAATTGCTTCCACCCACTTTGTGAAATAATCGGTTGCCACCAATATGAATTTGTTGTCTTTACTCGAGGGTGGATTAATCTGGCCGATCATATCAATTCTCCATCCTCTGAACGACCAAGGTTTGATAATGGGGTTCATAGCCAACGCTGGTGCTCGTTGGATCGCTCCAAATTTCTGACAGTCTTGGCATTACTTGTAATATTTGAGACAATCTTTCAGCATCGTCAGCCAAAAATACCCAGCTCTTTGTAGTAACCATTTCGTCTTGTGAGCCGATTGATGAGTACCACAAATCCCTTCATGCACTTCTCCCATTACAACTTTTGCTTGATCGACACTCAAACATTTGAGTAGCACTCCATCAATCATCCGATAGTAGAGATCGTCATCGAGCAAAATATATCTCAAAGCCTTCTAACGCAATTTCCTTGAAGCCAATTGGGAAGGGTTCCTCAAATAATTGAAAACCTCATACCTCCAATCGTCGGCTGTGATTGCTGCAACCTCAACTCCCACATCTTTGGTCATCGGCTTATAGCCTGATGCCCCTTGAGCCAAATCATTTGCATCAGCGTTCTGTTTTCGAGGGATATGTTTGAACGTTACTAGCCAAAAACCATCCATCAATTATTGGCACTTTTGATTGTAGATCATCAACTTGTCGTTCTTGCATTCATATTCTCCTGCTAATTGGCTGATGACCAACAAGGAATCACCCATGATCTCCACAGCATTGGGTTCAACCTCTTTGAAAAGTTGTAAACCCTTGAGTATTGGTTCGTATTCGGTTTGATTGTTTGTAGCGTCAGGTGCAATAGTATAAGCAAATTCAAAACTCGCCCCCTGGGTGATATGATAACCAAGCCGATGCCACAGCCATGAGTGCAGACTGATCCATCAAAAAACAACATCCAAGGCACTATGTCGATTGAGTCGATCGAATCATCTCGGTGTTCGACGATGAAATCAGCTATAGCATGTCTCTTGACTGCCTTGGGTGCCTGATACCTTAGGTCATATTCCGTCAAGGCAAAAATCCTCTTCCCAACTCGCCCTTTCAAAACTTGAGCCGATAGCATGTATTTGACTACATCAGCTTTGCAAATGATGGTGCACTCGTTAGAAAATAAATAATGTCTCAACTTTGTACAAGAAAAATATAAGCACAAGCACAACTTTTCCAGAAGAGAGTATCTTGTTTCTGCATCCAAAAGTCTTTGCTGAGATAAAATATTGCTCTTTCCTTGCCTTCAAACTCCTGGATTAAAACTGAGCCGATTGATTTTTCATCAGCTGACAAATACAACTTGAAAGGTACTCCCATCTGTTTAGGGATCAATACTGGAGGGGAGCTTAAATAATCTTTGATGTTGTCCAAAGCTTTCTGCTGCTCTACCCCCCAAGTAAACTATTGATCGACTTTTAGCCTTAGCAAAGGCGTGAACGGCTCCATCTTCTGAGATAAATTAGCAATGAAACGTCTGATGAAATTTACCTTGCCGATCAGAGATTGTAGCTGCTTCTTGTCCTGTGGAGGTAGAATACTATTGATTGCATTAACACTTCTTTGTGTCACCTCAATCCTCCTCTCATAACAAGAAAACCAAGAAATTGCCCAGCCCATACACCAAAAGTGCATTTGGTAGGATTCATCTTCAAGCCATATTTCCTCGTTCTTTCTAGTACTTTCCTTAAATCAGCTATGTGATCTTCAGCTTCTTTTGATTTGACAAGCACATCATCGATGTAGATTTCCACTAAGAAGACGATTAAATCGTGAAAAATATAGTTCATGGCTCTCTGATAAGTAGCCCCAGCATTTTTCAAGCTGAATGTCGTGACAACCCATTCATATAGGCCGATTGCACCAGGACACCTAAAAGCAGTCTTATGAATGTCTTCTTCAGCCATAAAAATTTGATTATACCCAGCATTGCCATCCATAAAAATATGATTTTATGGCCTAAAGCAGCATCAAATCAGCGATCGACATGGGGTACTCATCCTTGGGGTGGCTTTGTTCAAGTCACGAAAATCGATGCACACCCTAAGCTTGTCATTTTTCTTGATTACTGGGACTATGTTCCACACTCACTCGGCGTATTGGCATGGCCGAATAAAACTAGCATCGTATAAGTGAGTAATTTTGGTCTTAATTACATCATACATATCAGCTTTTAAACCTCCTGGGAGGCTGTTTGTATTGCCGATATCTTGTTTTAATAGGGAGCCGATGTTCCACAATCAATCGGCTAAGACTTGGAATCTCAAAATACTCCCAAGCAAAACTATCTTTATATTCCTTTAACATATCAATCAGCTTGGTTCTAAAATGAGAAGACAAGTTTTTACTAATGTATGTTGGCCTAGGCCTATCTCCTATACCTATAACAACTTCTTCGAACTCGTCGGCCGACATGAAACCTTGTCCTAGCTTGCCATCGAGATCGTCCACGGTGTCCTTGGTGTAGATGCTTGAGCCCTCCACGATGCCCTAAAAGTAATAATTGAGGCAATTTGTCTCCAATTGGCTGTATAGTGGAATCGGACACCTTTAGAAAATCAGCCTCCCAAACTTTGCCAGACAAGCAATCGATGTCATCGATCTCCCAAAGTGTTAAATCAGCATAGACCATGTTTACTGACATGGCAGCTAGAACGATTTCAATCTTGTCGCCTTGCCATTGGATCAAGCTCTAATGCAAGGTGGAAGGGATGCAACAATCAGTGTGGATCCAATCCCTCCCCAGCAGCAGGCTGTATGACCCCTTCCCATCGATGACAAAAAAGGTGGTAGGTACTGTCTTACTGTGGATAGTCAGTTCAACGTTAAGAATCCATTTGGTCTCAGATGGGTTCCCGCCAAAATCCTTGAGGACCATGTTTTTCTTTATAAGATCGTCGGCACCCTTGCCCATCTTTCTGAAAGTAGCATAGGGCATCAGATTGACGGCGGCTCTCCCGTCAACTAGCATTTTTGACATCAGCCTCCCATTGACAAATCCTTTGACGTAAAGAGGCTTGAGATGCCGATGTCCTGTCCCTTCAGGCTTTTCAAAGATCGCTTGCTCCGAGGACAACACAAGTTTAGCCGATGAGTCCTCTACAATGTCTGCATTGGCTTGGGCCGCTTCAAATTCGGCTGGTAATACAAAAACCATATTAATCGATGCAGTGGCCACAACCTTTCCCTTGGCCTTTCTTTTTGCCTGGTCGGCTTGGTCTTCATCGGCCGGCATAGTCTTGTTCTTCATGTGCCATTGCTTCCTTGGGCACTCTTGTTCCTTTTTTTAGCCGATAGTCTATTTCGGCTTGAACCTCTTTCAGCCAACCCTCGCTCTTCAGCCGTTACACCTTCCACTTCTGTGTCTTCGTAAAAGTGTCGGAGGGCACCATTGTGGGTTGGCAGCCTGTCCTTCGACTGAAGGGTTGCGCGGAGGCTACGCTAGCCGAAAACAAAAATTTCTACCGCGCAAACCAGGAACACTTGCAAGTAAGGGCCGATAGATCGTTACCGATTGGAGTAGAGTGCGGCGGAATAGCCAATCGGGCAATCCGATCCGGAACGGTGTAGCCGATTCCCGGAGACAGCCGATTCGCCAATCGGCCGATTCGAGTCGTCAGGCGCGTTCTCACGCCTCGCTCCGTGCGCCCGGCCGCGGCCGATCCCACCACGATCGATCGCTCCGGTTGCGGCCGATCCGGCCGATCAACGGCGCGCAACGTAGCGCGCGCCTCTACCGATATCCACACGTCCGGGGACAGAACGCCGAACACCCGTGTGCTAGCACGCGATGCAAGGCTAGGGTTTGGCTCGAAAGTGGGGAGGGTTTCCGTGGAGATTGATCTCGGCGACTTCTTTGCACGCGATGCAATTGACATGCCGCAGCTCTCCACCCCTCCCTCCTTTATATAGAGTTGGCCGGCGGGACTAGTGGCCGATTAGGACTCTATTTTGAATCGGATCCTATCCGAATCTCACGAGTTGGCTGCCCATACGTCGTAAGCCCATAGGACTCTATCCGATCGGATCCCTATCCGATCGAGCCGTATCCGAGTCCAACTCGAATGCTGTTCTTATCCCCTTAAGCGTGCGACCACAGCAGGTTCGGGTATACTTGGTTTCGGCTATAGTCTAACTTAGCCGACCGTCGGCTCGAGTCCAACTCAGCCGACACATCAGACGGCGCCTAGCAGCACATATTGACACCATAGTATACAAGAATATAATATCGGCTCCGAACCTGTAATGTGTACACAAATCCCTTTGCCTCACGATACCGGTTAAGCTATAGGCAAGATGTGTGCCATCCCTTCAATAGCTTAACCATTCACTCGAACCGTATTGGATTATCCGTGTTGATTGACTCCTCAATCAACTTAGCATGGCCATGCATTTCCATAATCCATTACCTCGAGGGGCCCGAGAGATATCTCTCCAAAGGAGGGGCAAATTCCATCTTGATCACTCATATCCCACTCCATGTTTCATAGCAAACCCGAAAACTACCTTTATAACTACCCGATTACGGAATAGCGTTTGGTAGTCCCAAAGTAGGCTACTACACATGTTGGAATCCATGGTGATCTCGAGGTCTAAGGACTTTGTACCAACACTACCTGAGACCAACTAATGGCACATTAATTCTGTAGTGTCTCATGGTGGGTCTATCCAACAATGTGTTCTCCAACACATGTGTCCATGTTTATTGATTTGGTATCTCCATACCCATGATCTATGAGACATGATCATCAATCAATAAACATGCCGATCTTAGAATCATATTTGTTCCAACAATATGACATATGATCGGGATCATTTAGAAATAGATTCATACATATAGAGTCTCATAAATAAGTCACGTACTTATTGATCAATACAAGATATCTATTTCATGGAACTGAACAACACTTTATTCATAAATACATAAACATTGACGTGATATCCAACATCTCCATGTTGCCTCTAGGGCATATCACTAACATCGTCATCCTCGAAGTCCTCCTAAAAGAAGTATTCATGGATTGGGACCAACCTTTGATGCACAGGACGTTTCCTCTGACTCGGCCGATTCTTATTGGGCGGCAATCGGCTAGAGCTCTCAGCTTGCTCATCTCCATAACTACCGCACGCTAGATAGTCTTGGAGTGATGGCAGTCTCATTCCCTGATTCTAACAAAACCTGAAGAATTCACAGCTCCAATGGGGACTGAAGCCATCATGTTGCCAATGGTAAGTCTCTTCCTGCCGATCATGTCTTCATGGATGCACTTTGTAGACTCTGCCCGTCTCCCTCTCTTCATGTTCCTTCATGAATTTGACTAAGCTATCCATTTTTCGGGGATGATGATCGACTGATCGGTGGCTGGCATAAACCATGTTAACGGGAAAAGGATTCCCATCAACCTTCATCGACATCTTTGTATCTTCAAATTTGATCTTCCCAGCTTCTATAGCCGACTGGATTTACTGGCAAAACACCTTGCAGTTGCTTGTACTATGGGAACTGGTGTTGTGCCATTTGCAGTTTTTTCTCTTTTTCAACTCCTCAGCCGATGGGATGATGTGATTGGCCAGGAGTTGGATTTGCTTTTCCCGAAGCAATAGATCAAAGATTTTGTCGACTTTAGTAATGGTCAAAATCGTACTTCTCCTTAGCCAAATTTTTCACCCATTGACAAGTTATTACCTTCTTGTTTCTAGCTCACTCGGTTGCTGCTACTTCAATCTCGCTATTGGTTGAATCAGAATTGGAAGTGTACACTACATGGCTAACCTTTTTAAAGGCTTCCTTGGCTTCCTAGAAACGTTGCTCGTGGGCAGTGACCTTCTATGCCAAGTGCGCCAACCTTTCAAAATCTTGAGCCGAAAATCTCTCCCTGATGGGTGTTAACAGACCCTGGAAGGCAAGATCGGCTAGCTAGGAATCAGATAGCACCAGACTGTAGCACCGATTCCTCATGTCTCTGAATCTCTCGATATAGTCTTGAACTGATTCATCGTGCTTTTGCCTAATGGCCATCAAATCGGATAGCTTCATCTCATGGACACCGGTGTAGAAGTACCGATGATATTGCTTCTCCAAATCGGTCCAACCCTGTACAGAGTTGTATGGGAGCGAAAAAAACCAAGTAAAAGCCGAACAAAAGAGTGAGAGGGGAAAAATGTTAGTGATATGCCCTAGAGGTAACATGGAGATGTATGATATCATGGTCAATGTTTATGTATAAATTAATAAAGTGTTATTCAGTTCCATGAAATAGACATCTTGTATTGATCAATAAGTACGTGACTTATTTATGAGACTCTTTATGCATGAATCTATTTCTAAATGATCCCGATCACATATCATATTATTGCAACAAATATGACTCTAAGATCGGCATGTTTATTGATAGATGATCATGTCTCATAGATCATGGGTATGGAGATACCAAATCAATAAACATGGACATATGTGTTAGAGAACACATTGTTGGATAGACCCACCATGAGACACTACAGGAATTAATGTGCCATTAGTTGGTCTCAGGTAGTGTTGGTACAAAGTCCTTAGACCTGAGATCACCATGGATTCCAACATGTGTAGTAGCCTACTTTGGGACTACCAAACGCTATTCCGTAACTGGGTAGTTATAAAAGTAGTCTTCGGGTTTGCTATGAAACATGGAGTGGGATGTGAGTGATCAAGATGGAATTTGCCCCTCCTTTGGAGAGATATCTCTGGGCCCCTCGAGGTAATGGATTATGGAAATGCATGGCCATGCTAAGTTGATTGAGGAGTCAATCAACAGACAGATAATCCAATACGGTTCGAGTGAATGGTTAAGCTATTGAAGGGATGGCACACATCTTGCCTATAGCTTAATTGGTATCGTGAGGCAAAGGGATTTGTGTACACATTACAGGTTCAGAGCCGATATTATATTCTTGTATACTATGGTGTCAATATGTGCTGCTAGGCATCGCTGTTGACAAATCGGTTGAGTTAGACTCGAGCCGGAACCAAGTATACGTGAACCTACAGGGTCGCCCGCTTAAAGGGATAGAATAGATATTCGAGTTGAACTCAGATACGGCTCGCTCGGATAGGGATCCGATCGAATAGAGTCCTATGGGCTTACGACGTATGGGCGGCCAACTCTATGAGATTCGGATGGGATCCGATTCAAAATAGAGTCCTGATCAGCCACTAGTCTGAGTCGGCCAACTCTATATAAAGGGGCGAGGGGTGGAGAGTTGCAGTATTGAATTGCATTGCGTCGAGATCAATCTCCACGAAAACCCTCCCCACTTTCGAGCCAAACACTACCCTTGCATCGCGTGCTAGCACATGGGTGTTTGGCGTTCGGTCCCCAGACGTGTGGTTACCGGTAGAGACACTGCTACGTTGCAGCGCTGTTGATCAGCTACGAATCGGCTGCAATTGGAGTAAGGCGGCTTGCGGCGGATCGATCGGCGGTGGCGGCAGCGCGGCTGCGGCGGATCGATCGGCTTTGGTGGAATGGACTGAGGTCGAGCACATTGGAGCGAGGCACGAGAACACGGTCAGACGACTCGGATCGGCTGCGGCATCGGCGAATCAGCTGATTGGTGAATCGGCTATCCCCGAGAATCGACTGTCGGCAAATCGGCTGTCATTGGCCAGCACTGTACAGATCGGATAGCCCTGATTGGCTAGTCCGCTGCACTCTACTCCAATCGATAACGATCTATCGGCCCTTACTTGCAAGTGTTCCTGGTTTGCGCGGTAGAAAAGTTTTGTTTTATGCTTTCGTAGCCTCCTCGTAACCCTTCAGTGGTATCAGAGCTAAATTTGCTTAGTTCGGGTTTTAGATTAGATCTGGAACAAGTTTTGCGCACGGGTTGATTAGATCAATCGGTTTTACGGGATCTATTGAGGAGAGTTGATGTTAATTGTGTTCCTTGCTAGTGTATCTGAACGGCGTAATGTGATTACGTCGAAGCAGTTTCCATAGAACTCGGTTTGAGTCGGATTCGAGATGGAGTTCCTTGATAGTGTATCGAAACGGTATAATGTGATAATGCCGAAGCTATCGGAACGGTATAATTCATCGGACCGCCATGTGCGCCCCCTTATAGGTCGTCTCGGTACTGTATCTCTGCGATAGGTAGAAATGTTCTACGCCTAACTTGTTTATGCAGAGAATTCTTGGAGATTGTGTGGCCCTATCGTATGTATGAGATGCATGTGATGCGTGTAATATTCTTTCATATGTGCAATCCCTGTAATATTCTTTCATACGTGCAATGCTTGTAATATTCTTTCACGACCTACGAGTCGAGTAATCTTCAATTAGAGCTTCTATAGTAGTAGCTTAGTTTGAAGAAATCAAGCATTCGGCACTCGGAAGAACGGTGATGAAGATGGAGATCCTCTACACCGGCGTGGAGATGGAGATCACCATGTGCAGGGGGCCATACTATTTCATTATATGCTATTCTACTGCTTTCATATATGTGATATGTTTGTTTGATAGGATAGCATCCCTCACAAAATTAAGTAGTAATGATGCCCTTCCAAATGTTGCACCGTCACCGTTATGCTCGTCAATGGTGGGTCAGCGAGTGCCATTCTCTATCATAACACGAGGGGTATATGTCGGACATATACAGCGGAACATTTGGTTGACTTAACAAGGCTATCAAAACAGTTTTGGGCCTTGGGGCATAGGTTGACGCCGGGTCATAGAGATGCCACACCAACAACAAGAGTCACATAGAGATGTGATTAGCAAGGTGTTGCTTACGGATGTTATTAATCTTCTAGCGGTGATGCCAAAGCTCTCTAGAAATTAATTAACATGTGGATCTTGACCCAATACGTAACCTAGAGGGAAGGTGCCAAATACGTAATGGGAGTCTTTTGTTAAATTGTTTAACGATAGATATAGCATAAACATTGTGCTAAACTTTGCTTTTTCATTTGTAGAATAAATGACGGCTAACACTACACCCAGTGCTTCTAATTTACGATCTATTCTCGAGAAAGAAAAATTAAATGGAACAAACTTTATGGATTGGTATCGCAACTTGAGAATTGTTCTCAAGCAAGAGCGTAAGGAGTACGTTCTTGAAGTACCTTATCGGATGATTTGCCTAACAATGTTACTACAAGCGCACGGAGGGCTTACGAGAAGCATACTAATGATGCCCTAGATATAAGCTGTCTCATGCTTGCTACAATGTCCCGTGAGCTTGAAGCAATATGAGAGCAGCGATGCTCACAATATTATTCGGGGACTGCGTGGCATGTTTGAGAACCAAGCTCGGGCCGAGAGGTTAAACACCTCAAAGTCCTTGTTTGCGTGCGAGCTTGTTGAGGGAATCCCGTCGATCCGCATGTGATAAAGATGATTGGCTATATCCGAGTCTTGAAAAACTAGGTTTCCCTCTTAGCCAACGGTTGGCTACGGACGTGATTCTCCAATCGCTCCCTCCGAGCTTCGAGCCATTCATATTAAATTATCACATGAACAATATGGATAAAACCTTGGCCGAATTGCATGGGATGCTAAAGACAGTGAGGAGATTAGATGCGAAGGCTAAGCGCAAACCACTGTCAAGAAACTTTGCACCAAGAGGAAGTTAACTCCCGATGGGATCGCGAGTGCCTCTAATGCAAAGAAGGGCAAAAAGGGATCGGCGGTATCGATGTCGTTTGCTTCTATTGCAAAGAGAGAGGCCACTTTGAAAAGGAACGCAATAAATACATGGAGGATCTCAAAAGAAGCAAAGTACGACTTACGCCGGTATTAATGTTATAGACATTAATCTTGCTACTTCACCTACGAGTCTTGGGTATTTGATATCGGATCAGTAGCTCATATTTGCAAATTGTTGCAGGAAATGAGAAGAAGTAGATGCTTAAGAAGGGGCGAAGTGAACATGCATGTCGGCAATGGAGCAAGCGTTGCTACGATTCTTGTCGGCATAGTACCACTTCATCTACCTTCGAGGATTAGTTTTGGAATTAAATAATTGTTATTGTGTTCCAACACTATGTCAAAACGTTATTTCCGCTTCATGTTTGCAAGCGAAAGGATATGATTTTAGATCAATGGACAATGGTTGTTCAATATATCTCAGAGATATGTTCTATTTTCATGCTCCATTGATGAATGGATTATACGTTTTGAATCTTGAAGCGTCTCCCATCTATAACATTAATACATAAAGGCAACTCTCTAATGATACAAACCCCACGTTTATCGGCGTTGTCGCTTAGGCCATATAAATAAGCATATAAATAAGAAACGCATGGAGAAGCTCCATAAGGATGGATTGCTTCACTCTTTTGATTTTGAATCATTTGAGACATGTGAGTCTTGTTTACTTGGTAAGATGACAAAGGCCCCTTTCACGGGACACGGTGAGAGAGCAAGTGACTTATTGGCACTCGTACATACGATGTATGTGGACCAATGAGCTTAACGGCCGAGGTGGTTATCGTACTTCATTACCTTTACCGATGACTTTAGTATATATGGTTATATCTACTTAATGAGGCATAAGTCCGAATCGTTTGAAAAGTTCAAAGAATTCCAGAATGAAGTACGAATCATCCAGGAAAAACAATGAAGTTTCTACGATCGGATCATGGAGGGGAATACTTGAGCCAAGAATTTGGTAATCATCGAAAGATTATGGAATTGTTCCATGGTTGACTCCGCCAGGAACTCCACAATGGAACGGAGTGTCCGAACGGAGAAATCGCACCTTGTTGGACATGGTGCGGTCGATGATGAGCCAAAGTGATCTTTCGTTATCCTTACGGGGATATGCTCTTGAAACATTGCGCACTCACACTAAATAGAGTTTCATATAAGTCGGTTGAAAAGACACCATATGAGTTATGGACAAGGCAACCCCTAGTTTGTCTTTTCTCAAAATTTGGGGATGCAAAGTTTATATAAAACGTTTACGATCGACAAGCTCACACCCAAATTTGACAAGTGCTTCTTTGTGGGATATCCTAAGGAAACTAAGGGATATTACTTTTATAATTGGGAACAAGGCACAGTGTTTGTCGCCGACACGGTGTTTTCTTGGAGAAAGAGTTTCTTTCAAGAAGGGTTAGTGGGAGCGGGGTGCATCTTGAAGAAGTTCAAGAAACACCGAAAAATGTTTCGGCGACCACGGAACCACAACGGGAGGAGCAAAGTGTTGCACCACCGGTTGTAGATACACCGGCCCCATGGAGGTCGAAACATCACGTCGTGCGCGACAAGTACACAGTGCGGAACAACGTGATATATTGTTGTTGGACAACGATGAGCCTAAGACCTATGAGGAAGCGATGGTGGGACCCAATTCCAACAAGTGGCTTGGAGCCATGAAATCCGAAATAGAATCCATGTACGGCAATCGGTTTGGAACTTGGTTGATCCACGATGGTGTAAAAACCATTGAGTGTAAATGGGTTTTTAAGAAAAGGCTGATATGGATGGAAATGTTCACATCTATAAGGCGCGATTGGTGGCGAAAGGTTTTAAACAGATTCAAGGAGTTGATTATGATGAAACCTTCTCGCCGTCGCAATGCTTAAATCTATTCGGATTATCCTAGCGATTGCCGCATATTTCGATTATGAGATATGGCGATGGATGTCAAAACAGCTTTCCTAAATGGAAACCTAAGCGAGGATGTATACATGATACAACTGAGGATTTTGTCAATCCACAATCGCTGGAAAGATATGCAAGCTACGAAATCCATTTATGGATTGAAGCAAGAATCTTGGAGTTGGAATATTCATTTTGATGATGTAATCAAAGGGTTTGATTTCATCAAAAATGAAGAGGAGACCTATGTTTACAAAAGGGTCGGTAGGAGTGCAACTGTGTTTCTAATCTTATATGTGAATGACATATTGTTGATTGGAAATGATATCCCTATACTAGAATCTGTCAAGTCCTCATTGAAAAAAAGTTTTTCCATGAAAGACTTAGGGAGGCAACATATATATTCGGCATTCGGATCTATAAAGATAGATCCAAGAGGCTAATTGGATTAAGCCAAAGTACATACATTGACAAGGTGTTGAAAAGGTTCAACATGCATGATTCCAAGAAAGGTTTCTTGCCCATGTCACATGGCATTAATCTTAGCAAGAATTAGTGTCCTCAGACACATGATGAGCGGAATAAGATGGGTATGGTTCCATATGCTTCGGCAATTGGATCCATCATGTATGCCATGCTTTGTACACGCCCAGATGTCTCGTACGCTTTGAGTGCTACGAGCAGATACCAGTCAGATCCAGGTGAAGGTCACTGGACTGCCGTAAAGAATATCCTTAAGTACTTGAGAAGAACTAAGGATATGTTCCTAGTCTATGGAGGTGAAGAAGAGCTCGTTGTAAGTGGTTACACCGATGCTAGCTTCCAAACAGACAAGGATGATTATAGATCGCAATCGGGTTCGTGTTACTGCACGAGCGAGACACGGTCGGTGGAAGAGTTCCAAGCGGGATACTATTGCGACTCTACAACGGAGGCCGAGTACATTGCTGCTTCAGAAGCTGCAAAGGAGGCTATTTGGATCAAGAAATTTGTTTCTGAGCTTGGTGTGATGACTAGTGCAACTGGTCCAATGTCTCTCTATTGTGATAATAGTGGAGCCATTGCGCAAGCCAAGGAGCCGAGGTCACATCAGAAGTCCAAACACATACTTCGGCGATATCATCTCATTCGCGAGATAGTGGACAGAGGTGATGTCAAGATATGCAAAGTGCACACGGATCTCAACATAGCCGATCCGCTGACAAAACCTCTCCCTCAGCCGAAACATGAGGCGCACACAAGAGCAATGGGTATTAGATACTTACATGATTGACTCTAGTGCAAGTGGGAGATTATTAGTGATCTGCCCTAGAGGCAACATGGAAATGTTGGATATCATGTCAATGTTTATGTATAAATGAATAAAGTGTTATTCGGTTCCATGAAATAGACATCTTGTATTGATCAATAAGTACGTGACTTATTTATGAGACTCTTTATGCATGAATCTATTTCTAAATGATCACGACAAATGTCATATTCTTGGAACAAATATGACTCTAAGATCGGCATGTTTATTGATTGATGATCATGTCTCATAGATCATGGGTATGGAGATACCAAATCAATAAACATGGACACATGTGTTGGATAGACCCACCATGAGACACTACAGGAATTAATGTGCCATTAGTTGGTCTCAGGTAGTGTTGGTACAAAGTCCTTAGACCTGAGATCATCATGGATACCAACATGTGTAGTAGCCTACTTTGGGACTACCAAACGCTATTCCATAACTAGGTAGTTATAAAAGTAGTTTTTGGATTTGCTATGAAACATGGAGTGGGATGTGAGTGATCAAGATGGAATTTGCCCCTCCTTTGGAGAGATATCTCTGGGCCCCTCGAGGTAATGGATTATGAAAATGCATGCTCATGCTAAGTTGATTGAGGAGTCAATCAACGGACGGATAATCCAATACGGTTCGAGTGAATGGTTAAGCTATTGAAGTGATGGCACACATCTTGCCTATAGCTTAATTGGTATCATTAGGCAAGGGATTTGTGTACACATTACAGGTTCGAGCCGATATTATATTCTTGTATGCTATGGTGTAATTGTGTGCTTCTAGGCACCGCTGTTGACAAATCGGCTGAGTTAGACTCGAGCCGAAACCAAGTATACCTGAACCTACAGGGTTGCACGCTTAAGGGGATAGAATAGATATTCGAGTTGAACTCGGATATGGCTTGATCGGATAGGGATCCGATAGGATAGAGTCCTATGGGCTTACGACGTATGGGTGGCCAACTCTATGAGATTTGGATGGGATCCGAATCAAAATAGAGTCCTGATCGGCCACTAGTCCTAGTCGGCCAGCTCTATATAAAGCGGCGAGGGGTGGAGAGTTTCGGTATTGAATTGCATTGCGCCAAGATCAATCTCCACGGAAACCCTCCCCACTTTCGAGCCAAACCTTAGCCTTGCATCGCGTGCTAGCACACGGGTGTTCGGCGTTCTGTCCCTGGACGTGTGGATACCGGTAGAGGCACTGCTACATTGCGGCGTTGTTGATCGGCTACGAATCGGCTGCAATCGAAACGAGGCGACTGCGGCAGATCGGCGACGAGTGCGCGGCTACGGCGGATCGATCGGCTTTGGTGGAATCGGCTGAGGTCGAGCGCATCGGAGCGAGGCGCGAGAACACGGTCGGACGACTCGGATCGGCTGTGGCATCGGCGAATCGGCTGATTGGTGAATCGGCTGTCCCCGGGAATCAGCTGTCGGCAAATCGGTTGTCATCGGCCAGCACTGTTCCAGATCAGATAGCCCTGATTGGTTAGTCCGCTGCACTTTACTCCAATCGGTAACGATCTATCAGCCCTTACTTGCAAGTGTTCCTGGTTTGCGCGGTAGAAAAGTTTTGTTTTATGCTTTCGTAGCCTCCACGTAACCCTTCAAAAAAGCCTAACCTTGAGGGTGTCTGTCGCCGATGCCTCTCCACACTGGGCTAAAAATCGGCTAACGTGCTCGTAGATAGAAACATTGTCCTGCCTTGAGAATTTGGAAATATCTAGCACCTTGTATCGGTTAGGCAATGGAACCCTTTCAATGTACTCAGGATAAGGATACTGATACATGTTGCCTGTGTCCTTGGGTTTGAGGCCGAATTGCTCTCCCATCACGTCGGCTATCAAGTCCACCCAAGGCTTGTTTTGTTGAGGCACCTCCTGTGCTTGTTGCTGCATCGGCTCGTATTGATCAAACTGGAGTGGTCCTTGCCAATACTACGTCCGAGACGAATGAGGTTGATAGTGCTGATTAAAGTTGTCCCTGGATAATGCTGGGGAGATTGGTGCACCATTGGAGGCTGTTGATCATGAAGAGGTTGGGAGCCGACAGGTTGTTGTATGAAGTTTGGCGGGAAAGAGCCTATCGGCACTTTTGGAATCGGCTACGGAGGTGGGCAATTCGCGTTGAACATGGCAACCACCTGCTCTTGAGTGATCTAAGGGATCTCCTATCCAACCTGCTAAGATTGCTACCTAGATATCAATATGGGGCTAAATTCTGGTTCCTTTTTTGCCGACGGCGGGATAACTGGCTTCAAAGGGGTTGATGCTGGAACCATCGGCTGAGGTGGAGGAAGACCTGAGGAAGTTGGCAGTCCATCTATTGCCAAGGTCCTGTATTGAGGAAATTTCTCATCAGGGAGGAAGATTGGGCCCTGGCTGGATGCTCGGCAATCTTGGGATCGACAACTATGCTAATTATGTTATTAAGGGTATTGACCAGTATTTCAGATTGGTTGATCAAAGCATGATGGACAACATAATCAATAATGTCTTGCAAATTGTTGAGCTCTGGGGCCTCCTCCTACTTGATCTCCTAAGGCTTTTTGCCTTGGTCAGAACTAGTCTCGGGTTCGTCATCAGCTGGCAATTTGACTTTGTACCTTTGGACGATCGTACCGGACCTAGTTTGGGTAAAGGAGTGCAGATACTAACTCTGCAGTTTCTTCATTATCTCGTCAAGCTCGAACTTGTGTTCTGTTGTCAGTTTGTCGGTGGTGGCAGGAATAACGTTGTCTTGGTAAACCTCGGAAGTCTTGATGTCAACCATTGTGCCTGGTTCGTGATCTTTGGTCTCACCGGGTGTGCCAAAAGCGTGTTGATGAGAAAATTTCCCATGCACTGTCCTGAGAGATCTGCTTAACTCTAGTGCACGTCCAAATTATTGATTCAAGGTTCGTAGGCGTGCCAGTTGATTTGATCCTGCAATCAACAAGAAACAATGGAAAGTATTAGTTTGCAAACGATAGTCGATCGGCTGGTGGCCGATGATGTATCGTCTAGTGTTAAGCCGATGCGGTGTACACTGAATCGGCTGAGATAATTAAACCTAATCGATTGGCTGAAGATGTTCATAACATATAATCCAGATATCAAAACTTGTTTACACTAAGTGATTGGGACAGATCGGTAACGTACCGAGATAGTATAAACCACTTAAATCTAAAAGTGCTCCAATATGCAGATTATGTATATGTTTCAATCATAGCCGATGTCATAGATTTAATGCGTATCGGCAAGTACTCCTATACCGTTTTATACTAAGATATCACTACTAGCTAAATATATTAAACAGGGATCGATCATATACTAAGATGACTTAATCAGATCGATTACAAGCTTAATATATTTAATTATAGAGAGATAAATATCAAGTAAATATAAAACATACGTGACAGTTAAAACAGATAAAATCGACTGAATCTCTGATACTATCTCTAATAA
The DNA here is from genome assembly GCA_019925245.2 of Oryza australiensis. Taxonomy (NCBI): domain Eukaryota; kingdom Viridiplantae; phylum Streptophyta; class Magnoliopsida; order Poales; family Poaceae; genus Oryza; species Oryza australiensis. Next base: position 1,030,984 of record JAIFGZ020000250.1, on the reverse strand, counting down.
TGGTCATAAAACAAGATAGATCTATTATGATTCCAGAGGCGACTTAATAGATTGGACCTAACCGATGCAACATTAAGTACCAAAAGAAACATAGGATCTATACAAGTCTATGAACACGTTTCAAGATGGTAGATATACCATATAATTTACATTAATATTAAAATCTAAACTTACCGGCTATCATCTTGCGATTGATGCTAGCCGATTAGGGTTTAGACCACAATATCAATCTAAATTATATAGCATATATGATAACTACGCAGATTATGAAAACAGGATTAGAGTATCATGATGATGGAAGCACTGATCCCGATAACACAAACTGTTGTGACAAGAATTACCATTTCGCTAGAGATCAAACGATGTAGCCCAACTATAAGCAAGAACTCGTCGAAACTATTAAAGGAAAGGGTGGCGATGCGCCGAGATTGTATTGATTGTGTGATTGATATATGATTATAGGGTCTTGGGTTGTATTTATACCCAATTACATGATGAGTCCATAACGGTCATGATTCATGTCTCTATTACAAATTGAATTATAGATATATGGCTAAACAAACTCTCACCGACATTATCTATATGGAAACTATTTAAAATATCCTAATTAATAGATACAATTGTCTTTCCTGGACTCTATCCATGTATGGCAATCCCCATGAAGCACTTTAACCCGAATCCGAGGACAATTTCAACGCCCTTTTCATTAGGATTGGCCCACCAACTGTCCTTATCGGAATCGGCTGCATCGGCTATCCTTGTCCGATTCGGTATTAGCCGACAAAACCCTCAACCGATTCGGTCTGCACTTGGCGTGCACTGCATCTTCAGAAGAACTCGATTCTCTCCAAATCGGCTTCGGCTTTAGACCCAAACCTGATAATTTGCTTACAAAATTTGGTCGTTAACACTTATGCACTTGGCTTGGCTAAAAAGATGTTGGGGTGTACTAGCATCGTGCACGCGCCGGTGAGAAACAGGGGAGTTTTCGACGGCGGCATCGGTGGCGAGTTCTAGCTAGAAATTGATCTAAAAATCCAAGGGGAATGAAAATTATAATGATATAGATTGATGTTGTACCTTCAATTGAAGAAGAACATGATTGGAAGCGATGAATTTTAGACTTTGCTCCAGGCGACCGAATTAGGGTTCTTCAGAACTTTCTTTCAATTTCTTCAAAATTTGGGTAGTGTGGTAGGTAATAGGTATGGGAATTTTGGGTGACACTTAGAGGAAGAGATGTCGTTCAAGTTTTGTATGCAATTCGTGGCCTGGTATGCTCTATTTATAGGTCTTTGAAGTCGGTTTCGTGCTATGGATGATGCCGGCGACTTTGGTGGTTCGCAATGTCGGCTTAAATTGGATATTCTTGGTGATGTGTTCAATCCAATTACACTTTGACATTTGTACAAGAAGGTAAGGATCCCATGGAGTCGGTTCTACTTTGCAATGGACGCAACCAAGGCTTGTAGTGCGGTGGCGAAACTCTGGCGGTCACAGTGGTTTGCACAATATCGATTTAAATTTGGGATGCCGCTGATGATGTACTTGATTCAATCAGCTGTGGCCGTGTGGGGAAGGATAGGAACCATGGATAGGATCGTTTGCGGCGTCGGTGGGCGAGGCCGACACCCATAGGCGGCGGCCGCGGCTTGATGCGGCGGCGGTTCAAGTCGGTAGCAAGGAGAAAGAAGAGTAAAGGAGAAAAAGAAAGAAAATAAAAAGAAATTTGAAACAAATAGAAAAATGGGGAGAAAAACAAAAAAGAAAAGGTTTAAATTTTTTAAAAAATTTTGAATTAAGGTTTTGTAGTTAACTTAAATTTAATTAATTAATTAATAATTTTTTAAATTTTTAGGAATTTTCTTTATTTAAAATTTAATCAAGATTTTTTCAAAAATAGTAATCAACCCTTAGTAAAACATGATTTTCTAATTTGAAATAAAATGAAAATTAATAAATATTAAGAATTTTAAATGTTTTAGTCTCTGAACACACAATAACAATATTCGCGAAAAATTTCTTCATAAATTTACATATTCTCAGTACATAATTTTGGAATGTTACGGACCTACCCTCCTTAAAAGAATCTTGTCAACAAGATTCTACTGGGTTTCAAATAACTAGGGAAATTTCTTCACCAATTTTTATTTTCTTTCCCAAGGTGCCTCCTGTCTTGTATGATTTTTCCATTGAGCCCGACAAAAATTTATATTGCGATTCCTTAACCTTCGTTCAGACATTTCTAATATTTTCTCAGGCTCTTTCACATAAGTTAGATCAGGCTGTAATTTGATATTTTGTAATGGTATTTCTTCGGTTGGCTGTCTTAGGCACTTCTTAAGTTGTGACACATGGAATACCGGGTGTACCTCACTTAATTCTGGCGGTGAATTTAACTGATAGGAAACTTCTCCTCTCTTTTTTTTAAAGATCTGCTATGCTCCGATATATCTAGGAGGTAGTTTCCCTTTTACTTGAAATCTATGTACACCCTTAAATGGTGTTACTTTTAAATAAACAAAGTCTCCAATTTTAAAACTTAAGTCTCTTCTCCGATTATCATTATAACTCTTCTCCCTTTCTTGGGAAGCTCCCAATTTCTCTTCTATAATCCTAATGTGGGCCTCTGCGTCATGTGTCAGTTGTGGCCCTATCAACTATTTTCCCCTACCTCCGTTCACTTCAGGGGAGTTCTGCACTTTCGGCCATATAATGCCTCAAAGGGTGTCATTCCCAAACTGGACTGATAACTATTATTGTATGAAAATTGTGTGAAGGGTAAGCAGATATTCCATGTAGGTCCATATACCAGTACACAAACTCTCAACATGTCTTCAAGAATCTGGTTTACCCTTTCTGTTTGTCCTCCTATCTGTAGGTGATAGGCTGAACTGAACTTTAACTTAGTACTCATCAGTTCTTAAAACGTCCTTCAAAATCTCGATGTAAGTTGTGACCCTTGATCTGATACAATCCTCATGGGTACTCCACGTTGTATGACTATCCCAGTCAAATATATTTCAGCCAATTTATCCCTCCATAAGTCTGTTTAATAGGGATAAAATATACCACCTTCGTTAGCTTATCCACAATAACCCATATGGCATCATATCCTTCTTTAGTTTTTGGTAAACCTGTGATAAGGGCCATCCCAATCTCATCCCATTCCGGACAAGAGAGTGGGTGCATTAATCCCACAGGTTTTTGATGATCTGCTTTTACATTTTGACATATTTCACATAGGCTCATATACTCAGCTATTTCTTTCTTCATGTTAGTTCACCAAAATATCTTTTTAAGGTCTTGATATATTTTTGTATTTCCGGGGTGGATAGAAAATAATGAGTCACTAGCCTGTTACAAAATCATCTCCTTTATTTCTTTCACATCTGGAACAAAAATTCGTCCTTGAAATCTAAGCACTCCATCAGTATCTTTTGCAAAGCCTGATGCTTTGCTATTTAATTTTCTGAATTTATGGGTCAGTTTGTCGTGCTTTCGTTATCTCATCCTCCCGAGTGGGTCTCACTTCCATCTGAGCCACACTTGCTTTACCCACAAATTACAGTCTTAATTCCTGAATTTCTGCTCATTGATCATGTTATGTCACGCCAAGAAATTCACACCAGAATTTCCGCAGCTGATTTGCGCATTAAATCCTCATCCAGGCATCAGCCGAGGTACACAAACCAACATTATTGATAATACAGAAACCTCATCCTAGAAACAATATAAAAGAGTTACACAAATAGAGTGGAAAAGGGAAAAAACTGACTTAAGGTAAACTTGACTCGAGCGAAGTGAAACACAAACACCACAGCTAACCCTTGACGGCGAACAAGCCTACACGTCCTCGGAGACCTCGACCTCAACCTCTGGCACTGAAGGGGGAAAAGACGCAATGAGTACAACCACCGTACTCAATAAGTCATACGGGATGAGAAGATATGATGCAAGATAAATATCAAGGAAAAGGGATAAAATGCTCAATTTGCATAAATAGCATTTCAGAAATAAGTAATAATAGTTGAAGCAGTAAAACAGTAGTAATAATTAAGCAATATTAAATAAACACTGTCCAACGTTAAAACCACGTTGCAACAGGCCCATCCATCCATTTGTACTAATCAAGTTCCAACAATTCATTCATGTAAATAAGTGAGACTAATCAAGGTGAATCTGGTTGATCGCCCGTAACTGTGGGCACGGCTATTCGAATAGTTTTACTCTGATCAAAGGTGTACAACTGTACTCACAAGACACAATTCCACGACACGTTACCGTGTGCCGGTGTACCACTACGATATCCCGAAAAAGAACTGTGACAAGACCCTTCACATAACTCCCTCTAACCAATCGTACCACACCAAGGTTTCGCCCCCAGTCCCATCGAGGTAATGGGCAGCCCCCTCTCGTGCCGCGGTGAATCCGGTAGCTGATCAACCCTTAAAATCAGGGCTGACCCAACTCCATCCTGCCCAACCTCACTAGGGTACGTCGGCTAGAGACAGCTACGCTACAGACCCAGCTATTACCCATGCTGGCTTGTGGTATGCACGGTAATTTTTCCAGGGTTTCCCGAGAACCGGTCCTTAATTGTCATGAGGACGCTAACCAAATCCAACCATGTGCTCACGACCCACCATTGTCATGATTCAGTATTATTAGAGTAGAGTCACATACTTCACATCATCTGAAAATTAGTCTCTAATATAATAATTGATTAATGTGATCCCCTTCAGTGAGCTAGTTGAGCTAAGCATGGCTAAGCAAGCCCTAAACTAACATCTAGTCATATTGAACCCAAGTCATCAAAGATATAAGGTAAACAATCCCTATGGTTGAGTACAGTAGGTATAATAATCCTATAGAATAACATTCTAAAACATATGCAGTATTTGAGAGAAAAGAGATATTTAAATAAAATAGGTACAATATGATCAATGTAAAGTATGACTTGGCTTGCTCGGGAGACTGAAAAACCTCGGCGACTACTTCGAGGTAAACGGACTCGCCGGAAAGCTCGGAATCTACATGCCAAACAAAGCACTCAACAAAACACCCTAAAAGTGCACTGGAACAACACTGAAAATTATTTTTAATGGGTTCTTGACATTTTTCTGGATTTAATGAAAAAAAGATATGAATGTTAGAAGTTTAATTGCGATTTTTAAACTAAGCAGAAAAGACAAAATTAATTATTGCGCAATTGCGTGGGCGGCAAGGGCTGACATCACGCTGACGTCATGCTGACGTCAGCATGGAGCGGCGCGGGCAGTGCTGATGTCAACTAGGGCTGATGTCAGTGCTGACGCCAACGGTTGACGTCAGTGCTAGGGCTGACGTCAACGTCTGCTGACACAAGCGGTGCGGCCGGCTCAGTCCATGGTGGACCGAGTCCACGGCGGGAGGCAAAGGGTTGGCGGGGACGCATGACGCGCATTGGCGAGGGGCGGCGGTGATCGGACGGCGGCGGCTTGCGCGCGAGCGAGCGGTCTAGATCCGCTCGATCCGAACTACCGGATGGTGCGGACGGCGGCTAGGGCTAGGGTTTGGATGGCGGCGGTGGCCGAGCGGATGGCTGACATGCGGCGGCCATCCGGGGCGTGGCGGCCGGATCGGACGGCGGGGCAAAACGTCAGGATCGGACGGCTCGGATGCGCCCAATCCGGCCAATCGGACGGCAGGTAACTGATTCCACATTTGACGAATCCACTGCTATTCCTTAAGCATTCACAATGTGGCCGAGGAACTACACTTCCTTTAACCAGAAAGCACACTTGCCAAACTTGGCGTACAGTTGATGATCCCTGAATTTCTCAAGCACTAACTGGAGATGATGCTCATGTTCCTCCTCGGTCTTAGAGTGGATCAAAATGTTGTCAATGAACACTACGACAAACTTGTCCAAGAATTCCATAAACACCTTGTTCATCAGATTCATAAAGAAAGCCGGTGCATTGGTCAATCCAAAGTACATGACCGTACACTCATACAGATCGTACCAAGTGTTAAAAGCGGTCTTGGGCATGTCCTCTTCCCGAATTCTCAACTGATGATAGCCTAATCGCAGGTCTATCTTGGAGAACACCTTTGCCCCCTTGAGTTGATCAAACAAATCATCAATCTGTGGTAGAGGATACTTGTTCTTGATGGTGACCTCATTGAGTGCGCGATAATCGACACACATTCTCTTGGTCTTGTCTTTCTTCTCCACAAATATCACCGGAGCACCCCAAGGCGATGTGCTCAGGCGGATATAACCTTTCTGCAACTGTTCGTCCACTTGCTTCTTCACTTCTGCCAACTCATTGGCTCCCATTCTATACGGCCTCTTGTGAATTGGGGCGGTTCCGGGTACTAGGTCAATTCGGAATTCAATTTCTCTTTCTGGTGGCATCTGAGTTAAATCTTCGGGAAAAACTTCAGGGTATTCTCTGACTATGGGAATATCCTCTAATTTCATAGGGATCTTTGCTGCTACTTCAGACGATTCCCTGGTAGCAACATGATTCAAACTTGCCACAGTCTTGGCTTGCATGGGAGAACAAAAAACAATCTCTTCCCCTTTCCCATTGATTAAAGTAATTGTGCGACTAGCACAGTCAATTACTCCCTTATGTCTGGACAACCAATCCATCCCAAGAATGACATCTAGGCCTTTGGATTGAAGAAGGATAAGGTTGGCTAGAAATTTAGATCCTTGGATTTCTATTGCCACTGAGGGACAATACTGAGCTGTGTCCAGATGGTTTCCAGGGGTTTGAACCCGCATAGGTATCTTAAGTTCCACTACTGATAACCCATGTGCCCCAACAAACTGCTTTGAAATAAATGAATGTGTAGCACCAGAATCAAACATTACTGTAGCAGGAGTGAGATTCACAGGAAACGTACCCAGTATAACTTCAGGAGCGGCTTGCGCTTCCTCTGCGAACGCATGATTGACACGGGCCAGGATAAACCTGGGTCCAGTGCGCCTTGGCTTTGGACACTTGTCTGCAAAATGCCCAGGGTCACCACAGTTGAAGCAGACTCCCGGCTTCCCTCCGAAGTCCTTCATTGGAGGTGGTGGCTTGGACTGCTACTGGGGTGGCGCTGTTGGAGGACGCGGGGCCGAAGTGCATTGCTGCTGTCCACTGCCACTGCCACTACTGCCATCTTGAAAGTTTCTTGGGTGATAAGGCCGATGCTGATGAACAATCATGGTAGTAGGTCCACCCTGACATCCGGACATGAAACGCGGCCTCTGCTGATTTCCCTGCTGCTAAGGAGGTTTGAACTGGACTGCCTTTCTTTTCTTGATCATCTTGTTGCATTGGTCTTCATGCCGAATGGCTTTGTCATAACTTCTCAAAGTTAGCATACTCTCCGAAGATCAGCTTGTCAGTGAGTTCATCATCCAAACCAGCCAAGAACTTTTCTTGCCTTTCTGCATCGGTGCGCACATCTTCTGGGGCATAACGTGCAAGATGGTTGAACTCATGCAGGTACTCAGTAACTGATCTGTTACCCTGCTCAAGAGAATGAAACTCACCCTTCTTCTGCGCGACTATTCCCATAGGAATATGTACTGTCCTGAAACTATGACAGAACTCTTCCCATGTAACTGCTGCTCCAACTGGGCGAGTAACCAAGTAGTTGTCCCACCAAGCAGAAGCAGGGCCTTGCAACTGATGGGTAGCAAAAGAGACTTTCTCCTGGTCCGTGCATTGTAGTAAATCTAGCTTCTTCTCAATAGCATGAAGCCAGCCATTGGCCTCCATAGGATTGGTGGTGCTAGAGAAGGTCGGCGGTCGGACACGAAGAAACTCTGGCAACTTAGACTGGGGTGGTGGAGGAGCAAACTGGTTATTCTGCTGTTGCTGTTGCTGCTGCATCTGTTGCATCATCTGCTATTGCATCTGCTGGTGCTGTTGTTGCATTTGTTGCATCATCGCAGCCATCATCTGCGTCTGCGAAGCAAGCACCTTAGCAATAGTGGGATTCTCAATTGACGGCGGAGGAGCATTGCCGTTGACATCATGATTCTCGTTGTTGTTGTCACCTGACTGCCCATTGTTGCTATTTGCTCTGCTGGTCCTGGTGTTCACCATGTGGAGAAGACAACCGAACCAAAGAGAGAAAAGAAGAAAAACAGATTGACTTAGAAACAAAACTTTATTATTGGAATTCAAATGCATTGTTCTGATCTTGATTAAAACAAGGAAAAGCACAAAACATCCTTAATTGGTCAGCCATATCACACTCGATATCGACTGCCAGCTAACCCACACACAGCAGCCTAACACACAGCAACTACCAAGAAGACAAACTAAGCAAAACGATAAAACTAAGAAGGGCAACTAGAACGATCCGCAAGACAAGGAGACGAAACTGCTTCCTTCAGAGGATCCCCATTCTTCAGAACGGCTCCTGGAGTCCTCTGGCTTCATCTCGGACTTTGACTCTTCTGAATCGGTGGTTGTAGCCCAACCAATCCTGCCTCTTTCCTCGAAAGAACTCCTAGTCTCTTCTGAATCCATGTCTTTAGGTTAATGCTCAGAGCTTGAGTCGCTGGAGAAGGAGATCCAACCGTTGCTGCCACCTTCGCCTTGGTACGCCGGGCGGGCGAGTGAGAGCGAACCCGAGGAAGAACTGGGACAGGCGTCGAGCGGAGGTGGTGGAGCGGGAGGAGGAGGCGCGAGGAGGAGATGGTGGAGGAATCCGGGGCGCCAGCTGGATACGAACAGGTGCAGTGGTGGTCTTCCGAGGCGTAGTACGAATCCTGACACCACCAGGTGCTGGGAGTCCCTTTAACTCAGCAACTTCCTTCTTGAGACGAACCACTTCGTCTTGTAGTCTCACAATCCTCATCATCTTCCTGTCGTTCAGCTCCTTGGCTGCCTTGTGCAAGTATGAGTGCATCTTGTCTAGACCCCTGATCACCGTGCACATGCGGCCGAAAGTAGAGTCGTTCTCATCTGCACTAGACTTGAAAGCACTGACGTCGGAGGAACTGCCACGACGGGGATGGTAGCGATAAGCGGAGGTGCGAAGGTCAGCATCATGCAGCTCCCTCATCCTAGCCAACATCAGGTAAGCAGCTTCTTGACAAGCGTGGTCCGACGTGCCTCCTGAAGCTGTGACCTCCATGTTGGGAAGACATGTTCCCACAAACCAGTGAACCTCCAAACGGACATGGTTGGGAAAAATCACCACTGAGAGGCGCAACTGTGGTATACTCCGGCGCTCTAGGATACCCGACTACAAGGGTCATGCGTGCCAGCTCTGCGACAAAGCCCACCATTCCTTTTCCACAGTGCGTCGCTGGGGAACCTGCCATCTATAGAAACAAAGAAGTGGGAATCAAAGCATGCTCAAAAACAAAAAAGACCAAAGGCCCATTTTCACAAATTCTAAAACCCTAGACTGACTTCACTTTTCAAAACACCCCTTTTGTTTTAAAAAACATGCAAATGAAAAGATTAGAGGGCTCTTAAGGTTTCCAGTTGGCTTGTCCTACAGTCAAAGGCCACCTCTGATACCAACTTGTCACGACTAGAAATTCACACCAGAATTTCCGCAGCTGATTTGCGCATTAAATCCTCGTCTAGGCATCAGCCGAGGTACACAAACCGACATTATTGATAATACAGAAAACTCGTCTTAGAGACAATATAAAAGAGTTACACAAATTCAGCGGGAAAGGGAAAAAATTGACTTAAGCAAAACTTGACTCGAGCGAAGCGAAACACCAACACCACAGCTAACCCTTGACGGCGAACAAGCCTACACTTCCTCGGAGACCTCGATCTCAACCTCTGGCACTGTTGGGGGAAAAAGAAGGAAGACTGAGTACAACCCCCATACTCAACAAGTCATACCAGATGAGAAGATATGATGCAGGATAAATATCAAGGAAAAGGGATAAAAGGCTCAATTTGCATAAACAGCATTTCAGAAATAAGTAATAATAGTTGAAAGCAGTAAAACAATAGTAATAATTAAGCAATATTAAATAAACACTGTCCAACGTTAAAACCACATTGCAACAGGCCCATCCATCCATCTGTACTAGTCAAGTTCCAATAGTTCATTCATGTAAATAAATGAGACTAATCAAGGTGAATTTTGTTGATCGCCCGTAACTGTGGGCATGGCTATTCGAATAGTTGTACTCTGATCAGAGGTGTACAACTGTACCCACAAGACACAATTCCACGACACGTTACCGTGTGCCGGTGTACCACTACGATACCCCGAAAAAGAACTGTGACAGGACCCTTCACATAACTCCCTCTAACCAATCGTACCACACCAAGGTTTCGCCCCACTCCCATCGGCGTAATGGGCAGCCCCCTCTCGTGCCGCGGTGAATCCGGTAGCCGATCAACCCTTAAAACCGGGGCCGACCCAACTCCATCACGCCCACCCTCACTATGGTACGTCGGCTAGAGACAGCTATGCTACAGACCGAGCCATTACCCATTCAGGCTTGTGGTATGCACGGTAATTCTTCTAGGGTTTCTCGAGAATCGGTCTTTAAATGTCATGAGCACGCTAACCAAATCCAACCATGTGCTCACGACCAACCATTGTCATAATTCAGTATTATTAGAGTAGAGTCACATACTTGACATCATCTGAGAATTAGTCTCTGATATACTAATTGATTAATGTGATCCCCTTAAGTGAGCTAGTTGAGCTAAGCATGGCTAAGCAAGCCCTAAACTAACATCTAGTCATATTGAACCCAAGTTATCAAAGATATAAAGGTAAACAATCCCTATGGTTGACTACAGAAGGTATAATAATCCCATAGAATGACATTCTGAAACATATGCAGTATTTGAGAGAAAAGAGATATTTAAATAAAATATGTACAATATGATCAATGTAAAGTATGACTTGCCTTGCTCGGGAGACTGAGGAACCTCGGCGACTACTTCGAGGTAAACGGACTCGCCGGAAAGCTCAGAATCTACACGACAAACAAAGCACTCAACAAAACACCCTAAAAATCTACTGAAACAGCACTGAAAAGTATTTTAATGGATTCTTGACATTTTATTGATTTAATGAAATTTGAATGGACTAAAACGGAGCTCGGATTAAAAATATATGAATTTTAGAAGTTTAATTGTGATTTTTAAACTAAACAGAAAAGACTAAATTAATTTTTGCGTAATTAAGTCTCGGGATGACGCAAGCATTGCGCTGGCAGCAAGGACGCCGGCATGGAGCGCGCATGGAGCGATGCGGCGTCGGCGTCGCCATGCTGCGACGCAAGCGATGCGGCCGGCTCGGTCCATGGTGGACCGAGTCCACGGCGGGAGGCAAAGGGTGGTGGGGACGCATGGTGCGCATCGGCGAGGGGCGGCGGCAATCGGACAGCGGCTGCTTGCGTACGGGCGAGCGGTCCAGATCCGCCCAATCGGACGGTGCGGACGGCGGTTAGGGTTAGGGTTTGGATTGCAGCGGCGGCCGGGCGGATGTCTGACACGCAGCGACCATCCGGGGCATGGCGGCCGGATCGGACAGCGGGGCAAAATGGCGTGATCGAACGACTCGGATGCACCCAATCCGGCCGATCGGACAACGTGGGAGCGGCGGCTTACGCTCGTAGGTCATGACCGCGTGGCGGCTAGCCGAACTCTGACGACACGGGAAACAGCGACGGCAGGCGGCGCGATGCACGGGAAATGATGACGGAGAGCGCCGCGTCTCGGGACAACGGCTCGCGACGGCTCGGGGCAACGGCAACACGGGAAACCGAAGGGAAGGAGCGGCAGCAAACTCACCAAAGATGGGGAAGACGACGATGGCGGCGGCGATTTTGGGGCTAAAAGGCACGGGAGCAAAAGGGGAAACACGCGGCGGTGGTGAGGGGATTTTATAGGGGGCGGAAAGAGGCCGGATTACGCACGGGTTGAGCGTGAATCCCTCGCCGTAGGTTTCGGACTCGGGGAGAGAGAGCAAGATATTCGGCGGCCCTTTCGGGGCCGCGGCGGCCGTTGCGACGCGCGGGAAGGGCGGCGTTGGGTGCGGCGGCGCGCGCTCAGGCCCGGCGTGGGTCTGACGTGGCACGGGGTGGCGCGGAGAGGGCGAACACGACAGCGCGCATGATGGCGGCAGCGGCTAGGCCGTCGGTCGTGAGGAAGGCGGCTTGACAGGTGGGGCCCACTGTCGGTGCCCGCGGGCGCAAGGAAGGGGCCGCGGACTTTGCGCGGGCGCGACCGGCTCGTGGGCTTCGGCCCACGGCCGAGGGAAGAGAGGGTGCGTGTGGCTGAGTGGCTTGGGCCGAAAGGAGGGATGGGCCGGCGGGCGAGCTAGGCTGTCGGCTCGATTGGAAAAAAAGCGGGAGTCGTACGGGGTTGAACAGGATGAACGAAAAATGATTTTGGGACTTAATTAAATTGCTGATTTCGTATTTAATTGATTAAAAATAGTTACATTGCTCTGAAAATTCCCGTAAAAATTCTGTTAGCGTATTTTGACACCTAGAATTTTAGAAAAATCCTACCATGCCATTTCCATTTATTAAATGAATTTTAAAATTAATTGTTGACTCAGTTAATTCCGAAATTCCAATTATTTCATGGTAAATTATTTAAATGATTTAGGGGCAAAACTCGGGGGTGCGACATGTTATTACTGCAACAAGCTTTCCGGCTCAGGGTATCAGTTACAATATTAGCTTTCCCTGGATTGTACGGGATGTCCAAGTCATAGTCTTTTATCAGTTCCAGCCATCTTTGTTGCCTTAGATTCAAGTCGGGTTGGGTGAAGATATATTTAAGACTCTTATGGTCTGTAAACATCTCACATTTGTTTCAAATCAGATAATGCCTCCATATCTTCAATGCATGCACCACCGCTGTTAACTCCAAATCATGAGTTGGGTAATTCTGCTTATGTGGTATGAGTTGGCGGGATACGTAGGCAACTACTCTCCCTTCTTGTATCAATATGCATCCTAATCCTTGACAACTAGCGTCACAATAGACCTGGAAATCCATTCTATTACCTGGTAATGCCAACACTGGTGCGGTGGTCAATCTCTTCTTAAATTCCTGAAAATTTTTCTCACATTTATCCATCCATTCACAGGGTATATCCTTTTTTAGTAAGTTGGTAAGAGATCGAGCTATCTTGGAACATCCTTCAATAAACCGCTGGTAATACCATGCCATTCCAAGAAAACTCCTAATATCTCTAACCGTTGAGGGTTGTTTCCATTCCGATACTGCTTTCACTTTTTCTGCGTCCACTTTTACTCCTTCTGCAGTTATAATATGTCCAAGAAATTGTACTTCCTCCATCCAAAATTCGCACTTTGAAAACTTAGCATAGAATTGTTCCTTTCTTAGCTTCTCCAGAGCTAATCTCAAATGCTCTTCATGTTCTTCTGTACTGGAGGAATAGATGAGTACATCATCTATGAATACCACCACAAACTTATCTAGGTATTCTATACATGTCTTATTCATTACATTCATAAAAACAGTTGGTGCATTAGTTACTCCGAAGGGCATTACTGTTAAATTCGTATAGCCCATACCTGGTAATAAAGGCTGTTTTGGGTATATCCTCCTTTTTAACTCTTAATTGATGGTACCTGGATCTCAAGTCTATCTTTGAAAAATACCTCTTCTCCTCTTAATGATCAAGTAAGTAATCAATCCTTTGCAGGGGAATACTTATTTTTAGTTTGTAACTTCGTTTAATGCCCTGTAATCTATGCACTTTCTTAAGGTCCCATCCTTCTTCTTTGCGAACAACACTGTGGTTGCCCACTTTGAGACACTTGGTCTTATAACTCCTTTCTCCTCTAACTCATCTATTTGTCTTTTCAGCTCTGCTAACTCCGATGCAGCCATTCTATACATGGCCTTGGCTATTGGTTTAGTACTGGGTCTCGGCTTAATTGAAGACTCAACGTCTCTTTCTGGTAGCATTCCAAGGAGATCTGTTGAGAATACAGCCGGAAATTCTTTGACGGTCGGTATTTTCTCAACTCCTTCTGTTATCACAATATTCAAAGCTTCCGGTAATACTGGTAATAGGGGTTTCTTAGCTCTGTACTCCACTTCTTTACCCCATATACTTGTTAACCGAATAATCGTATCCTCTCAATCCAGTCTCCCCTACTGCTTATGCAACCAACCCATTCCCAAAATCGCATCTAACCCATACATTTCTAGGAGGATAAGGTCAGCTGTGTCTAGCCTCCTCTCAATATCCAGTAACCAATCGTCCGCTGCCAGAGGTTCAGAGGTAGTGGCGATCGTTGGTGGCTTGGTCCTTTGGAAATCGATCCATCTAGACCCAATAACAGATCCTTCTACACCAGGTACTACAGGTCGTGTTATTGGATGAATAACTTGTTCAAATAGCTTGGTGTAGTCCCGGTCCATGGTTTCCATGATTCTGAGAACATTGTCCTGGTTGACCATGGTTTGCTCTTCCATAGTTTACTATTTTGTTGCTTCATCTCCTTCTATTCCTGACATCTTATCTTATTCTTTGGATAGGTTCGTAACAATTTATTTATAAAATCGTTGATTATAGGGTTCAAAGATAAGAATTGAACAGATAAAAGATAAGAACTCATCGTGAAAATAAGAAGCAAGGAAATAGGAAAGATTGGTAGACAGTCATGTTTAAAATTTTCTTTTTTACAAAAAAATTTTTGTTTTAAAATGACGAGAAACTATACTAATTGCTATGAAACTCGAAAGTCGTATGCTTTAACTAGAAGTCATAAAGAACACACATTACATGACTCATCGTTCTATTTTGGCGGACAAGCAGACAACTGACTTTGGACGACTTAACTTATTGATAACTCTATCTAAAAGGTTAGCTGATACCACACAAAGGCGAGCATGATTTTTGCACGGGATTGAGCGACGAAGGTGTGGATCCGGGAGAGGGGAGCATGTGCGGTATTTATAGGGGCTTGGGGGTCATCGGCAATAGCTGGGGCACGAGAGTTGCTCGCCGGTTGTCATGGGGAGGGAGAGAGGAAATAATTGTTGGGGATTAAATCTGGCCATTACGAGGGGTGGCGTAGCCGGGACAGGGGTAGGGAAGGCAGGCGGCGTACGGCGGCTTGATTGCGCGCGAAGGAGGGCAGGGGAGGTGCGGGATTCACGTGGCAAGGGCGCGCGGTTGGTGACGGCGCGACTGAAGCTAGGAAACGGGTTCGACAGGTGGGCCCCTTCGGTCGGCAACCCAGGGCGCGAGGGATAGTATTTGGGATTTTGTCCGGGGCACACGAGCGATAGTGGGCCATGGCCTTCGGCCGGCCCACGAGTAGGAGAGAGAACAAGGGGCACGCACAAGAGAAACGGGCCGACGGGTTGGGCCGTCGGCCCAGAAGAAAAGGCAAAGGAGGAAAATTGGGAAAAATAGGAAAAAGAATTTCATAGGGATTTATTTAATCCAATAATTAATTTTAATTGGTTAAAAATTATTTGTAGTGCTCTGAAAATTGCACTAAAAATTCTGTTAAATGTATTTTGACATGTATAACTCAAGAAAAATTCCACCATGCCATTTCCACTTTGTTTGCATTTCAAAATTACTTCTTTGCTCGAGCTTATTTCTAAATAATTTCTTTAAATGAATTCTTAAATGAATTTTAAACTAGGAAAACTCTAGGATGTGACAAACATACCTCCCTTAAACGGAATCTCGTCCCCAAGATTCGGATGTGATGGCGAATAGATGCAGGTGGGCGGCCTTCAATTCATCTTCCCTTTCCCAAGTGGCTTCTTATTCAGAGTGACGCTTCCACTAAACCTTGCAGAACCGGATAACCTTGTTCCTGGTTCTTTGCTCACTTGTTTTAAGGATACGAGCTGGTTTCTCCACATCGGTCAGGTCCTCTTGAATGTCAATTTGGTGAGGACTTGCCTGTTCTTCTGGTACCCTCAAACACTTCTTTAGCTAGGATACATGCAACACGTCGTGAATACCAGCCATGTTGGGTGGAAGCTCAAGCTGGTATGCAACATCGCCTCGACGCTCCAGAATTCTGTATGGTCCCATGAAGCGTGGTGCCAATTTGCCTTTCGTTTGGAAATGATGCACTCTCCGAAGCGGTGTGACACGAAGATACACGTAATCTCCCGTTTCAAAAGTGAGGCCCCTTCTACTTGTCTCCGTAGCTCTTCGGCCGAGACCTCACAATTCTCAACTTTTCCCTGATGACTTTTTGTTCTGCCTCATCCAAACTTCAGTCCCAAACAGTTGGCGTTCTCCCGTTTGATCCCAAAAGAGTGGTGTACGATACTTTCGGCCGTACAACGCCTCAAATGTTGCCATTTGCAAGCTTGCCTGATAATTGTTACCATAGGAAAAGTCCGCATAAGGCAAACTCTTGTCCCATACTTCTCCAAAATCGAGCACATAAGCTCTCAACATATCTTTCAAAGCTTCATGTGTATTAATAATCCCTGTATAGGACTAGCTAGGGTACATACGACATTGTTGATATTGTAGAATCCACGTCCTAGAAGTAATATAAAGGATTACACAAATGCAATGGAAAAAGAAAGACAAGCTACAACTAGGTCTTGACTCTCGCAGCATGGCAACTCCACTCCGTGTCGGACGAAGCCTACTCCTTCCCATAGCCTCCATCAGACTCATAGACCAGCTCTGGTATGGGGAGACAGAGCAAGGTTGAGTACTACCCACGGTACTCAGCAAGTCATTCTGGAATAGATTTTATGAATGCAAGGGTAATACAAAGGTAGGCTAGGGTTTTAATTGCATAAAACAAACATTTCACAAGAGTAGTTGAAAGCGATAAAATAGTTGTAATAATTAATCAGTATTAGAGTAATCACTACCAATGTTACACCACGTTCCGATAGGCCCAAACCAACCACCTGATCAAGTCCAGTTCCATTAAGTCAAGTTATTAAAAGGGTTAGACTAATCACGGTGAATCTGGTTGATCGCCCATAACCGCGGGCACGGCTTTCGAATAGTTCTACTCTGATCAGAGGTGTACATCTGTACCCACAAGACACATCCCCATCACACGTTTTCATGTGCTGGTATACTACCATGGTACACCGGAAAGGGACTGTGACAGGACCCTTCGCATAACCCCATCTAACCAATCGCACAACACCTCGGGTTTCGCCCCTCCTCATCTGCAAGCAGTGGGCAGCCCCCCTCGTACCTCGATGAATCCGGCAACTGATCAACCGGACACCCTGACCAACTCAACTCCATCCCGCCCACCCTAACCTAGGCACGTTGGCTAGAGAAAAGCTATACTACAAGCCTAGTTGTTGCCCACGCTGGCTTGTGGTATGCACAGTATTTCTCTTAGGGTTTTCCATGAACTGGTCCTTAATTGCCATGGGTGCATCTATCAAAGCCATTGTGCTCACAGCCCACCATTGTCATATTTTAGTTGATTATTAATACCATCGTGTCTCATGATTGAATTCATTATTAAAGAGTCTATATGAGAATAATTAAGTGAAATGACCCATTTAATGAGCTAATTGATCCAAGAAGGGATAAACATATCCTAGACCAATAACTAATCAAATTAAACCAAGTTATCAAAGGTACGAGGTAAACAAGTCATATGGCTGAGTACAATAGGTAAAATAAGCCCATGAAATGACAGTCTAAAATAATGCAACATTTAAGAGAAAATAAGACATTTAAGGAAAATGGGTACAATATGATCAATGTAGAGCATGACTTGCCTTGCTCTCGTTCTTGAGGAACCTCTGCAACAACCTCGAAGTAAATGGGATCACTGGAACTGCCAAAATCTACATGACAAACAAAGCACACAAGCAAACAGGCTATAAATCTACTCAAACAGGAAACAAAACTATTTTTCATGGATTCTTGGCATTTTTATGAATCTAATAAAATTTTAATGGGCTAAAACAGAGCTTGGATTAATTAGATATGAATTTTAGAAGATTACTATGTTTATTACTAAAAAAGAAAAATCCTTAATTATATATTGCACAATAAATCCTCGGGATGATGTCACTCGCGAGGGCTCACGTTAGCGGCCTTGAGACCGTCGTTCCATGGTGGACCAGGTCCACGAGATTGAGAGCGCGGTGCACCACGTGGGTACATGTGGCATTGACGTGGTTCCAACGTGGCACCGACGTGGCAGCCACGTGGCGGCCACGTGGGCTTGCAGGATCGGACGGCGTAGATGCGGGGTAGGGTGGCGCGACGCGGGCGTGGGCATGGCGCGATGCAGGCATGACACGGGTGCACGGTCCGGCCATGGCGCAGTGGCAGACTGGTGCGGCGACGCACGAATTCGTCGCATGCACAAGAGGGCGGCGATGCGTGCACGGATGAGAGCGGGAGGGGAGGGGATGGCTCTCCGGAGCGCACCGGAGCGGGAGAAGACGTTGGTGTTCGGCATTGTGTGGGCGGCGAATGGTGAGGGCGAGGAGCTGATGGCAACGACGGTGTCGTGGGACGGCGAGGAACGGCGGTCTAACCGGGCAGGTGACAGTGAAGCTACGGCAAGATGGCATGAGCGCGATTTGGGCACGGGATTGAGCGACAGAGGTGTGGATCCAGGAGAGGAGAGCACGGGCGGTATTTATAGGGGCTTAGGGGTCATCGGCAACAGCCAGGGGTGAGAGAATCGCTCACCGGAGGTTATGGGGAAGAGAGAGGAAATAATGGTTGGGGATTAAATCTGTCCATTACGAGGGCGGTGTAGCCGGGACGAGGGCGGGAAGGCAGGCGGCGTCCGGCGCTTGATTGCGCTTGAAGGAGGGCAGGGAGGTGCGGGATTCACGATGCGAGGGCGTGCGGTCGGCGGCGGTGCGACGAAACATAGGAAACAGGCCCAAAAGGTGGGCCCCACCTATCGGCAACCCAAGGCGCGAGGGATAGGATTTGGGATTTTGTCTGGGGCACGCAAGCGATAGTGGGTTGTGGCCTTTGGACGACCCACGTGTAGGAGAGAGAACAAGGGGCGGCGCGGAGAAATGGGCCAATGGGTTGGCCCATCGGCCCAAGAAGAAAAGAAAAAGGAGGAAAATTGGGAAAAATATGAAAAGAATTCCCCGTGGATTTATTTAATCTCAGAATTAATTTTAATTGGTTAAAAATTATTTCTAGTGCTCTGCAAATTCCACTAAAAATCCTGTTAAATGTATTTTGACATGTAGAACTCAAGAAAAATTCCACCATACCATTTCTACTTATTGTTAGCATTTTAAATTACTTCTTTGCTCAAGGTTAATTCCAAATAATTTCTTTAAATGATTTTTAAACTAGGAAAACTCTAGGGTGTGACAAACATACCTCCCTTATTCGGATGTGCTGGCGAAGAGATGCAGGTGGGTGGCCTTCAATTTATCTTCCCTTTCCCAAGTGGCTTCTTCTTCACAGCGATGGTTCCACTAAACCTTGCAGAACCGGATAACCTTGTCCCTAGTTCTTCGCTCACTTGTTTCAAGGATACGAGTTGGTTTCTCCACATAGGTCAAGGTTTCTTGAATTTTGATTTGGTTAGGACTGTTCTTCTCGTACCCTCAAACACTTCTTTAGCTCGGATACAGGGAACACGTCATGAATACCAGCCATGTTGGGTGGAAGCTCAAGCTAGTATGCAACATCTCCTCGACGCTCCAGAATTCTGTATGGTCCCACGAAGCGTGGTGCCAATTTGCCTTTCGTTTGGAAACAATGCACTCTCTGAAGCGGTGTGACACAAAGATAAACGTAATCTCCTGTTTCAAAAGTGAGGCCCCTTATACGTGTCTGCGTAGCTCTTCGGCCGAGACTGTGCAATTCTCAACTTTTCACTGATAGTTCTGACTTTTTCTTCTGCCTTACTCAAAACTTCCATCCTAAAGAGTTGGCGTTCTCCCGTTTGATCCCAAAAGAACTTTCGGCCGTACAACGCCTCAAACGGTGCCATTTGCAAGCTGGCCTGGTAACTGTTGCCGTAGGCGAATTCTGCATAAGGCAAACTCTTGTCCCATGCTTCTCCAAAATCGAGCGCATAAGCTCTCAACATATCTTCCAAGATTTGGTTTGCCCTCTCAGTTTGACCATCAGTTTTGCAGGTGATAAGTTGTACTGAAGTTCAAACGAGTACCAAGCTCTTCTTGCAACTTTTGCCATAACTTGGAGGTGAATTGACTTCCTCGGTCGGAGACGATCTTCTTTGGTACCACGTGTAAGCACATGATCCTGGTGAAGTAAAGCTCTGGTAACTTCTTCCCACAAGAAGTGGTATGCATCGAGATGAAGTGAGCCACATTCGTTAGTCGATCCATGATGAACCAAATAGAATCGTGCCCTGACTAAGTTCGGGGCAAACCAATGATGAAGGCCATTCCAATCTCTTCCCATTTCCATTCCAGAATCTGAAGAGGTTGTAACAGTCTGGCAGGCCGTTGATGTTCTGCCTTTACTCGCTGACACATGTCAGAGTGCGGTGAATTCAGCTATTTCTCCTTTCATACTGACCCACAAAAATTTCTTTTTAAGATCTTGGTACATCTTTGTACTTCTCGGATGGATTGAGTATTGGGTCTGATGGGCTTCCGTGAGTATCAAATTCTTCAATTCTTTGTCGTTAGGCACACACAACCTTTCACCCACCCAGATTATTCCATGCTCGCCTTCAGTGAAATGTCGAGCTTTTCCAACTCTCATGTTCTTCTTGAGCTCAGCTATCTCAGGATCTTTCGTCTGAGCTGCCCGGATTTGATCTATGAGAGTGGGTTGTGCTTCGAGAGCGGCCACAAACCCATGTTCAACAATTCCTAGGTTTAGGCGCTCCAGATTTTCTGCAACTTGGCACATATTTATTCCATGTTGATGGAGTTGCAGTAGCTCTTCCGGCTCAAAGCATATCCAACCACATTAGATTTGCCAGGGTGATAGTGTATTCCTAGGTCAATCATTGATCAATTTCAACCATCTTCACTGACAAAGGTTTGAGTCCGGTTGGGTGAAGATATCAGTATGCGTGTAGGAAGGCAGGTGGACGCAGGGCCTATCTTAGACATAGTGGTATGTCATTTGACTTGGTTTTCTATGTTGAGGTGCATAATAATACATTCTAACTATGAACTTTCTTGCAGGGCAACACCCTATTGAACAATTTATTCTAAGAGTTAGGGATGACGAGACGCGAAGCTTCCTGGATGTAAGATTCATCAAAACCTTTCAAGTATAAAGCTAATAAGTTGGATTATTTCAGTTAACATGGTTTTGTGCAACAGAGACTAACACGTCAGCTATGTGGTGCGACTGCTCATTATGGTTGCAGGACAGTTACGACGCAAGACGCGCACGTGCCTTCTACATCCACAGGAGGCATCAGTTCGTCTAGCCAGGTAGGTATAGGCCCAGATGCATTGCCTTTGAGGAGGAGGACGACGACGATGACGAGGAGGTGGAGCAGAGGCACGAGAAGATTGGACCATCTTAGCTACATGACGCTCCCTCGAATCAGCCTACGTTGCAGCTAGGGACCAGGCACCGACGCTCTTGGCCACAAGGGTAAGGGTAAGGGTAAGAGTAGGAGGCAGTGAGACATGTATGAACTAGCATGGACTGTACGGACTATTATGGACTGTATGTACTATTATGGACTTTATGGACTATTATGAACTCTAGGGACTTTTAGTATGCTTAAGTACATTGGTTGAGATGAATGTGTTCTATATTGGTTGATGTCATATGTGATTGTGATATTTGTGTGGACTATATGAACTATTATGGACTATTATGAACTATAGGGACTTTTAGTATGCTCAAGTTTATTGATTGAGATGAATGTGTTCTATATTATTTGATGTCACTATTATGAACTCCTTTAAAGTGCATTACCTCACAACACATTGCAAAGTTCAACACTATACAATAATGTTCATGAATAAACCATAGAACTACCAACTCACGTAGACTACTGAGTGCAACGAGACCACTTTCCCTTCCTCTAGGCATTGGGATTGTCCTCCATCGCTGCCTTCACTCGGTGCGCACGCTCAAGCTTCTTCTCCCTCTCCTCCCTGTACGCAACAATACGCCTCCTTTCCTTCTCTTCCTTGTGCTCCTTCTCTGCAGCCTCCTCTCTGCCTCTCTTCTCCATCTTCTCCTTGTGCTCTGCATCCCACCGTAGCATGTTCTGCATTCAGTCCTTGTCTTCCAGGTTTATCTCAGTGTCGATCCACTGCTCAAAATCACATAGCGGTGGAGGGGTCTGCAACAAATGCAATAGTTAAAAACAAATAAAACATACAAGATTTCTTAATACATAAAAAAATTATTACACAACATCAATTTCCCACCGTCATGTTAATGCGGCGCTGACGAAGCATATGCTCAAACTCAAAATTGGCACACATCCAGTACCTCCGCATATAAGTGTCTTCTTCATCGGACTCGGCTACCTTGCCAGGATCACCGCACCCCGCAGATGGGCACTAGAACACCACTGACAAAGACAATGGGTCGAAGACATTTCTGGTCTTCCGGTCATAACTAGAAATCAACCAGTTTTTTCTAGAACCAAAATCAAAATCATTAAACCATAAACCTAGGGTTTTTCATTTGATGCACAACAACAAACAAATAATATCACAAGAGACACTCATGTTACCTTGGTTTGCTAGCTTTTTCACGCCTTGGCATCCTACAGTTCTATAAAACATACAAATATTAAATAGTGCATGAAACCCTAAGTAATATTGATATTTGTGGTCAAAAATACGATTAATATATACCAAACTAATGCGCAAAAAACTAGGGGGAGGAGAGAATACCTTGCTCTTGAAGATCTATGGATCAAATTCAAGTCTCCACGGTCCAATATACCGATTCGTAAGATAGGGCGAAGTGTGGAGAGAAAAAATATGGGACAAAGGAGAAGAAAAAGAAATAGACTCGAGGGTTTAAAACAGCCAGCTCAGCACCGTGGATCTGGGCACTGACCTCGACACCACTGTAATTGGCACCGAGCTCAGTGCCAAGACCCACGGCATCGAGCTCCTCCATGTCATCGCCATGTCTCCTTATGTGCCGACATTGTCCCGAGACCTCAGCGTGTTATAAAATCGACCCTGATAGAACATTGAGAACCAACATGAAGAAATATCATAGAAAATCCAAACACGATAATGACACTAAGGCACGATATTTGTTAACGAGGTTCAGCCAAAGCCTACATCACCTGGGCACTGATTATGGGCGCTCCTCCCCGATCCAAAATATTACAGTGTATCTGGGTATCCACGACCCTTCACCGACTAGGTCGTCGACCAGTCGTACCCACACCCATGCTATTGTCATCTTGCAGTTACAACCATTGTGCCTCTCTATTTTAAGAGAGAACCAGGGATAGAGTTCGACTCTTGCTCTATTCCTAACACCTAGTAGAACTCCAAGTCCTAAACTGTAACCGACTTTGTACACATATTCGACACAAACTCTAACAAACTCCACCTTGACGAATATGTCACGCCAACCTGAATTTGTTACTTGCTTGAACCTCTGTGTACCAGGACTTGAGTTGGTTCTTCTGCTGCTTACGCCAAGCTATCTGACGAGCCTACACCAAGCTCGTCGCTTGAGACTTGCACCGCAATACCAGCATACCCATCTTTAGTGATTCTACCTGCAACAACACTTCCTTGTAACTTGTACAAACATGAGCTCGTCCTCTCACTAGTCATAATAGTCTTGCCATCCTTCATGAGGTTTATGGTCTTCCCATCAGGATCACCTTCATAAAACCATCCTTCCTTATGTAGGCTCCCAAGCGAAATTATTAAAGGAAAACGTGGAGGCTACGATAGCATAAAACAAAATTCTTCTACCGCGCACTCCAGGAAATCTTGCAAGTAAGGGTTAATAGATTGTTACCGATTGACGCGCAGTGCAGTGAAAATAGCCGATTTGTTGCTAGCCAACCTCGGACAAGCCTTGCCGACCTCGGAACAGCCTTTGCCGACCTCAGAACATTCCCAGCCAACCTCGCCAACCCTGTGTTCGAATCACCCGACCCCGCCGACCTCTGGTTTCTCTTGCCTGACCCCGACATCCACACGCTCCACCCAATCGCCCGACGATGCTGGGATTCGCCGATGCCGATGACGCCATGCCGATTCGCCCGACCCTCCGACCTCCCAACCGCTCGATCCAATCGCTGAATTAGATTCGGCTAGTTGGATCCCGAGGAGATTGATTGCCCCCGACTTACACCACAACATAGCGATGTCTCTACCAGTATCCAAATATCCAGGAAGAGAACTCCAAACACCCGTGTGCAAGCACGTGATGGACGGCTAAGGTTTTGGCTCGAAAGTGGGGAGGGTTTCTGTGGAGAGGATTGATCCGGCTATGGAGTTGTGCATACCAGCCCTTCACCCCTCGTCTCCTTTATATAGAGTTGTCGACTGGGCCTAAAGGCCCATCAGGACTCTATGTCCGGTCAGATCCCTATCCCACTGAGTCGTATTCGAGTCAAACTTGAATGTCTGTTTTATCTCGTTAAGTGTGCGACCCAATAGGTTCATGTACAATTGGCCCCAGCCCGAAAACACCCTTTCGGTCGGCTTGTCAACAGCGGCCCCTAGCAGAACATATTGACACCAAAATATATAGAAATATCATATCGGCTGAACCTGAAATGTGTGCACAAATCCCATTGCCTCGGGATATTAATTAAGCAATAGGCAAGACTCTTGTCATCCTATCAATAGCTTAATCATTCACTCGATCTAGAATTGGATTATTTATCTGTTGATTAACTCCTCAATCACCTCGGCATGGCCATGCACTTCCATAATCCATTACATCGAGGGGCCCAGAGATATCTCTCCCATAGGAGGGGCAAATTCCATCTTGATCATTCACATCCCACTACATGTTTCATAGCAAACCCGAAGACTACTTTTATAACAACCAAGTTACGGAATAGCGTTTGGTAGTTCCTAAGTAAGCAACTACACATGTTGGAATCTATGATGATCTCATGTCTAAGGACTTTGGACCAACACTACTTGTGACCAACTAATGGCACATTAATTCCCTGTAGTGTCTCAATGTGGTTCTATACAACAATGTGTTATCTAACACATGTTCATGTTTATTGATTTGGTATCTCCATACCATGATCCATGAATCATGATCATCAATCAATAGACATTATGATCTTAGAATCATTTTCGTTCCATTGATATGATATATGATCAGGGATTATTTAAAAATAGATTCATACATAAAAAGCGTCATGAATAAGTCACGTACTTATTGATTAATACAAGTAGTCTATTTCATGGAACGAAATAACACTTTATTCATTGATGCACAAACATTGGCCATGATATGTAACATCTCCATGTTGCCTCTAGGGCATATCACTAACAGTCTCCCACTTGCACTAGAGTCAATCATGTAAGTATCTAATACTCATTGCTCTAGTGTGCACCTCATGTTTAGGCTGAGGTAGTGGTTTTGTCAACGGATCGGTAATATTTAGATCCGTGTGCACATTGCATATCTGTACGTCACCTCTGTCCACTATCTCGCAGATGAGATGGTATCGCCGAAGAATTTGTCTGGATTTCTAGTGCGGCCTAGGCTCCTTAGCCTGCGCAATGGCGCCACTATTATCTCAATAGAGGAACATTGGACCACTAGCACTAGTCATCACACCCAGCTCAGAAACAAATTTCTTGATCCAAATAGCCTCCTTTGTAGCTTTTGAAGTAGCGATGTACTCGGCCTCTGTTGTAGAATCAGCAATAGTGTCCTACTTGGAACTCTTCCAGCTGACTGCGCCTCCGTTTAGACAGAACATGAATCCAGATTGCGATCTATAGTCATCTTTGTCTGTTTGAAAGATAGCATTGGTGTAACCATTTACAACGAGCTCATCTTCACCTCCATAGACTAGGAACATTTCTTTAGTTCTTATCAAGTACTTAAGAATATTCTTTAGGGCTATCCAGTGACCTTCTCCTATATCTGATAGGTATCTACTCGTAGCGCTTAAAGCGTACGACACATCTGGACGCGTACAAAGCATAGCATACATGATGGATCCAATTGTCGAAGCATATGGAACCATATTCATCTTACTCCGCTCATCAAGTGTAGTAGGACACTAATTCTTGCTGAGATTAATGCCATGTGACATTGGCAAGAAACCTTTCTTTGAATCATGCATGTTGAACCTCTTCAACACCATGTCAACGCATGTACTTTGGCTTAATCCAATTAGCCTCTTAGATCTATCTCTATGGATCCTAATGCCCAGAATGTATGCTTCCTCTCCTAAGTCTTTCATGGAGAAACTATTTTTCAACAAAGACTTGATGGATTCTAGCATGGGGATATCATTTCCAATCAACAATATGTCAATATTAGAAACACAATTGCGCTCCCACTGACCTTTTTGTAAACACATGCCTTCTCTTCATTTTTGATGAAACCAAACCATTTGATTACCTCATCAAAATATTCCAACTCCGAGATGCTTGCTTCAATCCATAACATGATTTCTCTAGCTTGCATATATTTCCAGGCGATTGTGGATCGACAAAACCGTCAAGCTGTATAATATACTCCATTTAGGAAATCCGTTTTGAGATCCATTTAGGAAACCCTCGCTTAGGTTTCCATTTAGGAAATCCGTTTTGAGATCCATCTGCCATATCTCATAATCAAAATATGCAGCAATCGCTAGAATAATCCGAATAGACATTAGCATTGCGACAGGAGAGAAGGTTTCATCATAATCAACACCTTGAATCTGTTTAAAACCTTTCGCCACCAATCGCGCCTTATAGATGTGAACATTTCCATCCATGTCTACCTTTTTCTTAAAAACCCATTTGCACTCAATGGTTTTGGCACATCAGGTGGATCAACCAAGTTCCAAAGTTGATTATCATACATGGATTCTATTTTGGATTTCATGGCTCCAAGCCATTTGTTGGGATCTAGTCCCACCATCTCTTCCTCATATGTCTTAGGTTCATCATTGTCTAACAAAAATATATCATGTTGTTCCATGCCTGTGTACCTCTCAGGCGCACGACGTGATATTTCGGACCTACGTGGGGCTGGTGTATCTACAACAGGTGGTACAACACCTAGTTTATCCTGTTGTGGTATAGTGGTGGCTGAAACATTTTCTGGTGTTTCTTGAACTTCTTCAAGTTGCACTGTGCTCCCACTAACTTTTCTTGAAAGAAACTCTTTCTCCAAGAAAACACCACGTCGGGCAAAAACACTTTAACTTGTTCACGGTTGTAAAAATAATATCCTTTTGTTTCCTTAGGATACCCCATAAATAAGCATTTGTCAGATTTGGGTGTAAGCTTGTCGGATTGTAAACGTTTACATAAGCTTCACATCCCCAAATTTTGAGAAACGACAATTTAGGGGGCTGCCCTTTCCATATCTCATATGGTGTCCTTTCCACTGACTTAGATGGAACTCAATTTGGTGTGAACGAAGCTGTTTCCAGAGTATATCCCAAAAGGATAATGGAAGATCACATTGGCTCACCATGGAACGCACCATGTCCAACAAGGTGTGATTTCTCCGTTCGGACACCCCGTTCCATTGAGGAGTTCCTGGAGGAGTCAACTGTGGAACGATTCCACAATCCTTTAGATGGTTACCAAATTCCTGGCTTAAGTATTCACCACCATGATCTGATCGTAGAAATTTAATTGTTTTCCCTACATGATTTTGTACTTCATTATGAAATTCTTTGAATTTTTCAAAGGATTCGGACTTATTCCTCATTAAGTAGATATAGCCATATCTACTAAAGTCGTCGGTAAAAGTTATGAAGTATTGAAACCCACCTCTGGCTGTTGAACTCATTGGTCCACATACATCCGTATGTATGAGTGTCAATAATTCACTTGCTCACTCATTGCGACCTGTGAAAGGTGCCTTTGTCATCTTACCAAGTAAACAAGACTCACATATCTCAAATGATTCAAAATCAAATGAGTGTAGCAGACCATCCTTATGGAGCTTCTCCATGCATTTCTAATTTATATGGCCTAGGCGACAATGCCAAATAAAATTGTAACATACCCAAATTCTAGGGTCAAGAAATTTTGTCAAAACCAAATAAAAGTGAAGTTCTTCAGTTTTGTGAACCAATTTTTTTTCATCTCTAACCTAGGTGAAGACTTCAACCTATTGCATGATTGAAATTTGAGAACAAAATAAAACTTTTCCATTCCTAACTTAGAACATAAACACCATCAAACATAAGTGCATACATGGGCATGATGCATGTTTTGGCTTGAGCCCTTTTGTGCATTTGGGATTCTGGATTTCATTTCATATTAGGTCACATGAACATAATTAAAGATGATAAGTTCACCAAGCAAACAAATGACTAACCTTGGGTGATAACATGTGAATATAAAATTAAATTCAAAGATCATCTCCTCAGCTCAAGAGAAATTTAAATATTATCCCTAGAACAATATTAGATGCATTTATGAAATAGGAACACATGTACAAAGAAAAGGTCAACCTAATTCTCTAAAATAATTAATGCAAGATAAAATCATAGAAAAATTAATGCAGGTGCTAATCACTAAATTCAACTCAATGTAATTTTGGTACAACTTAAATAACTAAGTTTGATGCCTCGAACAAATTAAACAAAACAGTCAAATAGGATACTAAATAAAATCCTTTATCGGCTAAAACCATACTTCACCCAAAAGTGAATTAAAATGCACATAAGTCTACATGGGAAAAAATTTTCTGGATAAATATAATTTTTCTGAAATTTTTCTCCTTTGTTTATGTCTCCTAAAAATTCAAACTAGTTTCCAATTAATCCATCTTTGTTTAATTTCTGTGAGCAAACTACAAATGGTTTTTGTGTGCAACCAAAGAAAATGTAATCTAGGTATAATCATCTATCTCTAGTAAATTTTACATTAATTTATCTGGTCCACACATCAAGTTGTGAGCTATAAAGTGAGAGGGAGAGAAATATTAAGAAAAATTCGCCTAAACTCACTTTCACCCAAGTTCTTACTCATTCCTCTCATCTCAACCTAGCCTATCATGCTCTGGACCCACTTGTCATCCTCAAGGACACACTCCAACCCACTCCCAAGCCTTACAATGCTGCCAGCTGCCCTAGAACGTGTCAAAACCACACAAAGACACTTAGGTCACCACCACCAACTCACTCTCCACCATTTAGCCAGTCACCGCGCCAACATATTCTCTGTCACCCTTTAATTGTGTTCCACAAAGAAACTAAGAGAGTCCACGTCGGAATTGAAGGGTTACGCGGAGGCTACGCTAGCCGAAAACAAAACTTTTTACCGTGCAAACCAGGAACACTTGCAAGTAAGGGCCGATAGATCGTTACCGATTGGAGTAGAGTGCAGGAATAGCCAATCGGGCAATCCGATCCGAACAAGGTAGCCGATTCCCGAGACACCGATTCGCCAATCAGCCGATTCGAGTCGTCCGGCCGTGTTCTCACGCCTCGCTCCGATGCGCCCGACCGCAGCCAATTCCACCACGCCCGATCGCTCCGATTGCGTGTCGGCCAATCAACAGCGCGCAACGTAGCAGCGCCTCTACCGGTATCCACACGTCCGGGGACAGAACGTCGTACACCCGTGTGCTAGCACGCGATGCAAGGCTAGGGTTTGGCTCGAAAGTGGGGAGGGTTTCCGTGGAGATTGATCTCGGCGACTTCTGTTGCACGTGATGCAATTGACATACCGCAGCTCTCCACCCCTCCCTCCTTTATATAGAGTTGGCCGACTGGGACTAGTGGCCGATTAGGACTCTATTTTGAATCGGACTCTATCCGAATCTCACAGAGTTGGCCGCCCATACGTCGTAAGCCCATAGGACTCTATCCGATCGGATCCCTATCCGATCGAGCCGTATTCGAGTCCAACCCGAATGCCTGTTCTTATCCCCTTAAGCGTGCGACACTGTAGGTTCAGGTATACTCGGTTTCGGCTATAGTCTAACTTAGCCGATCGTCGGCTCGAGTCTAACTCAGCCGACCTGTCAACAGCGGCGCCTAGCAGCACATATTGACACCATAGTATACAAGAATAATATCGGCTCTGAACTTGTAATGTGTACACAAATCCCTTTGCCTCACGATACCAATTAAGCTATAGGCAAGATGTGTGCCATCCCTTTAATAGCTTAACCATTCACTCGAACCGTATTGGATTATCTGTCTGTTGATTGACTCCTCAATCAACTTAGCATGGCCATGCATTTCCATAATCCATTACCTCGAGGGGCCCAGAGATATCTCTCCAAAGGAGGGGCAAATTTCATCTTGATCACTCACATCCCACTCCATGTTTCATAGCAAACCCGAAAACTACCTTTATAACTACCCGCATTTAATAGCGTTTGGTAGTCCCAAAGTAGGCTACTACACATGTTGGAATCCATGGTGATCTCAGGTCT
Source organism: Oryza australiensis (assembly GCA_019925245.2). Classification (NCBI taxonomy): domain Eukaryota; kingdom Viridiplantae; phylum Streptophyta; class Magnoliopsida; order Poales; family Poaceae; genus Oryza; species Oryza australiensis. Next base: position 1,000,510 of record JAIFGZ020000250.1, on the reverse strand, counting down.
AAGGACTTTGTACCAACACTACCTGAGACCAACTAATGGCACATTAATTCCTGTAGTGTCTCATGGTGGGTCTATCCAACAATGTGTTCTCCAACACATATGTCCATGTTTATTGATTTGGTATCTCCATACCCATGATCTATGAGACATGATCATCAATCAATAAACATGCCGATCTTAGAATCATATTTGTTCCAACAATATGACATATGATCGAGGATCGTTTAGAAATAAATTCATACATAAAGAGTCTCATAAATAAGTCACGTACTTATTGATCAATACAAGATGTCTATTTCATGGAACTGAATAACACTTTATTCATAAATAAATAAACATTGACGTGATATCCAACATCTCCATGTTGCCTCTAGGGCATATCACTAACAGGAATCATCAGGAACAAGCCCTTCTTGGCCGTTGCCCGTAGGTGTTCGATAGCCTTCATCCTTGATTTGGTAAGCAAATCATCAGGAACGTGTTCCTCCCTTCATGCCAAACCAATTCATGCCCCTCCTTCTCCACTTCGCACAGGTCAAGATCACCGGAACGTGGCCAAGGTGGTCTTCGGTGTCGAGAGAACCGTCCTGCACCGCATCGCTGTTCCCATCTATCCCGTGCAAATCCGGTCGAGCTTTCGCGCCCCTAACGTCGCCATGATGCCAGAAGCTTGACGGCCAGAGGTATTGGACCAAGGCGCTTCTGTCGAGGAGATCCTTTTCCTCTTTCCCAAGACCGGCCGTCAGCCATCCCCGACGATTACTCCCTCTTTGGTAAGCTAGGGTCCAATTACTTGTGCATGCTTCTATCTTGGGACCTATTGAGCCTCACGTGTACCTTATTTTAGCAAGTTGGCGGCTGGGTGAAGCCATCGCCGACGTCCTATTGTTTTCCGTCGCCGCCGAGCTATTCCTCCCATTGCTGCTGCCTTAGAATCCTCTCCAACCCCTACGGGACACCTGATGAGTACCCAGGAACCACGTAGACGTGCATGCATGCCTTAGGTTGCACGGATTCGGGCCTGGGCTCGACATGCACCAGCATGTCGAGCCGCACCGACGCTCGAGCTTGCCGCCGGCACTATTCCAGCCACCATAGCTAATGACTAGACCACCACCGATATCTCCGTAATAGTCCCCTATACATTTTCTCTTTTGGTTGCTCCATCTTGTTCGCACCATTCGCTGTCGTTGCCGACAAGAAACTCGCCATCGACGTCGTTGCTCTGTTTCCTCCCCTGCCGTGCCACTGACATGTGAGCCATGGTCATTAGGCGCCAATGACCTTGCTTAGTAGGAGCTTAAATTTTGTAAGGTTTATTTTGTAAATATTCTCTAATGACATGTGGACCCAAGGACTTAAATGTAAATAGGTAATAACTGAGGCGCTCTTGATGGATTTTCAATTAACAAGAGCAAGAGGATGGCGGGTTGATTTGTGGAAAACCCAGGGACCTTTCTTTCAAAATAGCTAGTCACTGACAGTGGACCCCACCATTTAAAAATCTAGAAAATACAAAATAAAATAACTAAAACAATTTCTATTCAACGGGAAATTGTACAAACTTATAAAATCCATATAAAATCCAATATGACTCATTTTGGGATGAAACAAATTTCTATGTACTCACAAGATAGTGTGCTTTAATATAGAAATATAAAACTTAGAACTCGTTGTACAAATTTTGTCTCAAAAATTTGTTGAAGGAATATCAGACATAAAGCTTGCACAAACTTACAAAATGCATAGAAAATTCAATTTGACTTTTTTTGGGACAAGCCTAAATTCTACAGATTCATCAACTTACACCCTATGATTGGGAAAAATAAAAGTATATAGTTATTTTGTGCCAAATGCCTTTAAAAGCTATTGTCATTAAAATGATGAGATTTAGACAAGCTGAAATTTAGAGATTTATCCAAAATTCATTTTAACTCCTTTTTAAGTAAACTTAATTTCTGTAGAATCCCCAAAACATATACTTTCACATTATAAAATTAAAATATATGCTTACTGAATAGTGATATCTCTTAAATATTTATATAAGGAATAAACAATTTAGTGCACACTTCAACTTGTAAAATTTGTAGAAAAACCATTTCTATTCCAACTGGAGTGAACTAAATTTCTATAGAACCAGCAGGTAATGGTAAAATAAAATATGGCAACTCATATATTAAATATGTCAGTAAACTTTAAATAGATAACTTAGGTGCTAATTGCAAGAATAAATCAAGCACTATATATATATGTATGGATGTATATAAATCTAAATGTATTCTAGTTCTAAGTAAATCAAAGTTAGACTTGTTGGACCAGAGAAACTATAAGTTCCATCCCTAACCACCAAAACTTGGCACACCTAGCTCATATGTCAATTTCTAGGTGGATATGTTAAATACCTAACATAGAACACTCCCTAGCTTATAAAATATGTGGTAAAATAATTTAAAATCTAAAAGTTTGAACTAAGGTTAGATTTGTTAACTAAACTATTCATTTTTATACATCTCTAGCAAATAGAACATGTTCTGAATATAAAACTTCTAAAGCCATATATGTATAGAGACTATGTGCCTAGAACACGTTATAGATTGTAAAACACGTAAGGAATTCATAGTAACTCCAAAAATTGTGAAACCAAAATGTGTTAGTCTTAGAAAACACAACTATAAACTCCTGACAAGTTAAATCTAATAAAAATCACTTTACAAAATTATTTTATAACACTACCTAAGTAAATGCTACCCTATACCGAATGAACCTCTAAAATTAATAACTTCCAAAAAAAGTGATAAAATAGAAATTCCTTCACCACAAATCTTATCCACACAGCACCAAACCACACTAGTGAACTCATGCATTTTAGAGCATTATAGATTTATTTTTTTACATGTTTTGGTATTTATTCGTTACCATTATCTTCTTTTAGTGGATGATTTCGTGACGGTGAGGAGATTGGTATTATAATTCATCCCAGGGAGGTCCTATACCAACCAAGGCAAGTTGTGCCCTTCCTTTGAACAAATTGAGTCCCGTGTTTTCGGGCTAAATGTTTTTATTGTAAAGTTGCATGCGTATTTCTCACTATTGAAACTTTTAAAGCTAAAATTTATAGTTATGTCCTGAAAATGCATGAATCCCCTTTTGAAAATCACTCCCTCGCTGTTTTGAACCTTAGGATTAATTAGAGTACTATAATTGTGCTCATATGACTATACCATGTTTTTGTAAATTGTAAATGCTTAGCCTTGCTTAGTGATAAATAAAAACATGGTTATGCATCACTCACTATACTTTTTGAAGACCTTTTTGTACATTATGAACAGAGGTGAATCTCTGAATTATTTGTGAAATAAAATGAGGCAAAATATGATTTTAGACTTGGGCGGCAAGAGGTATGCATATGGTAGTAGCTGCATACCGATAGGGGGAGTGTTCGCCTGGGTCGATTAAGGACCAAACTTCATATCATCCATTATGATTACCGTACATCTGCATGTGCTAGTATGGGATAACCTAAACTTTTAATCTACTTAACATCTAGCCTTGCAATCTGGTAGGCCGGTGTGTATGAGTTCGTACAGCTCAGAGGAACTTCCTATTTATCCTGACGTGGTAGTTTAGGTGACTAAGTCTGTCCAATACAACGGTATTGTGCCACATGGTGGGTTCCTGTCGCGTCCGTCACCATGGCGTTAAGTTTAAGGCGTGGGCCCGCCACTTAATGGTTCTAGGTTATATTTCTAGTATGCCTAGGATGGAGGAACACGTATAGTGCTGGTGCAAGGATAGAGATTAAGCAGTGTAAGGGTTTCGTTGTGACCTCTAGACTATACTCAATGTGTAGAGTATGGTGGTACCGACGAGTACCGAACAAAACTAAAGCGATTCACCTCATGTGGGTAAAGCTGTACAAACTCAGCAGAGTCCTAAAAACTAATCGATTAGCCGTGCTCATGGTCATTAGCGACATGATGATGTGCTATGAGTATAATCTTGTGTTTTCTAAATGTTTTTGAAACTAAATGATTTGAGATGATGATGAGATTGATATATGCAATACGATCACCCCACTTCCCGTTGTGTGTAAGGAAATTATATCTATCTTCTAAGGAAATGATATACACCTTCTTATGTTGAAATCATACCATGATTAGTAAGCTTTACTCATTACTAAAATGTTTTGCTTAAATTACGTTGCAAATGGTTGTGAACTAAAATTTGCTTTATGCTGAAAATTGAGACTACAAATAGCCTTCCTTTGACTTAGAGCTTTCTTGTATGTAGGTTTGATTGTGCGTTTGCTAGTACATTAACTTGTTTAATGTACTGACTCTTGCTGTTGGAATAACCTTTGCTTGCGGGTTTACACTTAATCTGTGAGTGATGCGGGTTTCGATTCGCTTCTTCTAGGATTTGAACTTAACAAGGTAAACCCCTAGTCGGTGTGCTTGTGATTGGGTAGTCAAGCTTTCATTGTTCTCTTATATATTTATTTGGTCGGTCGGCCTATGTAACTTATATGTTGATGTAAGCCTTTAAGTCCCTTTCATCTTTAAAGTGTTTGCTATGTATGTCCATGTTTAAGATGAAATTGTGAATCTAGTGGACATCTTGGGAACTAGATTCACATGAGTATGACTTAAAGTTATTTGAAATGTTGTAGATCTTTAGCCATTTTTGTCAAGTCTCCTAAATGTGTAACACATCTGGTCGTCGCCTTCGAGTGGTTTGATGGGCACATCTTAGGCTGAAGTTGACTGGCAGGCTAAAGCCTAGCAATATCTCCAATATCTCTCTCTCTCTCTCTCGAGGCTCCGTGTGTTCCATTATGTTTGTTGGATGATTTGAAGTGGTTCACTTCATCTTGGAAATATAATAAGAGGTTTGGGTGGCCTCCCCGACATAAATGTGGGGTTTATATCATTTGAGAGTTGCCTTTATATATTAATGTTATAGATGGGAGACGCTTCAAGATCCAAAATGTATAATCCATTCAACAATGGAGTATGAAAAAAGAACATATCTCTAAGATAAATTGAACAACCATTGTTCACTGATCTAAAATCATATCCTTCCGCTTGTAAACATGAAGCGGAAATTACGTTTTGACATAGAGTTGGAACACAATAACAATTATTTAATTCCAAAACTAATCCTGAAGGTAAATGAAGTGACATAGTGCCGACAGCAACTGTAGCAACCCTTGCGCCATTGTCGACGTGCAAGTTCACCTCACCTCTTCTCAAGCTTCTACTTCTTCTCATTCCCTGCAACAATTTGCATATATGAGCTACTAATCCGGTATCAAATACCCAAGAGTCAGTAGATGAAGTATCAAGATTGATTTCTATAACATCAATACCTGAAGCAGAAGTCGCACTTTGCTTCTTTTTGAGATCGTCCATGTACTTCTTGCAGTTCCTTTTCTAGTGACGTGTCTCCTTGCAATAGAAGCAAACGACATCTGATGCTGCCGACCCCTTCATGCCTTTCTTGGCTTTGGAGACACTCACGATCTCATCAGGACTTAACTTCCTTTTTTGCAAAGTTTATGGACAAGAGGCTTATGCTTGGCTTTCTACATCATCATCACATGATGACCGTTTTTCTGGATACTCTCCTCAACAGTCTTTAGCATCTCATGCAATTCAACCAAGGTCTTATCCATACTGTTCATGTGTTAATTTAATATGAATGGCTAAAAGCTCGGAGGAAGCGACTGGAGAATCACGTCCGTAGCCAACTCTTGGCTGAGAGGAAAATCTAATTTTTCAAGACTCAATATAGCCAATCATCTTCATCATGTGTGGACTGACGGGATTGCCCTCTACAAGCTTGCATGCAAACAAGGACTTCGAAGTATTTAACCTCTCGGCCCTAGCTTGGTTCTCAAAGATGCCACATAGACCCTCAATAATACTGTGAGCATTCTCTCGTATTGCTTCTGAAGCTTAGAGGACATTGTGGCAAGCATGAGACAACTTATATCTAGGAAATCATTAGTATGCTTCTCATAAGCCCTCCGTGCAGCAGCATTAGCATTATCAGACAAATCATCAGGATAAGAAACTTAAATAACATACTCCTTTCGCTCTTACTCGAGAACAATTCTCAAGTTTCGATACCAATCCTTAAAATTTGCTCCATTCAACTTTTCTTTCTCAAGTATAGATCGCAAATTAAAAGAACTAGGTGCAGTATGTCGAAACTTGGTTTTGGCAATAGAAATTTGGGGGTGCAGTTAAGATCGCCAAGCTCGATGGGTTAAGTGGAAAACAAGGTTTAGACAGGTTCAGGCCCTCTTGTGAGGTAATACCCTACTCCTGTTTCGGAGATTCGATCCGCCGAGTGTTTATTCATCTCAAGATCTGTTGCTCTTGTGTTGCATATGTCTGAGTCTAAAGTCAATATCCCTCAAGAGATGACCCTTACCCTCCTTATATAGTCTTGGGGGGCGGGCTTACAAGTCGAAAACCCTATCTTACTCTAAGTCGGTTTCCTCAATCTTACCAAGTTATGGCCATGAGCCGTTGCCTTATCTAATCGGCAACGTAACACCTAAGTTATAGCCGGTTTACATAATCCATAAACGTAACCTATCCCTATTTTCAGTCGGATAATCTAGCCATGAAGATATCCGATTGCCATAATCTCCACAGTAGCCCCTGAGTCCTTCGCAATCGACGATATAACTTTGCCTCGAACCAAAGCAACACATAGCCGAATGATTCCTTGGCTGAGTGCTTCTGTTGCCGAGTGGTTCCGTCATCTCCACCTGAATCTCCCGAGTGGCTCCAAATACTGTGAAGGGCTGGAAAATATCCCAAAAATTCTCAAGAAAATAAATATCTAGGTGCATCTCCTAATGCACCTAATTAGGTGTAGCCCCCGACTATGTGGTTAGTTAGAAACAGACTAAGCATATAGTCAAGAACTATAAAAAATCATATTCATATAAATGCTTAGCTCAAGCTAAAGAAAATATAAAAAATCTCATCACTCGGCAAGCTCATGCTTATTCGAGTAAATTTGCCCGAGTCATCTCAGAACAAATAGCTCAACCAACCCTCGTGGGTAAAAACACTCACTCGGCAAGCTCATGCTTATCCGAGTGGATCTGACCGAGTCATCTCGGAACAAATAACTTAATCGACCCTCATGGGTAAAAAAAATTTTCAGTCATCTGAAAAATACGACCAAAATATTAAATAGCTCCTGCCATAATATTGGTCTTAATCCAAAAAGATCTTCACCAAGGTGGAAAAATAGCATTGATACAGTCATTTAATCAAATGCTTAAAACCAAATAGTCCCTGTCATTAGCACAGCCATGAAAAACTTAACTGTTTGTCACCTTTCAAATTGCATCGTGCCAACTTCTCATGAAGTTGTGCAAACCGCGGCATGAAAGAATTTTAAAGTATTGGGCTATTAGACACGTGCATATTACCAGGGCAAATCTGCTTAAGTCCATCCACTTAAGTCCCTAAGGAGACGCGTCAGGCCACACCTTAGCTGGGCTGTAAGTCTCTCATGGGCTTGGCCCAATCGCGAGATGACTTAACCAAAGCCCTCAAGTCTTTATACGAAGCCTCGAGGTTATCCCCGCCACTTCGTCTTCACAAAAATTTCTCCTTTCACAGTACTGTTCATCAGCTCTCTGCGGATAACCCTAAGCTCGCGCGCGCCCAAATCCATCGATCTAGGAGCTCTCATTTCACCACAAGCTAGCCTCCGCATCCAGCTCCCAAGATCCCCTTCTCAAATCCCCATTCCCCGAGCTAGATCCACTTCCCCCAAACTGGATCCATGTCGGGAGAGAAGGAAATCCCTTTCGAGCAATGGGCGACTTCAGATGTCAAGGAGTCAACCCTTCGGGAAATGGTGAAGAACAGAGTTCTTCCACCTAAAGAGATCGTCGGCTGGCGCCCGACGGCTGGCGAGGAGTTCCCCACTCCGAACACCGGTGAGATTGTCGTCTTCACCTCCTTTTTCTATTGTGGCTTCGACCTTCCTTCTTCTGAGTTCTTTCGAGGTCTTCTTGATTATTATGGTCTTCAGCTCTACCACTTGAACCCCAACTCCATGCTCCACATTGCGCTCTTCATCCATGTTTGCGAAGCTTTTCTTGGCATCCTTCCCCACTTCTAGCTTTTTCACCGCATGTTCTATCTCAAGCCACATCCGAACAAGGATGAGCCCTGCGTCGTTGGTGGGGCCGGCTTTCAGCTCCGCGGATCTCTCCGCAGAGATGAACCCAAAAATTCTCTCTTCCTTTGAAATCCTCTAACAAAGGTTGGCACGCAAACTGGTTCTACATCTCCAACCTTGAACCCAGTATGCCCAACTTTGTCAGCCTTCCTCCGGTCCCAAGGCCTAACTGGAGCACCGTGTCGGTAGCCCGAGATTGGGATGAAGCCAACAAGCTATTGGCAAACATCTTGGAGATGAAGAAGAAGGGCCTTCGGGGTGAACAGATCACTCGACACTTCATCAAGAACCGATTGGCGCATATTAAGGAAAGATCCAAGCCCGCATTCGAATATGAGGGCGAAAGGGATCCCAATCGGGAGGACCGCGACTCCCTGAGCTACGAGACCTTGAAGACTCGTATGTATAAGATCTTTTCTTCTGGGATCGTAGTGGAGCGCAGCCTCATGTTGCCGGTTCTCCCATACAGCTTGTACCGTCCTCCTTCTCTGGTAAGCTAACTTAACTTCTTTAATGTCTTTCAATCTTGATATTGCACCTCTCAGTGTATATAAAATCTTCCTTGTAGGAAAATGCCTTCATCATCTCGAAGCCGTACAAAGTGCATCATGATGATGCGCCAGCTCGGCCTGCCAAAAAACCAGCCGGCGGCATCAAGATCCAGAGTGATCCAATCGGCAAAAGGGCCGCTGCCGGCGAGGATATCAGCAAGCGGGCGAGTAAAAGGAGGATGGTGATTGATGACTCGGATGACGATGTCCGAGCCCCTCAAGCTGAGATGAACCCTCCGAGTCCATTCCCCAAATCTGTACCCAAGATTCGCCGATCAACCAGGTATATCTCATAACTGAAATCATGCCTTTCCTGAAAACCTTTCTGCCTTGATCCCGATTGCTCCCATACTTTTCCTTGCAGGAGGCCTCAGAATTTAGACCCCGCTGGGCAGAGTGAAGGGCCAAAGCCATCTGCAGCGGCTGAGGTGACAAGGCCTGCAGAACAAGAATCCCGGAGTCTTCTCCCAAGTGAGAGCGCTCCGAGTGAGAAGCCCCCACCTCCTAGTGAGGATGTCCCAGCGCAGGAGCCCCCGACTGCCGGCCAGGAAGCCCTGACTGGGAACCAGTCGGTTGAATAAGAGATCCCAGCTACCACTCAAGGGACCCCGACTGAGAACCAGTTGGGTGCTAACCAAGAAAAGAAAAGCAGCCGGGAAGTACCTGTCAAGGACTCGGCCACCGAAGCTGGTAAGCTCTGAGGCGATCCTCTGACTTTAATCTTCAATCCGTTCTTTCTCTGTCTTCATCTATCTTCTTTAAAATGATCAGCAAAAGTGGAGGAGATCCCCAGGCTGCAATCTTCATAGACCTGGGTCCCTCCGATCAAAATAGAGTGGCGCGACTCCGAGGGCTTGAAGCAAGGCATCGTCTTGAACAAGCAGAAAGAAAGTGAAGAAAGAGACATGCTTGTGGACAGCCTGAATGAAGCCACCCGGCTTCTAAATGTAAGCATCACTTCTTCTCTGTCTTAGCCTTATGGTTTCTTTTAGTCGATTAACGCTGAACTCACGTGCAGAGGGTATATTGTCGGTCGATGGCTAAATCTGATGCACTCGAGAAGCTGGTCCCACACCTAAATTCCCTGGAGAACATCCAGCAAGAACTGAAGACCACTCGGGAAGAGGCTGCATCGAGAGAAGCTGCTCAGCGAAGGGAAATAGCTGCGCTCCGGGAGGAAAACCTTGACCTCCGGGGTTCAGTGGGCAGTAAGTTTAATCCTCTCAGTCTCTTTATGCCTTTATTCATAGTATGTTTTGATCTTGATGTCAGCAAATTTTCTTGTTGCAGAGAACTCGACAGAAGTCCACATGCTCCAAACCCAGCTGGAAGAAGCTAAAGCCAGCAAAGCCGAGCTGGAGTCTAGTTCGAACGTAAACTCTTTCAAGATAGCATTCTTCATTTTGCTTCATCTTTGAATGTCTGTGTAATCATATGTCTTTGGCAGCTTATAAGGTCAAAACCCGAGCCCAATTTGATGTCTTCGTTGAAAGGGTCCGAAGGGCCGAAAGCGTAAGGGACGATGTTGCTAACACGGCCACACCGATTCTCTTGTCGCTATTTCATCATGGGCTCGGGACCAGTTCGTTAGACGCCGTCGAGGTCTTCGACAAGCTCAGGAGGGCTCCGGATCAGTACATAGCCAACATCTCAGAAGCAGCCACCTTGGGAGCAAACTTTGCCCTTGCGCAGGCCAAGTCACTCTATCCTCGGATAGATGTTGACTCAGTCGGGGAGGGCTTTGCTGATGGCACTTCAGACGAGCAGGCCTTGGAGTTGATCGGTGAAGCACAAGAGTCGGCCAAGAAAGTCGCTGCCGATGTAGACAACAACTTTCGCTCCTGATCATTTTGTAAACGATGTATGTTTATAACTTCTGGTGTGGGCTTGCAAATATTTGACTTATTTATGCTAATGCCTTGATCCGAGTCTTTATGTCAAATTTCTTAAGTAATTTTTATCCGACTGTCACCAAGCCTAAGCCTGATTAGGTCATCAAAAAATTCTCAGTCCTTATCCATTGAACTCGAATCAAAACATTAAACAATGATAGACCAAGTATAAACAAGTTACTGAGGAAAACCATGCTTTATTGACATATGTGCAGCCCCCGACTATCAACTCAAGAAGTCATCTTGCTTGAGGTTGGCAGTCGAGAATACATGAAACTTAAGGCGATTTAAGCATAGTATCGTCGAAGATGTTCGATGTTCCAAGAGTTCTCCACCATGGATCCATCTTCATGCTTTAGTCGATATGCTCCTGGCCGAGTCACCTCAGAAATTATATATGGCCCTTCCCATAGTGGAGATAATTTGTGACGGTCCTTGGTGGTCTGTATTTTGCGTAGAACCAAACCGCCGACAATGAAAGCTCGCACCCGAACATTGCGACTATGGTATCGTCTAAGTCCTAGAAGATACCTTGCCGACTGGATCAGGGCTGCCTCCCGGGCCTCTTCCAGTCGGATCAGGTCATCCACTCGGTCTTGATCGTATCGCTCGTCGTTGAAGCTATGGACTCGAAGAGATTCATACTCTATTTCATTGGGCAACATGGCTTCTGCCCCGTAAACCAGGAAGAAAGGAGTTTGGCCGGTGGCCCGATTGGGCGTAGTCCGTAATGACCATAGAACCGAGGGCAGCTCTTGAACCCATTTGCCGGCATAAGGATTTAGCCGGTCAAACACTCGGGCCTTGATGCCTTGAAGAACCATGCCATTGGCGCACTCAACCTGTCCATTGCTCTTGGGATGTGCGACGATGCGTAGCAGATTTGATGCCGAAATCTTCACAGAATTCCTTGAAAACGCCTCCAGTGAATTGAGTTCCATTGTCGGTTATTATTCTGTTTGGGACACCAAACCGGTGCACAATGTTGAGGATGAAGTCTCGTGCCTTGTCAGCGGTGATTGTAGCAACCGGCTTAGCCTCGATCCACTTGGAAAATTTGTCAATTGCGATGAATATATGCGTGAATCCTCCTGGAGCCTTCTTGAAAGGACCGACCATATCCAAGACCCATACCACAAACGGCCAAGATAATGGAATTGTTTGTAGCTCTTGGGCTGGAACATGGCTCTGTCGAGCAAAGAACTGGCAACCTTCACATGTTCGGACCACTTTGTCAGCATCGGAGACCACCGTAAGCCAGAAAAAACATTGTCTGTAGGCTTTGCCTACCAAGGTGCGTGTTGCCGCGTGACTTCCGCATATACTCGAGTGGATATCTTGGAGTAGTTGTTGTCCTTCCTCAGGCGTGATACATCTCATTAGGACTCCAGAAGGGCTCCTCTTGTATAAATCAGAGTCGACCATGACATAAGCTTTACAATGGCGTCGGACTCATTCTGCCTCATCTCGGTCTTCCGGCAGCTCCTGCTGAGTTAAAAATTTGATGAGCGGTGTCCTCCAGTCGACATCAAGCATGGCAACTTGGTTTGCAGCTTGTTCGTTGGGAGTTGGTTTTGCTGCAACAGTCGGCTCATAGAGATGCTCCACGAAAACGTCTGTTGGAGCAGCTTCTCGCTTGGACCCGAACTGTGCCAACTTGTCAGCTGCCTCGTTGTTATGTCTCAAGACATGGGATAGCTCTAGTCCGTCAAACATGTCTTCAAGTTTGTGAACTTCTTGCCGATAGGCTTCTATGGTGTCCTTTAAACAGGACCAGTCTTTCATCACTTGGTTGACGACCAGCTGGGAATCTCCTTTCACGACCAACCGTCGTATCCCGAGTGAAACAGCAAGTCGTAGGCCATGTAGCAGGGCTTTGTACTCGGCGACGTTGTGTGAGGCGGGGAAATGAATGTGAAGAACATATCGTAGCCTTTCTCCAGTCGGGGAGACCAGCACGACTCCTGCTCCCAAGCCTGTGGTCCTCTTGGATCTATCAAAGTGCATGGTCCAGTGTTGTATGTCTTCTCGAGGCACATCTTCTTGTTGATCGGTCCACTCGGCCAGGAAATCCGCCAGGGCTTGTGACTTTACAGACGTCCTCGCCTTGAAAGTTAAGTCCAGCGGCATCAGTTCCAGGGCCCACTTTGCGATGCGCCCAGTAGCCTCCTGGTTATGGATGACATCGCAAAGTGGAAAACAAGTGACGACGGTGACCGAGTGACCCCGAAAGTAGTGCGCCAATTTCCTTGCGGTTATTAGAACACCATATAACAATTTTTGTACCTGAGGGTAGCGAATTTTGGCTCCTACCAGCACTTCACTAACAAAGTAGATTGGCCTTTGAATCTTCTGGACTCGTCCTTCTTCCTCGCGCTCAACGACAAGGACCGTGCTGACGACTTGGTGAGTTGCTGAGACATACAGTAGCAGGGGTTCCTGAGGCTGAGGTGATGCTAGGACGGGCGGCGTCGTGAGAAATTCTTTAAAATCTTCAAAGGCCTTGTGGGCTTCCGTAGTCCACTGGAAGTCGTCGGTTTTCTTCAGTAGCCTGAAGAAAGGCATGCCTCGTTTGCCAAGTCGGGAGATGAATCGGCTTAGCGCCGCCATGCAGCCAGTGAGCTTCTGGACAACTTTCTGGTTACTCGGGGGCTTCATATTTAAAATAGCGTTGATTTTCTTTGGGTTAGCTTCAATACCGCGATGGGACACCATGAAGCCGATCAGTTTGCCTGATGGCACGCCGAACGTGCACTTCTCTGGGTTTAACTTCATTCTGAAGGTCCGAATATTTGCGAAGGTTTCTTCTAAATCGGCAATCAGGTCTTCCTTCTGCTTGTCTTGATGACGACATCGTCGATGTAAGCTTCCACGTTTTTCTTGATCTGCGTCTGAAAGCGTCTTCGGATCATGCGCTGGTATGTGGCTCCGCCGTTCTTCAGACCGAAGGGCATCATGATGTAGTAGTAAGCTCCAAACGGTGTGATAAACGATGTTTTCAGGCAGTCGGATTCCTTCAAGCTGATCTGGTGGTAGCCCAAGTAACAGTCCGGGAAACTCAAGAGCTGGCAGCCGGCCGTTGAGTCCATGACTTGGTCGATTTGAGGCAATCCGAATGGATCTTTGGGGCAGGCTTTGTTGAGATCGGTGTAGTAAACGCACATGCGCCATTGCCCTGTCTTCTTCTGGACTAGGACCGGGTTAGCCAACCAGTCGGGATGGAGAACTTCTTTAATGAAACGGGCGGCTAAGAGTTTTGTGAGTTCTTCCTTGATGGCATCTTTTCGATCCTGAGCAAAATGGCGTAATCGTTGTTTGATAGGTTTCATCTTTGACGTGTAAAGAGTGCTCGATCACCTCCATAGGAATTCCAGGCATATCAGATGGTTTCCAAGCAAAAACATCTTTATTATTTTGGAGGAAGGTGATGAGCGCGCTTTCCTATTTAGGATCTAGCTCACCGCCGATTACAGTGGTTTTGGAAGGATCCGATGGATCAAGGGAGATTTTCTTCGTTTTGGCGTCGCCTTGTCCCGACTTGGCTATCTTCTTCGCGGGGATTTCACCCTCTTCAGATGTTGATGCAGCCAGTCGGATTTCTTCCTGGCCACGTGATCTCTCACGAGATTGGGCCATGTCGCAGCTTTCCTTGTCACAGGTAAAGGCATGTTTGACGTCACTGCGCAGGGTGATGACGCCGTTGGGGCCGGGCATCTTCATGCAGAGGTAGGTGTAGTGTGGTATCGCCATGAACTTGGCGAGCGCAGGCCTTCCAATGATTGCGTGGTAGGCCGTCTCGAAGTCGGCCACCTCGAAGGTGATGTTCTACGTCCGAAAGTTCTCCCAAACTCCGAAGGTGACTGGAAAGGCGATGTGCCCGAGTGGCGTAGATGACAGCCCTGGGATAACTCCGTGGAAGGGGGCTGAGCTTGCCTTCAACTCGGATCTTGGAATTTGCATCTCGTCTAGGGTCTTGGCGAATAGAATATTGAAGGCGCTGCCCCCATCAATGAGGACGCGCTTCAGCTTGATGTTCCGAACCACCGGGTCTAGTACTAGGGGATACCGCCCCGGGTGGACCACTCGGTCAGGGTGATCCGAGTGGTCAATCGTGATGGCCACCTCCGACCACCGTAGATATTGTGGGACTTCGGGTTGTGCCGCGTTGACCTCGCAGTCGTCGGCTTTTGCTTCCTCTTGGATTCATAGGCTTGCGGCCCCTCGAAGATGTCATTCAGCTCGCCCACGGGGTCTTGAAAAGGCTCCGAATTTCCGGTCGGGTTATTCTTCTTGGTCCCCGATGGGCCGGCTTCGTCAGTCGGCTTCTTGTTTAGTTGTGCCGCGTATTGTTCGGCGAATTGCTTGTAGATAAAGCAATCCTTGGCTGCGTGCTTGTGATTTGGATGACGCGTGCACTCAGCGTTCATGATTGCGTCGTAGGCCGCGACTCGGGGACGGCGTTGGGAGTTGGATGTCGTGGCAACCAGGTCCTCGGGCCGGCGCTTGCGGTCTTTCTGGCCTTGATTGTTGCTGCCGTTATCCTTCTTAGGATGCCGACTTCCTCCCGACTGCTTGTCGTCCCTTTTGTCAGGCCGATCTTCCCGCGCCGCCTTGATTGCGTCGTTGGATTTGGCGTAGGAGTTCGCTGTCTCGAACATTTGCTTTACCGTCTTTGGTGGCTTATGCCCAAACTTTCCGATCAGCAACTCGTCGCGGATTCCTTTCTGGAAGGCGGTGATTATGATGTCGTCGGTGATGTTGGGGATCTTGTTGCGTTTTTCCAAGAAGCGCTGGATGTAGTCCTTCAGCGACTCGTCGGGCTTCTGGATGACGTTGTAAAGATCAAAGTAGGTCCCAGGCCTTTCAAAAGTGCCTTGGAAATTGGCGATGAAGTGGTCTCGAAGCTCATTCCACGAGCCAATTGAGCCTCTTGGCAAGATCGTGAGCCAGTTCCGGGCTGAGTTGGCGAGGGCGACAGGCAAGTAATTGGCCATGGCCTTGTTGTCACCTCCTGCTGCGCGGATGGCGAGGGTGTACACGGTGAGCCACGACTCGGGGTCTTTCCGTCGTACTTCTCAATTCCTGTCGGCTTAAAACCACTCGGGCCAATGCATTCGGCGCAGGTCCCGACTGAACGCAGGTACTCCATCATCATTGCAGTCGGGCGATCTTCTTCGATCTTCGTGGGAGCGTTGCTCTCGCTCTTGGTAGCGCCGGTCGAGGACTTCTCGCAGATCACTCGGCGGGGTCCTTGGTAGGCTGCTTCGGTAGTCGGAGTTGATGGGTGGTCGTCCATGCCGCTTTTCGCAGGAGTCGGCCGATTGCTCTCGATGCTTCCGTGTGGCCTCGTTGCGGGGGTCTCTTGACCTAGTGGTCGTCCGAGCTTGTTCGGGCCTCCTGTAATCCTTCGACCGCAGTGGCGGAAGTCGGCTTCTATCGGGCGTTTTTGCAACGGAGTCAGTCGGCCTTCGTGCTGAGGTGGATGGAGAGCAGTTGGCTGTGGCCGCGACGATGGTCTTGATCTTGTCCAGGATCGGTGTCACCGTGGCGGGTGCCGTCTCGATAACAGTGTCGAGGACGGTGAGGACAGCAACGGTGTTCTGTTGAGGCGTCTGGAAGATATTGGTGTTGTCGACTCGCGTCTAAAGTATGGCCTCCCGAGCGGATCGCCCGGTCACCCTCAGGTCTCGCTTCCTTCTATCGGCCTCCTCCTTGCGCCTATTCTCATCTTCTGCCAGCTTGCGCTCCTGCTCAAGCCTGGCTTGTTCTTCTTCTGTGATCCTGTGGGCCATGGTCGAGTCGGTCTCGGCCACCTCAGCCATGAGGACGTTGAAGCACCTAGGATCGTAGTACTTGTCGAAGTCGGAGTCATTTGCCTCGTCTGTGGAGATGTTGTAGAGGTCGTCGAAGTCTGAAGAGCTGAGGTACTCATCGAGCTCCGTGTACGAGCATGATCCGAACGGTTGGAGGATGACGGCGACTTCCCTTGAGCCTGGATTGCTCGAGTCTGGATCGTTCCAGTCTGGGTCGTAGCTTGATGACGGCGGTTCTTCCGAGTGAATTGATTTTTACTCGGAAGAGAGGAGTTTGCAATAGATCTCAGCAGCATTTGGTAACCCAAACGATGCCGAGAGGGTTTCTCCTCCCGAGTGGATGGATTCCGACGGGGAGGTCAGAAGATGGCTGTAGATCTCAGCGGTGTTTGGTAATCCGAACGGCGCCAAGTGGATTCCTCCTTCCGAGTGGATGGACTCCAATTTGGAAGTCAGAACTTTGTTGTAGATCTCGGCGTTGTTCGGTAACCCGAACGGCGTCGAGTGGGTTCCCCTTCCCGACTGGTCCGAATCCAAGTCGGGGAAGGAGAGGTTGTTGAATCCTTTGGCGGCGAAGTCGTCGATGCCTGATGAAGATCCCATCGCGCTTGCCGGCGAGATTGAAGAAGAAGTCTTGAAGCACAGGCCCCTACCTGGCGCGCCAACTATCAAAACTTGGTTTCGGCAATAGAAATTTGGGGGTGCAGTCAAGATCGCCAAGCTCGATGGGTTAAGTGGAAAACAAGGTTTAGACAGGTTCAAACCCTCTCGTGAGGTAATACCCTACTCCTGTTTCGGGGATTCGATCCGCCGAGTGTTTATTGATCTCAAGATCTGTTGCTCTTGTGTTGCATATGTCTAAGTCTAAAGTCGATATCCCTCAAGGGATGCCCCTTACCCCCCTTATATAGTCTTGGGGAACGGGCTTACAAGTCAGAAACCCTATCTTACTCTAAGTCGGTTTCCTCAATCTTACCAAGTTATGACTATGAGTTGTTGCCTTATCTAATCGGCAACGTAACACCCAAGTCATAGCCGGTTTACATAATCCATAAACGTAACCTATCCCTATTTTCAGTCAGATAAGCTTGCCATGAAAATATCTGATTGCCATAATCTCCACACAGTATTAGCTGCCATAATCTACAACATAAAATATATGCAAAGTTTAGCACAATATTTATACATTGTCTTTTATTAAACAATTTAACAAAAGACTCCCACTATGTGTTTTAAACCTTCCCTCTAGGTTAAGTATTGGGTCAAGATCCACATGTTGATTAATTTCTAATGAGCTTTGGCATAACTACTAGAAGATTAGTAGCATTGGTAAGCAACACCTTGCTAATCACATCCCTATGTGACTCTTGTTCGTTGGGTGGCATCATCATGCACCGGCCCCAACCTATGCCTTAAGGCCCAAAACTATTTTGATAGTCTTGTTAAGTAAACCAAATGCTCCTGCTTGTATATGTCTGACATATATACCCCATCGTGTCATGATAGACAATGGCACTATACTTTAGCACACCTACCAATTGACGATCACGACCATGATAGGTGCAACATTAGGAGGGCATCATTACTACTTAATTTTCTAAGGGATACTATCCTATCAAACAAACATATCACATATATGAAAGCAAGAAGAATAGCAATTAATAATTAAATAGTATGGCCCTTTCTCATAGTGATCTCCATGCCAGTGTAGAGGACGTCCATCATCATCACCATTCTCTCGAGTGTCGGATGCTTGATTTCTTCAAACTAAGCAACTACTACAGAAACTATAAATTAAAGATTACATCGACACGCAGGACGTGAAAGAATATTACATGTATTGCACGTATGAAAGAATATTACACGCATCACATCCATCTCATACATATAATAGGGCCATACCATCTCAAAGCATTCTCTGCAAAAACAAATTAGACGTAGAATGTTTTCTACCTATCGTAGAGATACAATACCGAGATGACTTAAAAGGGGGTAACGCACATGGTGGTCCCGCTAGCTGGTTAGCGGGCAGGGGGTCGAGGGGGAAGCCGCCCCCTCACGGGCTTCCGGGCAGCGCACGGAACACCACACGAAATCACAAATCCAATCTATGAAATCACTTATGAAAACTACATCAGCATAATCACATTATATTGCTCTGAGACACTCTCAAGGAACATGGTTTGCATAGGCACAAGGTAGCAGTCATGGTCGGACTACAGCAAAGCTTCGGCATAATCAAATTATACCATTCCGAGATACTCTCAAGGAACGCCATCTTGAATCAAACCCATACTCATCCTGAGTACTATGGATACAACTTCGACATAATCACATTATGTCGACCCGAGACAATCTCAAGGAACGCAGCTTCCATCAACAATCTCCTCTACCGACTCTAAAACCGATTGATCAAATCAACCCATGTGCCAAAACTTGTTCCAGATCCAATCTAAAACCCAAACTATGCAAGTCTAGCTCTGATACCACTAAAGAAAAACGCGGAGGCTACGATAGCATAAAACAAAATTTTTCTACCGCGCAATCTAGGAAATCTTGCAAGTAAGGGTCAATAGATCGTTACGGATTGATGCGCAGTGCAGCGGAAATAGCCGATCTATTGCTAGACAACCTTGGACAATCCTTGTCGACCTCGGAACAGCCTTTGCCGACCCCAGAACACTCCAGCCAACCTCGCCGACCCCGTGTTCGAATCGCCCGACCCCGCCGACCTCTGGTTTGTCTCGCCCGACCCTGACATCCACACGCTTCACCCAATCGCCCGATGCTGTTAGGATTCGCCGTTGCCAATGACACCATGCTGATTCGCTCGACCCTGCGACCTCCCGACTGCCCGACCCAACCACTGAATTAGATTCAATGCCGCCGACTTCACCACAGTGTAGCGATGTCTCTACTAGTATCCACACATCCAAGGAGAGAACTCCGAACACCCGTGTGCTAGCACGTGATGGACGGCTAGGGTTTTGGCTCGAACATGGGGAGGGTTTCTGTAACGCCCTGAAAATCGGAAAATTTAAAACCGAAAATTAAAAATCAGAACTTACAAAAACTCTTTTCTTGTTGCTTCTTGATCGTGTTTATTGCTTCTTATTTGCCAACTTGGTTGCATAAAATTCATTTTGGAAATGATTTAATTTGAGGTTGGAAAAAAACCAAGTGTTTTGAAATCCCAGATGGGAGAAAAGGTTCAAAATATAGATTGGGGGAATAAATAATTAAGATTTGGGGACTTATAAAAGTCACTTTGAAAAGTATATACTCTGGGTTTAAACTCTACTTTAATGATGGAAAAGTAAATATTATTTAAATATGGGTGATAAAATATTTTTGAAAAGAAAATATGAAGTTAGAAAATTAATTTTAACCAAAGGTCTTACTTTCTTGAATTTAAAAGAAAAAATAAATTAGAAAGGAATAATATATTTTGAATAATAAAAAGTGGGTGAAAAGGTTGAAAATATATTTTACAACTTATTTTTGGGTGTGTTGTATTTTATTTTGAATTTTAGGGGTGAAAGGAAATAGAATTGGGAAATTAGGAAATTTAATTCGAGAAAATGCGAAAGGTCACTATTCATTGCGCGCCAAGTGTTCGACGCCGTACCCTGGACCCAGGACCGCCTCGCCACCGCGCGCCGCGCGTCGTGCTCGCAGCACCGCGCCCCACGCCACCGTACCATGCCCATGTCGTGCCGTACCGCGCCGTTACGTCGCTCACATTGTACCACGTCGCGCCGTGCGTCGGCCACGCCCGCGCCGTGCTCTCGCCCGGACCCCGCCGCCCTCGTGCCCACGCGCCACTCGCCATGCCCGGCCCCCTCCCGAGAGCCGCCACGCGTCGCTCCTTACCACAGGCCCCCTCCCCGGCGCTCGCCACACGTCGCCATGCCCCCCCACGCGCACGCGCCATGGCTACCGACCTCGCCCGAGCTAAAACCGGCTTGGAACTCCTATAAAAGGGCTATGGCAGATCAAGCTTCACATACGAAACTTCATCGTGAATCACTCCTCTCCATTTCCCCTAAATTTCCCCCACCTATCACGCACTGAGCAGCTCCAATTTGAGCAAGGAGCCGAAGAACCCTAGCCGTAGCCGCCGAGGCCGATTTTCCAAAATTCATCGTCTTCACCGATTTCCTCTCCAATTGAAGGTACGAATGCAATCCTCATGTCAAGAGCTTTATTTCCCTAGCTTTCCTGAGCCGAAAACCCATCGGAGTTCGTCGGCGATGAGCCCCGCCATGCCACTCTGTTCGGTCGCCGCCGCGCGCACACGTCGCCAGGCCAATGTCGTGCTTCTCCAGCCAAACACTTGCCATAGATAGCTTCCCCACACCTTGCAGATGCTATCAAGCCCCTTGGTTAGGTCGTGTCGTTGCCTACACAACATGGCGACGAGCGCCGCCGCCGCCACGGCCACCTCGCCGTCGCCGGCCCGTTCCGCCGCCTCTCCGGCCCGGCCGAGCCGTCAAACAAAGCACCCGTAACCCCTAGATGGTGTAGGCCCCCTTTGCCCCTTGAGCCGGCCCTCCCTCGCCGCCGTTCACCCT
The DNA here is from genome assembly GCA_019925245.2 of Oryza australiensis. Classification (NCBI taxonomy): domain Eukaryota; kingdom Viridiplantae; phylum Streptophyta; class Magnoliopsida; order Poales; family Poaceae; genus Oryza; species Oryza australiensis. Next base: position 979,463 of record JAIFGZ020000250.1, on the reverse strand, counting down.
CCTCCCCGTCGGTCACCGGCGCTAGATGGTGCGGTTCGATCCCCGGCTTGCGTAATTTTTTTGAAAATTTTTATTTAATTTTTCTATGGGGATTAAAAACAGGGATAAGCCTAGTAAAAATTATAAAAAATTATATTTACTCTTTAGAATTCCTAAACCTTATTTACAATGAAATAAGTTTACATCTTTTCAAGAGATTATTATTTATTCTTTTCCAAAATTTCTTTTGCAAATAATTATGAACCTATAGTCAAACTTCTTAACATATTCCTTCTCCAAAAATTCCTATCTTTTGTGAAACCCATTATTCACCTAAATATTATTTTTTTAATATATGGATTTTCTAAACTAAAAAAATCCAAATTAGTTATTTGGCATCTAAAGCTTCAAGGTTTATCAAATATTTTGCGATTCGAGTATTATAAACCCTAGGGCTTCTCGAGGAATATTTTGATAAAATTAAAAAATAACCACTTCCTTTTATTAATTGAATCATCAACTCTAATATTTCTCAAGCTTTAAACATATTAAATTAAAATAAATATCAGCTCATATTTAATTAAATCGGGTTCAATTGCAAAACATCAAATCCTTATAACTCTTTCGCTCTAACCCGGATTTTATCGAACTCGAGCCTAGGTTCGCGTGGAGTCATAGCCTAGTATTAGGAGCCGCTTTCATGATTCATTTGGCTTTTATTGGATCTTATTGGATTGTATTTGAATTCTAATCGAATTCAAATTGGATTTCCCGCACGTATGATAGAGTCCGAGGGAATCGCCGAGAACGTCGAAGACTCAAGCCAACAAGGTCACGAGCAAGGCAAGTCAACACTTCCCTTTGAACATATTGATCCTACTTTGCGAAATGATGTTGATTTTAATTACAAATTGCATGCTATACACGAATGAGTACCTATGCTTGATATACCCTGCCTTGATGTTGATTACCATTAGGATTATTCTTTGTAACCTTCGATGTGATATAACCGGAGGATAACTTTGGTAAAAATGCTTAGCCCTGCTTATATTAGATTCATGCATACTCATGATTTTACAAAGAAGCTTCGTGCTTGGGCAACTATCTTTGGGAAGGTAGTTGGAATACGGCATGTGGAGACATGAGCTCCACATTGCCTCGATCATGTTGGAAATAGTTTTGATGGAAAAATGAAAATACAAGACCAATGTTTTTAGACTAGGGCGGATGGATATATTTGGGTGGATTCCGGGAAAAGCAAGAACCGTCCCTGGTCGATTAAGGACCGAGCCATGAGACTACAACTTAGAATGAGCCAGTACAACCGTACTTCTCAAATGGGTATAGACCTAGCGGAGTAGATAGCCGAGCGGAGGCAGTATCCCTATATAGTGGTTTAGGTGTAGGTGTTGAGTTAAGGACCTGTCAATGGGTAGAGTGTCCTGGGCCTACCAATGGTAGAGTGCCCGTGATTGTGATACGACAAAAGACCTTTATATGAATAATAAACTGAACTTAACAATGACTTAAAGATTACGTGAGTTTTCTCTCTTATCCCGGGAACGCCAGAACTCCTCTCACTGCTAGGAAATGACGGCTAGAGTGCATGAGGACTTAAGTTCATGGAGCGGGTACTACCAAAGTGAGGTTATCGAAAGGCTTTGTCGTGACCGTCCCATATAGAGGGATGTAAGTTCATTCAATGAGCAGTTGCGGAGTACGGGTAAAGTGTACATCCACTGCAGTGTGAGTAAATCAATCTATTCGAATAGCCGTGCTCACGGTTAATGAGCAACGTGACAAGTTTCTCCCGTGGCTAGACTCATAAATGTTAAAATGATGGGTTGGTATACACAACGATTTTGTGTGCTGGTGGACTCAACTTCTCAACCTGCGAGAAGGGATAGACTCCCAAAAAAAACCATGATGATCCGGAGACGGGAAACCATCCTTGGTATCATGATGGATGGCAGACAGAACCGTCGCTGATTTAATATACTCTGAAACTAAAACTTGACTGGCTAGATGCTAGGTTTGTGAAATGATTTGCGAAAATTGGCATTGTGCAAATAAACCACAGCCTCCCTTTGAATGGCCCTATCATGTGCATCATTCCGTGTTGGCTTGCTGAGTACGCTGGGTACTCACTCTTGCTATACGCACAAACCTCTAGATGAAGGAGATGAGGAAGACCCCTACGCCTACTACCCGGATGAATGAGGACATTGGAGCGCAATAAGTCTTAGTCCCCAGTCGTTGCCTGTAGGCGATCGCCATGCCGCTGCCTTCCATCTGCTATCTTATCTAATTTCTGTTTTTGGTTGTATTCGGACCCGTAGGTCCTATATATATTGGATTTTGCCTTCGGGCCTATTATTGTATTAATCTCAATGTAAGACTATTCATGCACTTTGCACCTGGTAATTCAGAACTGTATTTGTTGGTACCAAACTACTCGATCCAGGGATATGGTACTATGAACACGAATGATTCCCGTCCTCAAAAACGGGGGTGTCGATGCGTGTGCTCGACACACGGGGACCCGAGGGACGCCCTTTTTGGTTCGGCATAGGGGAGCGGTGAATCAGGGTTTGAGCTCGGGATGAGGTAGAGGGAAAGTAGGAAGGTGGAGAAAGATCACAGCCGCAACAGACACAGAAGGGTTTATACAGGTTCGGGCCATCGGAGAGACGTAATACCCTACTCCTGTTTTTGTACTATGTGGAGGATGAGTTACAAGGATTGGTGTGGTTGTTCTTCCCTGGGGAAGCTGGAGCTGATGACTAGGGCGAAATGCTTAAAGCCCAAGGTCGAAGAAGCTGAACAAAAGACCAACCCTGTCTATCATGGACTTGGGCCTCCTTTTATAGTGCAAGGAGACACCACAGTAGTTCTAGCTTTCTCTACTCCGCTCCACGTGATGGCGCGGCTCTTGTTCTGTCTTGTCGGGGGTCTACCCCTATTCCTGCTCCTGTTGCCATGCTGCGGGAGTTGGTGGAGAAAAACGGGCGTCGTGGCTGCCATGCTGCTGACGAGAGGAGGAGGAGTCAACCTACCTACTCCAGTGGGGCCTACCGGTCAGTGGCTCTCCGCCTGGAGAGGGGTCGACGTGACACCCCCAGCACCCGTATTCTCCCTCCCACGCGGCCGCCCTACGCATTTAATGTGACTGGACGGGGCGTGGAGGGAGGCGTGCGTAGACTGATAGTGCGGCCATACCACGGTCGCCGTCAAAGGCATTCTCCGCTCTCTCCCTCATGACGGGCAAAAAGGATGATGATGAGCAGCTGACAGACGTGCCTGACGTTGCAATAAATGCGACGGCGCAGGCGTCTGGCCTCTCTCTAGGCATTAAATGCGGTGGTTGGCAGTTGGCGGTTGATCTCGTCCCACTCTCGGAGAGGTGCGGGTTGATGGACGGGGGTCCGGGTGATCCCGAACCCTGCCATCTGGGGAAGCGGCGGCCTTCGGGCAGCCCCCGAGCTAAGTCCCATTTGTGATGGCCACGTGACCGCCCGTGGCCCGGACCCGCATGAGCCGCTCAGGACATATCTTTGGGGCGCCCTGGTAAGCGAAGGCGTCTTCCTTCCTCAGATATCGTATTCTCGTTATTCCCCCGGGCCCATATCACCGACAGTAGCCCCCGGTGTTGACCGGGACCGAAGTCGGGTTCGGGCGCGGTTAACGCCATATTCCTGAGTGGATGCGCCCGGGTACTAGATGTGCCGCACCACAGCAAGAGATAGGCGTGTGGTAACTGCTGCCGCGCTTCATTAAGCCTTTCCAGACGGGGGGCGTGTTATTTGGGCCGCGCACACGGGGGGCCCATCTAACCGCCTACCTCCCTCTGTTCCGTGTAGTGCGCCTGGCGGGCGCGAAATCCCAAGCGGCGTGAAACCGAAGCGGCGCGAAAACTGAAGAGGCATGAAAAACGAAGGGGCGCGAAGCCGAAGAGGCGCGTCGCGCGGGAGTGGAGCGAGATTAATGCCGTAGAATTCGAGGGGGCTGTGGTTGCCTATAAAAACGGATCCGCGATAGGGGGGATCAGTTTCCACGCATTCCTCGGCCATCGCCTCTTACCCTTCCGGCGCTTTTGCCCTTTCGACTCCTTCCTCTCCGCCGCCAGTTTCTCTCCGCATTCCGGCGCCTCCCGTGAAGATGACCTGCGATGCGCCCCTGGAGCCCGGGAGCGTGCTTCCCAAGTCCCAGGTTCGCTCCGCGGAGGCTCGAAGCCTGTTCAACAAGTATCTGCTGCGCGACACTCGCAGCGGCGGCGATATCCCGGCGGAGCGGCCCCCCACGAAGATGGTGTTCTTCGCCTCCTTCGCCATGGTCGGGTTGGTGCCGCCCTTCTCCCGGTTCTTCTTCGACGTGCTGGAGTTCTACGACCTTCAGCTGCATCATCTCACCCCCAACGCGGTCTTCTACCTCACCATCTTCACCTACACCTGCGAGACGTTCGTGGGGGTGATGCCCTCACTGCATCTCTTCCAGAAGTTTTTCCACGTGTGCCGAGCGGGATCCCCCGGTGCGGTCGGATACGTTGCGATCCAAACGCGCAACGATAGGACCGTCGACACTGCCTTCTATCGACATCCACCCTCGCTCCAGATGGGAGAACTGGAGGGCCTACTGGTTCTACACCAACTTGGGCGACCACCCCCGTCTTTCCCTTCCGACGGGGATTCCGGCGAATCAGGGGAACTGGGGGGCGCGGCCGCGCACTGGGAGAGAGCTGGATGGAGTGCTGGAGCGGATCAGCTATCTCCGGAAGGGGGGCCTGTCCAGCCACGCCGTCTTCCGAGATTTCCAAACATGACGCATCTCGCCTTTGCAGGAGAGGCCGCGCCCAGCCTACATGTACACGAACTTCAACGACGTCATGCACACCCATGTTGGCGCTCCCTTCGACTGGGATGAGAATGGTCTCGCGATCCTGGTCCGCCGCACCCTCGGCGTCACTGCGATGGATCTGACGCAACTCCCTCCGGGGCTGGTCCCGTTGTGCCAGGACCCGGCGCGCCCGGAGATCCTGCATGCTCTGCACGTGGTGGGCGACGGCACGAGTTCGTTGTCAGCAGCACCAAGCGCCGCCCCGAAGGGTGGCAACGACGACTATGACGACGCTGACGACCAGGTGCCGATTGGGCGACTGGGTCGTCGGGGCCCGGGCAGGAGCGGACCGGGGGCCCCGGACCCGAAGGGGAAGAGGAAGAGGCCGGAGCACGACTCCGCGCCTTCCCCATCGCCACCATGCGGCAGCAGCGCGATGCGCACCGCTCCCCATCGCAGGTCCAGAGGCCCGCAGCGGCGGGCCCTGCCCCAGGGGCCCCTCCGACGAGGGCCAGTACGGCCACAACGACGACAACTCCGACGGTGGCCGGGGGCGCACCCACGGCGAGCGCACCCCTGCAGCGGTGGAGTCCACAGGCCACAGCCCAGTGAGCCCTTCCGGTGGCCCCGCAAAGAAGAAACGGGCCATCTCCCGGGTCTCATGGAGCCTCAACGCCGCCCGCAGGTAACACTTTGCAGATGCATACATTTCTTTGAGCCCTGTGTCCTATTTCGGGCTATTTGTGTTTTGATCTCTCGTTGCGTTTACTTTTGTTCCCAGCCGCGAGAATCAGCATTTTCGCCCCAAGGTTATACCTAAGGGCGGTTCTGCTTCTAGCTCAGCGGGGGGAACGCAGGAGAGGTCCGGGGTGGTGGAGCCCACTGGGTCCGGGTCACCTCCTGCAGGTTCGGGCTCGGGTTCGGTGCGGCCTGAGGAGGGGGCCCACCCTGATGCCGGGGCGTCGATCGCACACCAGGAACACCCTAGGGGCCCCCCGCCGACAACAGATTCGGGGCGAGCTGGCCCCGACGCGGAGGTGGAGGCGGCGACGGGCAGCGGAGTGCAACCCCTAGGCTCCCCACTGCGCCAGCCGTCGCCCGCGCCACACCATTCGACACCGTCGCCCCGCTGGCTGACTTCAACACCATCGGCGTTGGTCCATTGCGATCCGCCGGCGCCGCGAGCAGCCTCACCGGAGGGCGAGGCAACGCCGGCGGGTAAAGCGGCGGCGAACGGCTCCGGCCGTGGGACCGCCCTGTGCAGGTGGTAGACCTTGGCTCGAGGAGCGGGCGAGGATGATAGTGTCCCGGGCACTGGAGGAGGCCAACGCGGTCTCCCTAGAAGGGATTCAGGCTCAGGTTCAGGCCTTGGCCGCCAGGGAGGTCACGGTGGCGTGGCGAGAGGCTGAGGTCGCCGAAGGCCGCCGCGAGTTGGCGACTACGGCGAGGGTGGAGGGTCTCATCCGAAAGCAGGAGCTGGCGGACATCGAGCATCGTTGGGGTGAACTCAATAAGGTGTTCGAGGACACCGTCATTGAGCGGCACACCGCTGACTTCCGCGAGCAGGCAGCCGCTGCCGCGGAGGAGAGGGTTCGCACCACTGCCGGGGAGTTCATCCGTGAGCTCAACGAGCGCGCCCAGGAACTCAACCGGCGCGAGCGCGTCCTACGTGATGCCGAGGCCGCCGCCGCCAGCACCGACATCGAGCTCCAGGCCCGCGAGGATGGCCTGGCAGAGCGCGAGAAGGTCTTGGAGGCAGCGCGGCAGGTGGTCGGGGACCGGGAGGCCATCGTGGCCAAGGCCGAGGAGGACTCCGTCGCGCGGGAGGAGAACGTGGTGGCTCAGGAGAAGGTGTCACACCCTGAGTTTTGCCCTAAATTGTTTAAATAATTTACCCTAAAATAATTGGAATTTCTTGAATTAATCTGGAGCCAACCAGTAATTTTAAAATGCAATCAATAAATGGAAACGACATGGTAGGATTTTTCTCGAATTCTGCATGTCAAAATGCGCTAACAGGATTTTTACTGGAATTTTTAGAGCACTCTAAGTATTTTTAATCAATTAAATAAGAAATCAGGAAATTAATTAAGCCCCCAAAATCCTTTTTTTCTTTTTCTTTTTTTCTTTCGTACGCGCCGTACGGTTTCCCGCTCCTTTCCGGCTTGGCCGCCGGCCGCTCTTCCCGCCCGAGCCGCTCCCGTGCGCGCGCGCCTCCCCTTCGGTCATGGGCCGAAGCCCGCGACGCTAGCTGCGCCGCGAAGTCCGCAAACCCTCCCTCGCTCCGTGGGTCACCGACAGGTGGGCCCCGCCTATCGGGTCTCCGTCCCCGCGCCTGGTCGGCCCAGCCGCCGCCCCGCCATGCGCGCCGCCACTCCTCTCCGTTTCCGCTTGAGCCAGTGCCACGTCGGACCCATGTCGGGCCCGATCCCGCGACGCCGCATCCATCCCCGCGCCCTTTGCGTTCGATGGAAACCCTATCCGCGAGGGATTCGCCGCCGCCGTTTCTCTCTCTCTCTCCGAGTCCGTAACGAACAGCGACGAATCCGCGCCTATCCCATGCCCTTTCCGATCTCGTTGCGCCTCTATAAAGTTCCCTCATCGCCGCCGCGCGTTTCCCCTTTGTTTCTCTCACGCGTTAGCCCTAAAAACCGCCGCCGCCATCATCGTCTTCTCCAACTCCGGTGAGTGCGCCGCCGCTTCCCTTCTCGCCGGTTTTCCCGTGTTGTCTCTCGAGTCGTTTCCCCCGCGTATCGCGTCGCTCTCCGCCGTTGTCTCCCGCGCCGGCAGCGCCCTCCGTCGCCGTTGCCGGTGCCACCGGAGATCGGCCGGCCGCCGCGCGGCCATGGCCGGCGGGCGAGCTCGAGCCGCCGCCACCCAAAACCCTAACCCTAGCACCGCTCTTCCAGAGCCATCCGATCGGTCGGATCGGGTGGATCCGAACCGTCCGATCCCGCCCAATCCGTCGCCGTCCGATCCGATCGCCGCGCGCTGGATGGCCGCCGCGTGTCCGCCCATCGGCCGCCGCCCGAACCCTAACCCTACCCGTGATCCGCACCATCCGATCCTTCGGATCGGGCGGATCTGGACCGTCCACTCCCACGCAAGCCGTCGCCGTCCGATCGCCGCCACTCCCCGCGGATGCGTGCCGCATGTCCCCGCGCTCGCCGCCGCCGCTGTGGACGCGGTCCACCGTGGACCGCTCCCGCGCCGCTTGCGTCAGCCGCTTGCGCATGCTGACGTCAGCTCTACCCGTCCGCGCCATGCTTGCGTCACCCGGGGGCTTAATTGCGCAATAAATGTTTTAATCTTTTCTGTTTTGTATAAAAATTGCAATGAAACTTCTAAAATCCATATCTTTTGAATCCGAACTCCGTTTTAGCCCATTCAAATTTCATTAAATCCAGAAAAATGTCAAGAATCCATTAAAAATACTTTTCAGTGTTGTTTCAGTAGACCTTTTAGGGTGTTTGTTGAGTGCTTTGTTTGTCATGTAGATCCCGAGTTTTCCGGTGAGCCCGTTCTCTTCGAAGTAGTCGCCGAGGTTCCTCGGTCTCCAGAACAAGGCAAGTCATACCTTACATTGACCATATTGTACCTATTTTATGTAAATATATCTTTTTTCTCAAATACTGCATATGTTTTAGAATGTCATTTCATGGGATGATTATACCTACTGTACTCAACCATAGGATTGTTTACCTCATACCATTGATAACTTGGGGTTCAATATGATTAGAGGATAGCTTAAGTTTGCTTAGTTATGCTTAGCTCAACTAGTTCACTTAAGGGGATCACACTAATCAAGTATATTATTAGAAGTTAACTCTCAGATGAGGTTAAGATGTGACTCTATTTCTAATAATATTGAATTATGAAAAGGGTGGGTCGTGAGCACTTGGTTGGACTTTGGTTAGCGTGCTCATGACAATTAAGGACCGGTTCTCGGGAAACCCTGGAAGAAATGCCGTGCATACCACAAGCCAGCATGGGTAATGGCTGTGTCTGTAGCGTACCTGTCTCTAGCCAACGTATCCCAGAGAGGGTGGGCGTGATGGAGTTGGGTCGGCCCTGGTTTTAAGGGTTGATCAGCTTCCGGATTCACCGCGGCACTAGAGGGGGCTGCCCATTGCCCGATGGGAGTGGGGGCGAAACCTTGGTGTGGTACGATTGGTTAGAGGGGTTTATGTGAAGGGTCCTGTCACAGTTCCTTTCCGGGGTACCATGGTGGTGCACCGGCGCACGGTAACGTGTTGTGGGATTGTGTCTTGTGGGTACAGTTGTACACCTCTGATCAGAGTAAAAACTATTCGAATAGCCGTGCCCACGGTTACGGGCGATCGACCAGATTCACCTTGATTAGATTCACTTATTTACTTGAATGAAATGTTGGAATGTGACTAGTGCAGGTGGATGGATGGGCCTGTGCAACATGGTTTTAGCGTTGGACAGTGTTTATTTAATACTGTTTAATTACTACAACTGTTTTACTGTCTTCAAATATTATTATTATATTCTGCAAATGTTGTTTATGCAAATTAAGCCTCTTATCCTTCTCCTTGTTATTAATCTTGCATCATGTCCCCTTTTCCGGTGTGACTTGTTGAGTACGGTGGTTGTACTCAGCCTTGCTTCTTTTTCCCCCTTCAGTGCCAGAGGTTGAGATCGAGGTCTCCGAGGAGGTGTAGGCTTGTTCGACGTCAGGGGTTAGCTGTGGTGTTGGCGTTTCGCTTCGCTCGTGTCAAGTTTAGCTTAAGTCAGTTTTATTTTCCTTTCCGCTGCATTTGTGTAACTCTTTTATATTGTTTCTAAGACGAGGATTCTGAATTATCAATAACGTCGATTTGTGTACCTCGGCTGATTCCTGGACGAGGGTGTAATGCACAAATTAGCTGCAGAAATTCTTGTGTGAATTTCTGGGCGTGACAAGTTGGTATCAGAGCCTTCCTTTGACTGTAGGACAAGCCAACTGGAAACCTTAAGAGCCCTCTAATTCTTGTCATTTGCATGTTTAAAAAAAGGGGTGTTTTGAAAAGTGGAGTCAGTCTAGGAATTGTGAAAATGGGGTGTTGGTCGTGGGTTTTTGAGCATGTTTTGATTTTCCACTCCTTTGTTTCTATAGATGGCAGGTTCCCCAGCGACGCACTGCGAAAAAGGGATGACGGGTTTTGTTGCAGAGCTGGCGCGTATGGCCCTTGCAGTCGGATATCCTGAAGCACCGGAGTATACAACAGTTGCGCCCCTCAGTGGCGAGTTGCCCTACCGTGTTCGGTTGGAGGTTCACGGGTTTGTGGGGACGTGTCTTCCCAACATGGAGGTCACAGCTTCCGGAGGCACGTCAGATCACGCTTGTCAAGAAGCCGCCTACCTGATGTTGGCCATGATGAGGGAGCTGCATGATGCTGACCTTCGCACCTCCTCCTACCGCTACCATCCCCGTCGAGGTAGTTCCTCCGAGGTCAGTGCATTCAAGTCTACAGCAGAGGAGAATGACTCTACCTTCGGGCACATGTGCACCGTGATCAAAGGCTTGGATAAGATGCACTCTGACCTACACAAGGCGACCAAAGAGCTGAATGACAAGAAGATGCTAAGGATCGTGCGACTGCAGGACGAAGTGGTTCGTCTTAAGAAGGAGGTAGCTGAATTGAAGGGACTCCCGGCACCAGTTGGTGTCAGGCTTCGCACTACGCCTCGGAAGACCACCACCACGCCTGTCCGTATCCAAGCGGCGCCTCGGATTCCACCGCCTTCTCCGGCTCCACCCGCTCCGGTTCAGGCGCCGGTTCCGGTTCCTCCTGCTGCAGGTTACTGCTCTCACCTTTGCTCCGGCTTCGGCGTATCAAGGCGGAGGTGGCGTGCGGTTGGGATCTCCATCTCCAGCAACTCAAGCTCAGAGAATTCAACTGAAGACATGGACTCAGAAGAGACTCGAGATTCCTCGGAGGGAAGAGGCAGGATTGGTTGGGCTACAGCAACCGATTCAGAAGAGTCAAAGTCTGAGGTGACGCCAGAGGACTCTAGGAGCCGTTCTGAAGAATGGGGATCTTCTGAAGGAAGCAGTTTCGACTCCTCGCCTCGCGGATCATTCTAGTTGCCCTCCTTAGTTTTATCGTTTAGCTTAGTTTGTCTTCTTGGTAGTTCTTTGTGTGTTAGGTCTGTGTGTGGGATAGCGGCGAGTTAATATCAAGTGTGATATGACTGACCAATTAAGGATGTTTGGTGCTTTTCCTTGTTTTTAGTCAAGATCGAACAATGCATTTGAATTCCAATAATAAAGATTAGTTTCTAAGTCTGCTGCTTTTTCTTCTTTTCTCTCTTCGGTTCGGTCGCCTCCTTCAGATGGTGAACACCAGGACCAGCGGAGCGAATAGCAACAATGGGCAGTCAGGTGCCAACAACAACGAGGCTCATGACGTCAACGGCAATGCTCCTCCACCGCCACCCGAAAACCCCACCATTGCTCAAGTGCTTGCTTCGCAGACACAGATGATGGCTGCAATGATGCAACAGATGCAACAACAACACCAACAGATGCAACAACAGATGTTGCAACAAATGTAGCAGCAGCAGCAGAACCATCAATTTGCCGCCCCACCACCTCAGTCCAAGTTGCCAGAGTTCCTTCGTGTCCGACCGCCGACCTTCTCCAGCACCACCAATCCCATGGAGGCTAATGATTGGCTTCATGCCATAGAGAAGAAGTTAGACCTTCTGCGGTGCACGGACCGGGAGAAAGTCTCGTTTGCCACTTATCGATTCAGGGTCTGCTTCGACTTGGTGGGACAACTACTTGGTTACTCGACCAACGGGAGCTGCGTTACATGGGAAGAGTTCCGTCGCGTTTCGGGACCGCACACATTCTGCGGGAATAGTTGCATAGAAAAAGCGTGAGTTCCGTTCTCTTGAGCGGGTAACGGATCGATTCGAGTATCCGCATGAGTTCAATCGTCTTGCCCGCTATGCCCCCGAAGATGTGCGTACCGATGCAGAAAGGCAGGAAAAGTTTTTGGCTGGGTTGGACGATGAACTCACGGACAAGCTAATCTCCGGAGAGTATGCTAACTTTGAGAAGCTGGTTGACAAGGCTATTCGACAGGAAGATCAGCGCAACAAGATGATCAAGAAGAGAAAAGTAATCCAGTCCCGACCTCCTCAACAGCAGGGAAATCATCAGAGGCCGCGTTTCATGCCTGGAAGTCAGAGTGGACCTACCACCATGATTGTTCGTCAGCATCGACCTTATCACCCATGGAATTTCCAAACTGGCAGTAGTGGCAGTGGTCAACAACAGCGCACTCCAGCCCCGCGTCCTCCAACGACGCCACCCCAGCAACAGTCACAGCCACCACCTCCAAGGAAGGACTCTGGAGGAAAGCCAGGAGTCTGCTTCAACTGTGGTGACCCCGGGCATTTTGCAGACAAGTGTCCAAAGCCAAGACGTGCTGGGCCAAGGTTCATCCAGGCTCGGGTCAACCATGCGTCCGCCGAGGAAGCACAGACCACCCCTGAAGTTATACTGGGTATGTTTCCTATAAACTTTACTCCTGCCACAGTATTATTTGATTCGGGAGCTACACATTCATTTATCTCAAAGCAGTTTGTTGGGGCACATGGGTTGTCAGTAGTGGGACTTAAGATACCTATGCGGTTCAAACCCCTGGAAACCACTTGGATACCACTCAGTATTGTCCCTCAGTGACCATAGAAATCCAAGGAACTATGTTTCTAGCCAATCTCATCCTCCTTCAGTCCAAAGGCATAGATGTCATTCTCGGGATGGATTGGTTGTCCAGACATAAGGGAGTAATTGACTGCGCTAGTCGCACCATTACTTTAATCAATACGAAAGGAGAAGGAATTGTTTTTCGTTCTCCCATGCAGGCCAAGACCGTAGCAAGTTTGAATCATGTTTCCGCCGAGGGATCGTCCGAAGTGGCGGCAAAGACCCCTAGGAAGTTAGAGGATATCCCCATCGTCAGAGAATACCCTGAAGTTTTCCCTGAAGACTTAACTCAGATGCCACCAGAAAGGGAAATTGAATTCCGGATTGATTTAGTACCCGGGACCGCCCCAATACACAAGAGGCCGTATAGGATGGGAGCCAATGAGTTGGCCGAAGTAAAGAAGCAAGTGGATGAACAGTTGCAAAAAGGGTATATCCGCCCGAGCACGTCGCCTTGGGGTGCTCCGGTGATTTTCGTGGAAAAGAAAGACAAGACCAAGAGAATGTGTGTCGATTATCGCGCACTCAATGAGGTTACTATCAAGAACAAGTATCCCCTACCACGGATTGATGATTTATTGGATCAACTCAAAGGGGCCAAGGTGTTTTCCAAGATAGATCTGCGATCAGGCTATCACCAGTTGAGAATTCGGGAAGAGGACATTCCCAAGACCGCTTTCACCACCAGATACGGCCTGTATGAGTGTACGGTCATGTCTTTTGGACTAACCAATGCACCGGCCTTCTTTATGAACCTGATGAACAAGGTGTTTATGGAATTCTTGGATAAATTTGTGGTGATATTCATTGATGACATTTTGGTCTACTCTAAGATGGAGGAAGATCATGAGCAACATCTCCGGATAGTGCTCGAGAAGTTGAGGGATCATCAGCTCTACGCCAAGTTTAGCAAGTGTGCTTTCTGGTTAAAGGAAGTACAGTTCCTTGGCCACATTGTGAATGCCCAAGGAGTAGCCGTGGATCCAGCAAATGTGGAATCAGTTACCAAGTGGACCCCGCCAAAAACGGTCACGCAGATCCGAAGTTTCCTTGGACTTGCGGGTTACTACCGCCGCTTCATTGAGAACTTCTCCAAAATCGCCAAGCCGATGACTCAACTGTTGAAGAAAGATGAGAAATTTAAGTGGTCGGCGAGAATGTAACAAGAGTTTTGAAGAGCTTAAGAGGAAGTTGGTGTACGCACCGGTGTTGATCTTGCCGGATCCAGCAAAGGACTTCCAAGTTTATTGTGATGCATCTCGCCAAGGGTTGGGATGTGTGTTGATGCAAGAAGGCAAAGTGGTCGCATATGCTTCTCGTCAATTGCGCCCACACAAAAACAACTATCCAACTCATGATCTGGAATTATCCGCAGTGGTTCATGCCCTAAAGATCTGGTGACACTACCTAATTGGTAATCGTTGTGAAGTGTATACGGATCATAAAAGTCTCAAGTATATTTTCACCCAACCGGATTTAAACCTCCGACAGCGAAGATGGTTGGAACTAATCAAAGATTATGATTTAGGGATACATTACCATCCTAGCAAAGCTAATGTGGTGGCGGATGCACTAAGCCGAAAGAGTTACTGCACCACCCTCAGTGTCAAAGGAATGTGCGACCAGTTGCAGCAAGAATTCGAGTATCTAAATCTACGAGTGGTGAATTTTGGTTTTGTGGCTGCTCTGGAAGCCCAACCCACCCTCATTGATCAAATTCGGGCTGCTCAGGCATCAGATCCTGAGATGGCCGAACTCAAGAAGAACATGAGAGTCGGAAAAGCTCGTGGCTTTACGGAAGACGAGCACGGCACAATCTGGATGGGAAAGAGATTGTGTGTGCCAGAAGACAAGGATTTGAAAAAAATGATCCTTACGGAAGTTGACCAAACTCAATACTCAATTCACCCGGGCAGTACAAAGATGTATCAAGATCTTAAAGAAAAGTTTTGGTGGGTCAGTATGAGGAGGGAGATAGCTGAGTTTGTTGCACTTTGTGATGTTTGTCAACGGGTTAAGGCAGAACATCAACGGCCCGCCGGGCTGTTGCAACCACTCCAGATTCTAGAGTGGAAATGGGAAGAAATTGGAATGGATTTCATCACAGGTTTACCCCGCACGTCGTCAGGATATGACTCAATTTGGGTCGTTGTGGACCGACTCACCAAGGCGGCCCACTTCATACCAGTGCATACTACCTACTCGGGGAAGAAGCTAGCAGAGCTTTATCTCGCAAGGATCATGTGTTTGCATGGCGTGCCTAAAAAGATCATGTTCGATAGGGGAAGTCAGTTTACTTCCAAGTTCTGGAAGAAGTTGCAAGAAGAGCTCGGTACCCGTTTGAATTTTAGTACGGCCTATCATCCGCAAACAGATGGTCAAACTGAGAGAGTGAATCAAATCTTGGAAGACATGTTGAGAGCATGTGCGCTTGATTTTGGAATAGCGTGGGACAAAAGCTTGCCCTATGCAGAATTCTCCTATAACAACAGCTATCAAGCCAGCATTCAAATGGCACCATATGAAGCATTGTATGGACGGAAGTGCCGCACACCCCTTTTCTGGGATCAGACTGGTGAACGCCAGTTGTTTGGCACAGAAGTAATAAATGAAGCAGAGGCAAAGGTCCGAACGATCCGGGAAAGATTGAAGATTGCATAGTCCCGACAGAAAAGCTACGCAGACAATCGTCGAAGAGACCTCGCTTTTGAAGCAGGGGATTTTGTGTATCTTCGCGTTACACCACTCCGGGGAGCACACCGTTTCCAAACCAAAGGCAAGTTGGCACCACGTTTTGTGGGACCATACAGAATTCAGGAACGTCGAGGAGAAGTGGCCTATCAGCTTTAGCTTCCCTCCAGCATGACTGGTATTCACAACGTGTTTCATGTGTCCAAGTTAAAGAAGTGTTTAAGGGTACCAGAAGAGCAGGCGAGTCCAGACCAGATCGAAATTCAAGAGGACTTGACCTACGTATAGAGACCAGCACGTATTCTCGAGATCAGCGAGAGAAGGACTCGAAACAAGGTTATCAGGTTTTGCAAGGTTCAATGGACTCATCACTCCGAGGAAGAAGCTACTTGGGAAAGAGAAGATGAGCTAAAGGCCGCGCACCCGCACCTTTTTGTTAGTGATATGCCCTAGAGGCAACATGGAGATGTTGGATATCACGTCAATGTTTATGTATTTATGAATAAAGTGTTATTCAGTTCCATGAAATAGACATCTTGTATTGATCAATAAGTACGTGACTTATTTATGAGACTCTTTATGTATGAATCTATTTCTAAACGATCCCTGATCATATGTCATATTGTTGGAATAAATATGATTCTAAGATCGGCATGTTTATTGATTGATGATCATGTCTCATAGATCATGGGTATGAAGATATCAAATCAATAAACATGGACATATGTGTTGGAGAACACATTGTTGGATAGACCCACCATGAGACACTACGAATTAATGTGCCATTAGTTGGTCTCGGGTAGTGTTGGTACAAAGTCCTTAGACCTGAGATCACCATGGATTCCAACATGTGTAGTAGCCTACTTTGGGACTACCAAATGCTATTGCGTAACTGGGTAGTTATAAAGGTAGTTTTCGGGTTTGCTATGAAACATGGAGTGGGATGTGAGTGATCAAGATGGAATTTGCCCCTCCTTTGGAGAGATATCTCTGGGCCCCTCGAGGTAATGGATTATGGAAATGCATGGCCATGCTAAGTTGATTGAGGAGTCAATCAACGGACGGATAATCCAATACGGTTCGAGTGAATGGTTAAGCTATTGAAGAGATGGCACACATCTTGCCTATAGCTTAACTGGTATCGTGAGGCAAAGGGATTTGTATACACATTACAGGTTCGAGCCGATATTATATTCTTGTATACTATGGTGTCAATATGTGCTTGCTAGGCGCGCGTGATGGTTCGGCTGAGTTGGACTCGAGCCGACGGTCGGCTAAGTTAGACTATAGCCGAAACCAAGTATACCTGAACCTACAGGGTCGCACGCTTAAGGGGATAAGAACAGGCATTCGAGTTGGACTCGGATACGGCTCGATCGGATTGGGATCCGATCGGATAGAGTCCTATGGGCTTACGACGTATGGGCAGCCAACTCTGTGAGATTCGGATGGGATCCGATTCAAAATAGAGTCCTGATCGGCCACTAGTCCCAGTCGGCCAACTCTATATAAAGGAGGGAGGGGTGGAGAGCTGCGGCACGTCAATTGCATCGCGTGCAACAAAAGTCGCCGAGATCAATCTCCACGAAAACCCTCCCAACTTTCGAGCCAAACCCTAGCCTTGCATCGCGTGCTAGCACACGGGTGTACGGCGTTTTGTCCCCGGACGTGTGGATACCGGTAGAGGCGCTGCTACGTTGCGCGGCGTTGATCGGCTTCGGATCGGCTACGGCATGCACAAATCGGCTGATTGGCGAATCGGTGTCCCCGGTATCGGCTATCGGCTTGCGAGAATCGGCTACTTGTTCGGATCGGATAGCCCTGATTGGCTGTTTCCACTGCACACTCCAATCGGAAATGATCTATCGGCCCTTACTTGCAAGTGTTCCTGATTTGCGCGGTAGAAAATTTTTGTTTTCGGCTAGCGTAGCTTCCGCGTAACCCTTCACTTTTCGCCAGTACCTTCGAATCTCGGGGTCGAGATTCCGTTTAAGGGGGGTAGGTTTGTCACACCCTGAGTTTTGCCCTAAATTGTTTAAATAATTTACCCTGAAATAATTAGAATTTCTGGAATTAATCTGGAGCCAACCAGTAATTTTAAAATGCAATCAATAAATGGAAATGACATGGTAGGATTTTTCTCGAATTCTGCATGTCAAAATGCGCTAACAGGATTTTTACTGGAATGTTTAGAGCACTCTAAGTATTTTTAATCAATTAAATAAGAAATCACGAAATTAATTGAGCCCCCAAAAATCCTTTTTTTCTTTTTCTTTTTTTCTTCCGTACGGCCGTACGGTTTTCCCACTCCCTTTCCGGCTTGGGCCGCCGGCCGGCTCTTCCCGGCTCGAGCCGCTCCCATGCGCGCGCGCCTCCCCTTCGGTCATGGGACGAAGCCCGCGACACCAGCTGCGCCGCGAAGTCCGCAAACCCTCCCTCGCTCCGCGGGTCATCGACAGGTGGGCCCTGCCTGTCGGGTCTCCGTCCCCGCGCCTGGTCGGCCCAGCCGCCGCCCCGCCATGCGCGCTGCCGCTCCGCTCCGTTTCCACTTGAGCCAATGCCACGTCGGACCCATGCCGGGCCCGATCCCGCAACGCCGCATCCATCCCCGCGCCCTTTGCGTTCGATGGAAACCCTATCCGCGAGGGATTCGCCGCCGCCGTTTCTCTCTCTCTCTCCGAGTCCGTAACCAACGGCGACGAATCCGCGCCTATCCCGTGCCCTTTCCGATCTCATTGCGCCTCTATAAAGTTCCCTCATCGCCGCCGCGCGTTTCTCCTTTGTTTCTCTCACGCGTTAGCGCTAAAAACCGCCGCCGGTCTTCTCCAACTCCGGTGAGTGCGCCGCCGCTTCCCTTCTCTCCGGTTTTCCCATGTTGTCTCTCGAGTCGTTTCCCCCGCGCATCGCATCGCTCTCCGCCGTTGTCTCCCACGCCCGCAGCGCCCTCCGTCGCCGTTGCCGGTGCCACCGGAGATCGGCCGGCCGCCGCGCGGCCATGGCCGGCGGGCGAGCTCGAGCCGCCGCCGCCCAAAACCCTAACCCTAGCGCCGCTCTTCCAGAGCCGTCCGATCGGTCGGATCGGGTGGATCCGAACCGTCCGATCCCGCCCAATTCTTCGCCGTCTGATCCGATCGCCGCGCGCTGGATGGCCGCCGCGTGTCCGCCCATCGGCCGCCGCCCGAACCCTAACCCTACCCGCGATCCGCACCGTCCGATCCTTCGGATCGGGCAGATCTGGACCGTCCTCTCCCGCTCAAGCCGTCGTCGTCCGATCGCCGCCGCTCCCCGCGGATGCGTGCCGCGTGTCCCCGTGCTCGCCGTCGCCGCCATGGACGCGGTCCACCGTGGACTGCTCCCGTGCCGCTTGCGTCAGCCGCTTGCGCCAGCTGATGTCAGCCCTACCCGTTCCATGCTTGCGTCACCCGGGGGCTTAATTGCGCAATAAATGTTTTAATCTTTTCTGTTTTGTATAAAAATCGCAATGAAACTTCTAAAATCCATATCTTTTGAATCCGAACTCCGTTTTAGCCCATTCAAATTTCATTAAATCCAGAAAAATGTCAAGAATCCATTAAAAATACTTTTCAGTGTTGTTTCAGTTGACCTTTTAGGGTGTTTGTTGAGTGCTTTGTTTGTCGTGTAGATCCCGAGTTTTCCGGCGAGCCCGTTCTCTTCGAAGTAGTCGCCGAGGTTCCTCAGTCTCCAGAACAAGGCAAGTCATACCTTACGTTGAACATATTGTACCTATTTTATGTAAATATATCTTTTTTCTTAAATACTGCATATGTTTTAGAATGTCATTTCATGGGATGATTATACCTACGTACTCTACCATAGGATTGTTTACCTCATACCATTGATAACTTGGGGTTCAATATGATTAGAGGATAGCTTAAGTTTGCTTAGTTATGCTTAGCTCAACTAGTTCACTTAAGGGGATCACACTAATCAAGTATATTATTAGAAGTTAACTCTCAGATGAGGTTAAGATGTGACTCTATTTCTAATAATATTGAATTATGAAAAGGGTGGATCGTGAGCACTTGGTTGGACTTTGGTTAGCGTGCTCATGACAATTAAGGACCGGTTCTTGGGAAACCCTGGAAGAAATGTCGTGCATACCACAAGCCAGCATGGGTAATGGCTGGGTCTATAGCGTAGCTGTCTCTAGCCAACGTATCCCAGAGAGGGTGGGCGTGATGGAGTTGGGTCGGCCCCGGTTTTAAGGGTTGATCAGCTTCCGGATTTACCGCGGCACTAGAGGGGGCTGCCCATTGCCCGATGGGAGTGGGGGCGAAACCTTGTTGTGGTACGATTGGTTAGAGGGGGTTATGTGAAGGGTCCTGTCACAGTTCCTTTCCGGGGTACCGTGGTGGTACACGGCGCACGGTAACGTGTTGTGGGATTGTGTCTTGTGGGTACGATTGTACACTTCGATCGAGTAAAAACTATTCGAATAGTGTGCCCACGGTTACGGGCGATCGACCAGATTCACCTTGATTAGATTCACTTATTTACTTGAATGAAATATTGGAATGTGACTAGTGCAGGTGGATGGATGGGCCTGTTGCAACGTGGTTTTAGCGTTGGACAGTGTTTATTTAGTACTGTTTAATTACTACTACTGTTTTACTGTCTTCAAATATTGTTATTATATTCTGCAAATGCTGTTTATGCAAATTGAGCCTCTTATCCTTCTTCTTGTTATTTATCTTGCATCATGTCCCCTTTTCCGATGTGACTTGTTGAGTACGGTTGTTGTACTCAGCCTTGCTTCTTTTTTCCCCTTCAGTGCCAGAGGTTGAGATCGAGGTCTCCGAGGAGGTGTAGGCTTGTTCGACGTCAGGGGTTAGCTATGGTGTTGGCTTTTCGCTTCGCTCGTGTCAAGTTTAGCTTAAGTCAGTTTTATTTTCCTTTCCGCTGCATTTGTGTAACTCTTTTATATTGTTTCTAAGACGAGGATTCTGTATTATCAATAACGTCGATTTGTGTACCTCGGCTGATGCCTGGACGAGGGTGTAATGCACAAATTAGCTGCAGAAATTCTGGTGTGAATTTCTGGGCGTGACAGAAGGCCATCGTCGAGCGCAAGGCCGCCGTGGAGGGGCGCGAGGTGGTCGTACTACAGGCCCAGGAGGAGGTCTCCCGGTGCCTGAAGGCCATTTGGGAGCGCGAGCAGTAGCTCGTAGCTGCCTCGTGCCATCGGCAGGAGGAGCTGGAGCGGTGGGAGTGGGACATCGCCACCCGAGAGCAGGCGGTCGGCGACGTGGAGGCACGGGTGCGGGAGTTGGAGCAGCGGGAGCGGGTTCTGCCGCCCCAGCCGGCCCCTCGCTCCAGCGAAGTGGCGCCAGATTTGGAGGAGGCGCACCGCCGGATCGCGGAGCTGGAGCACGCCCTTGGTTTAGGGCTCCGGACCATGACCTCGTCCGTCGCGCATCTTCACGAGGCAGCCCAGGAGGTGGGGGTTGTGCGCCCCCGTGCCGCCAGCTCTACCTTGAGGGGATTGGCCACTCAAATAGACGAGCTAGCCGCGGGGATTAAAAGGGTGCTAGAGGAGGTCGACGAAGTGGCGAAGGAGTCATCGTACGACCTGTCCCGCCAGGTTGCGACGTTGATCCTGGCGAGCTATCAGGCCCGTGACCCTGGCTTCGACCCATACATCCCCACCGAGGACTTCCCCGAGGGCACAGAGGAGGCTGCTCAGCGTCGCGTCAAGGATGTCGTCGACTCCATCATGATTGGCTTCGACGGAACCCCGGTGGCATTTCAGCTTACCTACCGCGAGGACCTGCTAGATGGGGATGGCACGGAGAATGCCCCCAACGACCCGCTGGCCAGCTAGGACCCCCTGCTTTTGCTTCTATCCAGTACTTTGTAAAAACATTGCAATACTATTTTATGTTATCAATGCACTTGCCTTTCTCATGCTGGATTCGCATTGTAGCAGTCCATCGTGACCGACTCTGCAGACGATGACTCATATATATATATGTATATATATTGGGAGCCCCCGGCCAACTTGGCGCACACACGGTGGCGGTTAGTTGGCCCAAACTCTTGCCTGTTCATTTTCCTGCAACAGCAGTCCGCTCTTTAGTTACTTTAGCAATTGTAGGAATATGGACAGTATGGTTTCCTGCCATGATCCATCCCATGTAATTGGGAGCTGGTCCGGGTTCAGGCAGCGTGCATCGACCGACGGCTGGTGCCTTTCTCGGGGCTCCGGGTAGAAGCGAGGGCATAAAGGGCCAGCGGGGGCAGCAGCAACGGGGGGATCGGGACAGGCGTGACAGGACGCACCCGAGCCCCTAGGCGTTGACTACCCCAGGGCACTTGTATACAACGTCGCTCTACCCTCGACACCCTTAGGGCCTCTC
The DNA here is from genome assembly GCA_019925245.2 of Oryza australiensis. Taxonomy (NCBI): domain Eukaryota; kingdom Viridiplantae; phylum Streptophyta; class Magnoliopsida; order Poales; family Poaceae; genus Oryza; species Oryza australiensis. The sequence continues at coordinate 957,857 of JAIFGZ020000250.1, read as the reverse complement.
AGCCTAGGGCGGGCAGGGCCAGAAGATCACTGGAAACCAGCATCCGCAATACATGTTCCGAAACATGGAGGGGAAAAACATACTGCAATGCAGATATTTTGTAAGGGAAAAGCATAAAGAGTATAAATGGGCGAACTCATTGTTCATGCCAACTGGAGGCAATGAACGTGCTTTCATATATGTTGGGGATTCAGCACACCATGCGGCTTATGGGTAGAACTTGCGCAGGTGGGAAATATTCCACGGGTTCGGCAGCGAAGTGCCGTCCTCTGTGGCTAGGCGAACTGCTACTGGACGCGGAGTGCCGATAACTTTGTATGGCCCCTCCCACATTGGAGATAACTTGCTCAGCCCCGCACACATTTGCACACGCCGCAGAACGAGATCGTTGATTTGCAGCGCTCGGGGGCTGACTTTGTGTTGGTGATAGCGACGGAGGCTCTGCTGATAATAGGCCGCGCGAAGCGCTGCACGGCGCCGTCTTTCTTCTAGGTAGTCCAGGTCGTCGCGACGTAGTTGTTCTTGATCTGCTTCGGTATATAGTGTGGCTTGGGGGGATCCCAGGGTGAGCTCGAAAGGCAAGACCGTCTCAGCTCCATACACCAAGAAGAATGGTGTTTCCCCGGTGGGACGGCTTGGTGTTGTCCGGTTGGCCCAAAGGACCGCTGGCAGCTCATCAATCTACGAGTCCCCATGCTTCTTGAGGACGTTGTAGGTCTTTGTCTTGAGGCCTTTCAATATTTCCGCATTTGCACGCTCGGCTTGGCCGTTGCTTTGGGGGTGGGCTGGCGACGCAAAGTAGAGTTTGATGCCCATGTCGTCGCAATACTCGCCAAAAAGCTCACTCGTGAACTGGGTGCCGTTGTCGGTGATGAGCCTATTGGGGACTCCGAACCTTGCCGTGATGCCTCTCATGAACCATACAGCCGAATGTTTGTCGATGACGCTGACTGGATAGGCCTCGGGCCACTTGGTGAATTTGTCGATGGCGACATATAGAAATTTGCAGCCGCCACGCGCCTGCTTGAACGGGCCCAAGATGTCCAGCCGCCAGACCACGAATGGCCACGAGATTAGGATAGTTTGAAGGGCCTGGGCTGGCAGGTGCATTTGCTTGGCGTGGAATTGGCATGCTTGGCACCACCACACGAGGTCTGCTGCATCCTCCAGCGCGGTGGGCCAGTAAAAACCTTGGCGGAATGCCTTTCCTACCAAGGTTCGGGAGGCTGAGTGTGCTCCGCATTCTCCCTCGTGGATCTCGGCCAGGAGCTCGAGACCCTGTTCCTGAGCGATGCATTTCATGAGCACTTCATTGGCACCGCGTCGGTAGAGTGTCCCTTCCACCAACACGTACCTTTTGGAGATGCGGGCGATGCGCTCACTTTCGTCACGTTGCTCGGGCAATGACGCGTCTTGCAGATACGCCTGGATTTCTAAAATCCAGGCCACCTGGCGCGTGATGTCGGTCCCGGCAGGACCAGGCTGTGGCTGGCCCGCCAGGTCCGGGGCGTCGGGGTCGGCCGACTCCTGCCCTTGGGGTGGTTCGGGGCACGCCGACGGCTCTGTGAGTCTTTCTTCAAATGCGCCTGGCGGGGCTGGGGCTCACGCGGACGCGATCCTATATAACTCGTCCGACAGGGTATTGTCTCTTCTGGGAATATGGCGCAGCTCGAGGCCATCGAAATGGCGCTCCATATGCCATACTTCCTTGACATATGCTTCCATCTAGGGGTCGGTGCATTGGTACTCCTTGGAAACTTGGTTCACGACTAGTTGAGAATCACCGAGGACTAGCAGACGACGAATGCCCATGCCTGCCGCCGCTCGCAACCCCGCTAGGAGCCCTTCATACTTAGACATGTTATTGGTTGCTCGGAAGTCAAGTCGAATGATGTACCAGAGTATGTCTCCTATCGGGGAAGTTAATGCAATGCCTGCCCTGGCCCCCTATAAGGTGAGTGAACTGTCAAAGTTCATCACCCAGTGCATGGTCCATTGGCCGCGATCCTCCACACTCTCGAGTTCACCCGGGGGTTGATCGTTGTTGGCCACTGGCGTCCATTCTGCCATGAAATCGACCAAGGCCTGGCTCTTGATCGCGTGGCGAGCTTCGAAATGCAGGTCAAACTCTGACAATTCGATAGCCCACTTGACTACCCGTCCCGTGCCCTCTCGGTTATGCAAGATCTGCCCGAGGGGATAAGACGTGACTACCGTTACCCGATGTGCCTGGAAGTAGTGGCGCAGCTTCCTGGAAGCCATGAGCACGGCGTAGATCATTTTTTGGGCTTGTGGGTAACGTGTCTTCGCGTCCCGTAGCGCCTCACTGATAAAGTAGATTGGCCGCTGCACCTTGGTGCGGGCCTTGGCTATTTTACCAGGGGCAACAAGCTCGGGTGCACCGGGGCGGGTTACCTCAGTGTCCGGGCTGCCGGGCCATCGCCTTCCCCGGGGCCCTCAGGGCCGCTCTGGGTGGAAGGGGCCTCGGGAGCCGCCGGACTAGGGGGCTGGGTGGTTCCCTGAGGCTCGGGGGGCCAAAGGCCGCCTCCGGCTCCGGGTGCTTCCTCAGCCAACGCCGTTACGAGGTCTCCTGCCTCCTGGTGTGATGAGGCTAGGGGCGTCTGGGAGATTGGCTCGTCGTCGCGTTCCACAACCAACGCTGCACTGATCACTTGTGGAGTTGCCGCCAAATATAAAAGGAGGGGTTCTCCTTCTTGAGGTGCCACCAATGTGGGCGGCGAGGAGAGATAACGCTTGAGCTCTCTCAAGGCTTTCTTTGCCTCGTCCGTCCAAGTGTAGGGGCCAGTTCACTTTAGCAACTTGAATAGAGGGAGCGCCCGCTCTCCCAGCTGTGATATAAAATGGCTCAGGGCAGCTACACAACCAGTGATTTTCTGCACATCCCTGAGCTTCCTGGGGGGCGCATCTCCTCTATCGCCTTTATTTTTGCAGGGTTGGCCTCGATGCCTCGGGCAGAGACCAAAAACCCCAAGAGCTTGCCTGCCGGTACCCCGAACACACATTTCTCTGGTTTCAGCTTCATGCGGGAGGACCGGAGGTTATCAAATGTCTCGGCCAGGTCTGGGAGCAAGGTCCTTTGGTCTCGGGACTTGACCACAAGATCATCGACGTATGCCTCGACATTGCGCCCTATTTGGTCTTTCAGCGTGATGCGGACACCGCGTTGGAAAGTAGACATGGCATTCTTTAAACCAAAAGGCATAGATATGTAGCAAAAGGTACCCATAAGGGTGATAAATGAAGTTTTCTCCTCATCCTCTACAGCCATATGAAACTGATGATAACCAGAGTATGCATCTAGGAAACATAAAAGGTCACACCCCGCAGTGGAGTCGACTATTTGGTCTATTCGGGGTAGAGGATAAGGGTCTTTAGGACATGCCTTGTTGAGGTCGGTGTAGTCGATGCACATGCGCAGCTTGTGGTTGGCCTACGGGACAACCACCGGGTTAGCCAACCACTCCGGATGCAACACCTCCCGGATGAAGCCGGCCTCCTGGAGTCGTGCCACCTCTTCACGGATGAACGCCTATTGCTCCGGGGCCTGTTGCCTCACCTTTTGTCGGATCGGTCGTGCATCCGGCCGTACTGGAAGTCGGTGCTCAATCACCTCCCTGGGGACTCCGGGCATATCCGACGGCTTCCAAGCAAACACGTCGGCATTCACCCGCAGAAAGGAGATGAGCATGTCTTCCTATTTGGGGTCCAAGTTGCCGCCAATTCTGGCGGTCTTGGACGGGTCATCGCCCAGCTGAATGGACTTGATCACCACCTCGTCGGCAGAGGTGATGTGCTTCTTGGGGCCCCCAGGAACCCGAGGCCTCCCCTTGAGGGACCTCGCGTTCAACGCGGTCGGTCGCCGCAATATCATCCACGCGTGCCTCTGCGCAATTCAGCGCGGTCTTGACGTTGGCATGGATGTGATGGGGCCTCCAGGGCCCGGCATCTTGAGTTGGCGGTAGGCGTAATGGGTAGCCGCCATGAACTTTACCAGCGCTGGCCTCCCGAGAACGACGTTGTAGGGCAGGTTAAGGTCTGCCACATCGAAGTCAATCCGCTCGGTGCGGAAATTGGTGGAGCTCCCAAATGTGACCGATAGCGCGATTTGCCCGAGGGGCCATACCTTCCCGGGCGTCACCCCAATGATGGGATAGGATGGCTCGAGCACCATCCCTGGGGCCTTGATCGCATCAAAAGCCTTCGGGGATAGTATGTTAAGAGCTGCACCCCCGTCAATTAAGACTTGGACAACCTTGACGTTGCTAATGGTGGGGGAGGTCACGAGGGCCAAGTGGCCACTTCGAGCGATGCTCCCGGGGTAATCTCCCTGGTCGAAGGTGATTGGCACCCCCTCCCAGCGCAATTTTTGGCCTGCCTCATGGGACGGCACGGCAGCGAGGAGCTCACGCCTCATGGTCTTGAGGCTCCGACGGGACACCTGGGCGCATGCCCCTCCGTCGATGGTGGCGACGATGTGCTTGGGGTCCTGGTAGCCCAGATAGTCATCTTCGCCTCTGACGGGGGCCGCACTCTTAGCCTCCTCTCGTCGGTTGTCCTTGCATTCCGCCGGGGCTTTACCCTTGCAGCGGGCTTCTTTCTCCCTCTCCCTCCTCTCCTGCTCGTACTTTTGTACTCGCTCGGCCATGTTCTTGATCGAGTAGCACTCAGAGAGGTCGTGGCGGCAGGTTTGGTGTACCATGCACCACTTGTCCCCGTCCTGGCCCTGGGGGCGAGGGTCCGGGGTGCGCCCGCGGTTGCCTGCAGGCTTGCCCTTTCGTGAGGGCTTCTCGGCATCGTCGGTGACGAGGACGTGGCCTTTCTCTCCACCGCGCGATGGCTTGCGCTTCCGCCGCCGCTCACGTCGTTCCTCTCGGGACGCGGAGGGGGCAGCGTTGGTCGAGGCTGGAGCGGGATTCCTAGGGTTCTAGATCCGAGCCTCTTCCTTGCGGGCCACCCGGTCAGCAAGCTCGAAGAGCTCGGTGGTGGTCCGGGGGGCCTTGGATTCGATCTTCTCCAGCATGACGTCGTGGCATATGCCGCTCCTGAAGGTGAAGATCACTGCATGGTCAGCGATGGACGGTATGGTGTTGCGTACCTGGCAAAAACGCTGGATGTATTTGCGCAAGGACTCGTCCTCTCCTCGCCGGACCATGTGGAGGTCAGCCTCCACTCCCGGGCACGGGTACGTGCCCTGGAAGTTAGAGGCAAACTGCCGGCACAAGTCGTCCCACGAGGTGACCGACTGGGCCGGCAGGTTCATTAGCCAGGAACGGGCCTGGCCCTTGAGCGTCATGGGGAAGAAGTTGGCCTTGACGAGCTCGTCACCTCCAGCGGCCTCGATGGCCGTGGTATAAATCTGAAGGAACTCGGTGGGATTCACCGTGACGTCATACTTCTCCATGAGGGCCGGCCTAAACTTGTTAGGCCAGCGCACATTGCGGAGGCTGAGACAAATGCCTGACAGCCGTTGCCGACTGGAGGAGGCGACGAGGGCTCGGGGGGCCCTTTGGGTGCCGCAGAATGTCCTGCTCGCGGCTGGGCCACCACAGCCGCTCGCTGTGCCCTGGGGGGTTCTCCCAGTAGTGGGGCCGCTGCGGCCGCTCACCAAGCGTTTGTGCCTCCTGACGAGGAAGAGCAGTCCTAAGCCCGCCCCGTGCGACGTTCGTCGCGACGCTGCTCAATACGAACACGGGCATCCCGTTCCACGTATAACAGGTCTCGAGGCGCCTCTGGTTGGGCTGCAGCCGGAGGGCTCTCGTCTGCCCTCGCAGCAGCTGCTGCCCTTCGAGCTCGTCGTCGAGAAGACGAGCTGACTGCGGTGTGTGAACCACGCGGTCGATGACTTGAGGAAGCGAGGTCGGCGGCCAGCTAACGCTGGGTCGTGCTGACTAGCTTCGCCATGTCGTCAAACCAACGCTTGGCGTTGGACCCTTCATCCGACGTTACCGGGGGGTGGCGCAAGAGCACCTCCGCCGCCTGGAGGGCGCCTTCAGGCATGCCAAACTTCAGTCGGCGATGGACGTCGCTCCGGCACGTCTCGTCGGCACGTCCGCTTGGGCGTAGCCTAGATCCTGCAGGTACGTTGGCGACCCTGGGGGATGCTTGGCCTCCTCCGCCCACAGCCGCTGCCTCAGCGGGGGGGCAGGGGAGGTGGTACAGCTCCAGCCGCCGCCGCAGACATCAGAGGGGGTGAGGGGGACAAAGGTCCTCCCTCCTTCGAGCGGAGATGTCGGAAGTTGGGGCTGCGCTCGCCCGTATCGATCTCCTCGGCCACCTTGTTGGCCAAGTCACACTCGCGGGTAGCGAGGGAGCCAGACGCGGTCCGTGGAACGTAGCTGTTGATCATGGCAAGGACGGAGGTGGGCGGTTCCGCCGGGAGACGAAGGAATACGCGAGTTTAAACCCTAATGCAGCGCGCTCCCCCCTACCTGGCGCGCCAGCTATCGATGCGTGTGCTCGACACGCGGGGACCCCGGGGACCCCCTTTTTGGTTCGACACAGGGGAGCGGTGAATCAGGGTTCGAGCTCGGGATGAGGTAGAGGGAAAGTAGGAAGGTGGAGAAAGATCGCAGTTGCAACAGACACAGAAGGGCTTATACAGGTTCGGGCCATCGGAGAGACGTAATACCCTACTCCTGTTTTTGTACTATGTGGAGGATAAGTTACAAGGATTGGTGTGGTTATTCTTCCGTGGGGAAGCTGGAGCTGATGACTGAGGCAAAATGCTTAAAGCCCAAGGTCGAAGAAGCTGAACAAAAGACCAACCCTGTCTATCATGGACTTGGGCCTCCTTTTATAGTGCAAGGGGACACCACAGTAGTCCTAGCTTTCTCTACTCCGCTCCACGTGATGGCGCGGCTCTTGTTCTGTCTTGTCGGGGGTCTACCCCTATTCCTGCTCCTGTTGCCATGTTGCGGGAGTTGGTGGAGAAAAATTGGCGTCGTGGCAGCCATGCTGCTGACGAGAGGAGGAGGAGTCAACCTACCTACTCTAGTGGGGCCTACCGGTCAGTGGCTCTCCGCCTGGAGAGGGGTCGACGTGACACCCCTAGCACCTGTATTATCTCTCCCACGCGGCCGCCCAGCGCATTTAATGCGACTGGACGGGGCGTGGAGGGAGGCGTGCGTGGACTGACCGTGCGGCCATACCGCGGTCGCCGCCAAAGACTTTCTCCCCTCTCTCCCTCGTGACGAGCAAAAAGGGTGATGATGAGCAGCTGATAGACGTGCCTCACGTCGCAATAAATGCGACGGCACAAGCATCTGGCCTCTCTCTAGGCATTAAATGCGATTGTTGGCAGTTGACGGTTGATCTCGTCCCTCTCTCGAAGAGGTGCGGGTTGATGGACGGGGGTCCGAGTGATCCCGAACCCTGCCATCTGGGGAAGCGGCGGCCTCCTGGCAGCCCCCGAGCCAAGTCCCCTTTGGGATGGCCACGTGGTCGCCCGTGACCCAGACCCACATGAGCCGCTCAGGACATATCTTTGGGGCACCCTGGTAAGCGAAGGCGTCTTCCTTCTTCAGATATCGTATTCTCGTTATACCCCCGGGCCCATATCACCGACAGGGGGTCTACAGTTTTCGTGGAGAAGATTGATCCGGCTATGGAGTTGAGCATATCAGCCCTCCACCCCTCGTCCCCTTTATATAGAGTTGTCAACTGGGCCTAAAGGTCCATCGAGACTCTATATCTGGTCAGATCCCTATCCGATTGAGCCGTATTTAGATCAAACTCGAATGCCTGTTCTATCTCGTTAACAATAGGTTCGTGTACAATTGGCCCCGGCCCGAAAAGACCCTTTTGGTCGGCTTGTCAACAGTGGCCCTAGCAGAACATATTGACACCAAAATGTACACAAATATCGTATCGGCTGAACCTGTAGTGTGTGCAAAAATCCCTTTGCCTCACGATATCAATTAAGCTATAGGCAAGACTCGTGTCATCCTATCAACAGCTTAATCATTCACCCGATCTCGTATTGGATTATTTATCTATTGATTGACTCCTCAATCACCTCGGCATGGCCATGCACTTTCATAATCCATTACATCGAGGGGCCCAGAGATATCTCTCCCATAGGAGTGGCAAATTCCATCTTGATCATTCACATCTCACTACATGTTTCATAGCAAACCTGAAGACTACTTTTATGACTATCGAGTTACGAAATAACGTTTGGTAGTCTCTAAGAAAGCTACTACACATGTTGGAATCCATAATGATCTCAGGTCTAAGGACTTTGCACCCACACAACCTAAGACCAACTAATGGCACATTAATTCCATGTAGTGTCTCAATGTCGGTCTATCCAACAATGTGTTCTCTAACACATGTTCACGTTTATTGATTTGGTATCTCCATACCATGATCCATAAGACATGATCATCAATCAATAGACATGTTGATTCAATATTCGTTCCATTGATATGATATATGATTAGGAATCATTTAGAAATAGATTCATACATAAAAAATCTCATGAATAAGTCACATACTTATTGATCAATACAAGTAGTTTATTTCATGGAACAAAATAATACTTTATTCATTGATACATAAATATTGACGATGATATCCAACATCTCCATGTTACCGCTAGGACATATCACTAACAATTAGACTCCTCCTTAGCCATGACACATGTCTCACATCCCAAAGTAGCATCTTGTTTTCATCATGCATCTTAAAATTGACATCACCCACTCCAACAACACGGTACCTCGTGTCATCGCCCAAGTGAACAACACCAAACTCACCAGATTTGTATGAAGAGAACCACTCCTGCTTCGATGTCATATGATAGGAACTACCCGAGTCTAATAGCCACTCTTCACTAGACTTCCTGTTAGACACCATGAGAAGCTCATGACTGTTGCTATCTGAGTCATCACTATGAGCTGCTAAACTTGCAATTGCACTTCTCTTCTTTTTCAACAACGGACAATCCCAATTAATATGCCCAACGTCATTACACTTAAAACACTTCTTTTTGATCTTCGATGACCCCGTCTCATTATCATGCTTTACCACTACCAGTAAACTTTCACCATGAAAAGCCTCGTTTGCATCGTTTTTCTTTGATCTTCTCAAATCTCACGCAAGCAACGCCGAAATTCCCTCCTCAGTCTTGATGGTATCCTTGTCATACGTCAGAGTAGTTACCACATGTTCATAAAACAACGACAAAGAGCTCAGAAGAATCATGGCCTTGTCTTCATCCTCTAGTTTCACATCTAACTTGCTTAGATCCGTGACCAACTGATTGAAGACGTCCACGTGCCCTCTAAGGCCTGACTCCTTCTGCATCTGCAAACCATACAACTACAACTTACTTGTCAGTGACTTGTATATATACTGGGTTGCCAACTTGTCTCAAATTTTCTTCGATGATTCTTACTGCCTGCGCCTTGATTTCCTCCCACTTGTCATCATCCATCTTCTCCGGTTTCGTCTCACCAAGAGCGTTGGATATCCCCTGTTGAGTCAACAGATCCTTCACCCTTGTTTGTCAGAGAACAAAATTTTTGGTGCCATCATACTTCACCTCAAATTTGGAAGTCATCGTCGCCGCTATCGACGATAATCAACTCAATCGACAATAATCAACTCAACCGACTGTCGCCTCGGTTAAATTGCCTGACCTTGCGTGCTACTCCCGATACACTAGACGATGCCCACGAATCAATACTTGAACTGCTCTGTCGAAACCAATGTGTGTGTGGATCCCTTGTCCTAATCTAGATTATATATAGACATGACAAAGACACCTCATCCTGACAAGACATCGTCTTTGGGTCTGACTCGAAATCCGTCTCCTATAAACGTGCCGCGCGCGTAGTCTACATCCATGCAGTGCGCCACAAACTGCGTGTCCTGATCAAACTCCCTTGTCGTGTCCTGATCAAACTCCCGCGACTGCCTTGTTTATTGCCTGCTTCTCTTGAGTCACTTTGACTTAACGCACCACATCACCTCGCTGCATAAATCTTGCATTACCATTGGCCCACAAGACTGTGACAAAAAAAACATGTACACCATGGACAAGCATGTATGCTCCCACACATGCACAAGGTCACTTAGACGCATGTTCATGCATAGATAGGTAGTCCAGTGACGAATCTATGATTTTAGCTTAAGATATATCGTCAAAAAATCAAGATTTTGATAATAATTATAAAATTAACAAGGTGATTAGGTATATATTAGTAACACGATAAAGCTTTCGTTCTTAGATTAAATAAAAAATGACCCATTAAATATAATGTAAATAGTTTAAATATCATACTGAAAATTGAAAATATATGCATAAAGTACTAGAGACTTACAATATATTTTTCTGATTTATTTGATGCTTTTGAAGGGACATGAATGTCGACTTTCTCAACTTGAAAGAAAATATCTCACTCAATGAAAATAAGACAATTATCCAAAAGACTATCTCCCATCATATTTCGTAATTTTGTTTTCAATAAAACTATTGCATAAAATATCGTTTCAACATTTGCCGTTGACACAGGTAAAAGCAATACAAATTTAAGAAGCTCATAGAACATATCATACACTTTGTGTCTTTTTGTTTTAACAAATGAATTGAGGGATCAATAATATTTTTTAAACCTTTGAAATTATTATTTGAGAACTCTTTTGAGGAAAACTCAGCTAGTCTACCTATATTTAATTTTTAATTTTTAATATATTTTTATTTTTTAATACATAAATATATATATTTTACTCTTTACACGTGTACCAAGGTTATACTAAGGCCCACCTGACTTACCCTCTATATCCGCCCATGGTGTAGCCATCCATCATCATGTATGTTCACTAGTCTTTCCCTGACCAATTTCAATGCCATAAACGTTGCATGTAGCCGGCTCACATGGTCCCACGATCAATTTGATTGAACCGTAACTAGACCTGAGACAAATGTAGTCCGTCCCAGACACCCAATCGGTTTTTTTCTCCAAAAGAACAGCTTCGCCCAAGACCGGTCGATGAAGCAACGCATTTCACCTGGGCCCGCCAACCCATGCCGCCTTTGCTGCCGATTCCACTAATGTGGGCTTCCGTGCCGCCTCCTTTGAACCATGCAGCCACGCCGAGGACTCCGCCGGTTTCCACCTTGAATTTATCACCAACAAATAATTACACACCCTGCGACACATCCCCGTGTACCATACTGAAGTCATCGTCAACCGCGTCATCTTCGCCAGCCGGGTAATTGATCCGAGTGCCATATCTAGCCACCTCCATGTCGACCTCAACTCATCGAAAGGCTAAGATCACCCGTCCGGAGTGTTCGACTCCATCAATCGAATCGTCGATCACCTCTAGCTTCAATCAACCATAAGCGTCAGGCCTGATCGTCTCCCTGTTGAAAGTAGCTGACCGGAGAGTTCGAGCCACCCGCCCGAAGTGTGCGACAACACCGATTGGATTCCCAATCGCTCCCGCCATCATCAACCTAAGCACCCCATCTAGTCGTCTCCCTGTTGAAAGCATCCCATCGAACGTTTTAGACCGCCGCCTGAAGTATACGAATCACCGATCAAATTCCATTGATCACCGTCATGCTCCACCTTGAACCATATCCTATCCGAGACACTGTGTGTAACTTGGCGCAGTGTGGGGCACCTCCCTCGTACCTATATCCATGGATCTCTCCGCAGGCTCTGATACCACTTGCTATAAAACCGACCCCAACAGAACATAGAAAACCAAACACCAAAGAAACGTCATAAAAATCCAAACATGATAATGACACCAAGGCACGATATTTGTTAACGAGGTTCAGCCAAAACTTACATTCCAGGACACTTGATTACGAACGCTCCTCCCCAATACAGCTTATTACAGTGTATCTGGGTATCTACAACTCTCCACTGGCTAGGCCACCAACCAGTCGTACCCACTCCTATGTTATTATTGTTTTGTGGTTACAACAGATGTGCCTCTCTATTTAAAATAAAAAGAATCTAAGATAGAGTTTGACTTCCTACACCTGCCACTTATGAAACTTTCAAGAAAAAAAAAGAAAAAAAGTCGGCTTTGCCGAGGCGACCGGTCTCACCTCCCCTACCCCACGGCAGGCGCCAACTGAGCCCGGCGCTTCCCGTCCCCCTTCCTCCACCAGTCCACTCTCTCTCCTTTCCGTCCGTCCCCCTACGAATAAACACGCACGCATATAAGCATTCCACCGCGTCCTCCACAGACCGCAGCACGCGCGGACGCACCCAAGCGCCGGATTCGATTCCCGCGACGTCCTTGTCCTCCCTTTCTCGCGGGCGCCGCCGCTCCTCTTCCTCTTCGCCCTCCTCTTCCTCTTCCCCTTGGTTTCATGAATGGGGAGAGCCTCCTCGACGCCGCCATGGACGACGCCCTGCACGGCCACCGCCACCACCCGCTTAGCGTCTTCTTCCGGGATGCCAGGTAACTAATTGGGTCATCGATCGATGAGGAGGCTTCAGCCGATTTTCCCCTTCTCTCTGCCTGTCTATCAGTTTTTTTCATGGGGGTTCTGTTGCAGGCTTGCGTTCAGGTGGGACGAGCTCGGAAGGGAGATCATGGGGATCGCTGTACCCGGCGCTCTCGCCCTCATGGCTGACCCTATCGCCTCGCTCGTCGACACCGCCTTCATTGGCCACATAGGTTTGCTTCTCTTCGCTCCTTATTTCCATCTTTTTTAAAAATTCTTTCCGTGCTGTGTTGACTTCGTTGTGAAGTTTCCACCACCGGCTCTGACCTGCTCCAGGTGAGATTAGAAACTACTCTGTTCTACCCTTGCGCCTTGGTCGTACGATGTGAATTTAATACCACTATATTTCTTTACAGTTTTGGAGCAAACCTAACCCAGCCGTTCCGTTTCCCTTAACAATACTACCTCTCTTTCAACGTTTTGGATTGAATAGATTTATTTATGCCTCTATGTATGTGCTTCATTTTCATATGATAGTGAATCTAGACAAGAGATGAAGATGCCAAAACGTCTTAGGCTATTTTCTTTTGTGCAAGTTTCCAACTTCTCCTATTTGTTTTCCGCACGTACATTTTTCAAACTGCTAAACGAAGTGGTTTTTTTATAAGAACTTTATACACAAAAGTTGCTTTAAAAAGTAATACTAACCTATTTTTCATTTTTTAGCTAATACGTATTTAGTTATATGCTACATCGTTACATCGTTTTGCATGTCGGGGTATCGTTTTGCATGTCGGGGGTATGGGTTCAGCCTTTAAATATGAAACTCTTATAATATGAAATGGAGGGAGTAGAAATTAAGTGTGGTGTTTGGTCCTAATTATGTATGTTTTGAGGGTGGAATGACCGATTACAAAATTTATTTGGCTGTGCTGGTTAATAGATTTCACTTCCATAATATTGAACCTAAAAAAAGAAGAACCAGTAGTTTATTAAGTAATACAATTTTTTGACGACATTGTGGCTGATGCTCGTCACCTGGCCTGCCTAGATCCAATGTTTAGAATATTGATACTAGCCCTAATATTTCATTGCTAAGTATTTAAACAATATTTTAATGCTTTCAATTCAAGGGGTAGCGTGTGTAGTTATGTAGTATGGTGTCCTTGAGATGTAGTTATGTAGAAGTTGATTGTCAGATAGTTGATCCACAGGTTTTGTATTGATGAATTATATTAAAGCAATCACAAAGCATAAAGTTGGATAATGACAATTGTTTAAGGCCAATGCAAACTGGCTATATAATTTCTACAGTTCTGCATCCCATATTTTATATTCAGCAAATTATGTATGGTAACACTAGTGAATCAATGTCAGCCAGAAGGTGATTCATTAAGTATGCAGAATAATCTTAACAGCAATTAAAGTAAAATAGAAGTAGAATTGATTACTGAAGTTTAGACCACCATACTAATTCGTATATAATTCCAATTGGCTCTGATTTACATTTAGTTGAGCCACTCTATGTCTTCAAATTGAGTTTAGATCTACGGCTAATTTGCTTTCTTGATGTGCTTACATTCGACTTCACCATTTAGCTAAGAAAGTGCTTCTCACATTATCAAGTAGTAATTTGCAATGAAGAAAAACAGCGCCCCCTGCAGCAGCCACCCATGGCTTTTGTGTTTGTCAACCAATATTCTTTTTAGGTTTTAATGTCAAACTGCCTGCTAGATGTTGGCACTAGATTGGAATATTGGATCTGTAATTGAACTTAATATTGCTCTTTCATTTACTTTTTATTTATACATTTCACCCCACTTTGAATTTTGTATGAACTTTTACTCCTTAATGTAATGGAAAAAAGGACACATTATGATTTTCAAGTCTTTGACTTATTTTGTCTCAAGTTAGTTTGATTGCTTTTGTTCCAAATAGGCCCAGTTGAACTTGCAGCTGTTGGTGTATCTATAGCCGTGTTTAATCAAGTATCAAGGATTGCAATATTTCCCCTTGTCAGTGTCACAACTTCATTTGTTGCGGAGGAAGATGCTATGTCCAGTGACAGAGCAAAAGATGAAATAAAAGGGGAGAATGAATTCAATGTTTCTGACAGTGAAATGGAAGAGCTGGTTCCTGATGATGGTAAAACAGTTCTAATCTTCTTTTAAGAAACATTAGAAGTTAAGCAATGCTCATTTCTTTGACACTCAATCTTGCCACCAGAGACTAGGGATGCTCCCAGCAAGTCGTCTTTCGAAACTGACTCAAGTGGCATCAAAATTGAACATAAGCAGAAAAACATTCCATCGGTGTCTACAGCATTACTACTTGGTGGGGTGCTCGGCCTTTTAAAAGCATTGCTGCTTGTTATTTGCGCAAAACCTCTCTTAGGCTACATGGGTGTGAAACAGGTATATGTTCCTTCATACCCTTTCGATTTTGGTAAAATCAATTACTTTTCTTATCGTAAACATCAAGGATGAGAATGTTCTATATCAAAATTTAATGACTGAGAACTCATCTATAATTATTTTAGCTCTGGATAGTTGGATGTGCGCATATATATTATTAGAAGTATGAAGTATCACTAATGGAACTTAATTTTTCATGTGTATTATGATCTGAATGAAATTGTAGCAACGAACTAGTGTATTGATGAGTTTCATCGTTAAGGACTTCTATGATTTTGGTTTTTCAATTCTAGAATACACTGTTTATTTATTATTTTTTACATCGGAGTCCTTTTTATACTGAACTTTCTGATAGGGCTCTGCAATGTTGATGCCAGCACTAAAGTACTTGTTAGTCAGATCTCTTGGTGCTCCTGCTGTGCTTTTGTCTCTGGCAATGCAAGGGGTATTTCGTGGACTTAAAGATACAAAGACGCCTCTTTATGCAACTGGTAAAGTATTTCCTTTACTGCAGAATGGTGTATGCAACATATAATTAAACCAAACGTCTAAAATAATGATTATTTAAACTGTCTCTTTTAAAGTCACTTTACTTCTGGTGGAATACTTTCTTTGAAGTTCGCAGTTTAAGGCAAGACGACATGATATGAACTGGTGGGATCAAACACTTACTGTGCATTATTCATGCATGTAATAAAATGCATGACTGTAGAACATGTGTCTCTTGGAGATGGTATATGTACATGCATTAGATGTTACGATTAGTGAATATTTTGCGTCAGGATAATTCATATACCTAATGGTTTTAACTTTTTTTATACCAGTGGCTGGAGATGCAACCAACGTAGTTTTGGATCCAATATTTATGTTTGTCTTCCAGTATGGTGTCAGTGGTGCAGCAATTGCTCATGTTATATCACAGTATGTAGCACAATTCTCTCTTATAATATCATTGTTTTTTTCCTCGTGAAGTTGGAAGACAAACTATGTGTATATAATACCTTTCTTCTATCTCATGTGATACTGTATGGTGGAAAATTCTGCAGATATTTCATTGCATCCATTCTCTTATGGAGGTTAAGGCTACAAGTTGACCTACTTCCACCCAGCTTTAAACATCTGCAGTTCAGTCGATTCCTTAAAAAGGGTAATTATTTTCTAATATTTTTGGTTTCCAACTAAGACATGGCATTTCCTTGTTTTGCCCCAAACCATTGTACAATACCTGCTCTTCATAGGATGACAATTATTAATTTCCATTTTCTCATATGCATTCTTATGTTTGATTTTTTCATTGAAAGTGCATACTTAATTCAAAACTGCAAATTAACTATTTATTTCCTTTTTTACATTTGAGTTATGCACTGTTTGACTTTCACATTGTTTAAGCGCAAAATGTCATTCTAAACGCAAATTGCCCTTGCTTGTTTCAGTTATTTTACTCGAAAACATTTCTGGTTATATAAAACTCGTTCTCACTTTTCACACTTCAGGTTTCCTATTACTTGCCAGAGTTATTGCTGCAACATGCTGCGTGACACTATCTGCATCAATGGCTGCACGACTAGGTTCAGTTCCAATGGCTGCATTTCAGATTTGCTTGCAGATCTGGTTAGCTTCGTCTCTTCTTGCTGATGGATTGGCTTTTGCAGGACAGGTAAGGGAACAGTTATCTCTACTCACTCCAATGCTGACAACACTGATCTATTGAGCCTTCATTTTAAGGAAAAATTCTACCTCATTAACTGCACCAAAGGGTATATAATTGAGTTGTCCGGATTCTCTAACGTTGGAAACAGATCGGGAGATGTATCAGCATGAACTGAAATGAATTTGCGTTTTGTTCTTATAAAGCTGGATCATATTTTGACAGGCTATACTTGCAAGTGCATTTGCTCGTAAAGACCATTCAAAGGCTGCAGCCACAGCTTCTCGTATATTGCAGCAGGGTTTGGTTTTAGGACTTCTCCTGAGCATTCTTCTTGGCATTGGCCTCCGTTTAGGATCAAGATTATTTACTGATGACCAGGATGTTCTACGTCATATTTACCTAGGCATGCCGGTAAACTTTCTGTATACTGAAGCCAAAATAATTACAATTTTAAGTCATATTGTAGTTAGGATTCCTCAGTTATATATGAGAGCCTGATGGTCCTTTATGATTTCTTTCCAACTGTGCGTTGGGATGTTTGCCTACTGTTTGAGTTGCCTGGAATTTTTTAACTAAAGAGTTGTTTTTCCTGTTCAGTTTGTCTCTCTGACTCAACCAATCAATGCGTTAGCTTTTGTTTTTGATGGTATCAATTATGGAGCATCAGATTTTGGATACGCTGCTTATTCAATGGCAAGTTTACTAGTCAACGCCTATGTCCTTCTATCTGCATTTCAAACCATTTTTTCCTCACATATTTTTGTTGAATTCATTGACCTCAGATTCTTGTGGCATTTGTCAGCATCATCTTCATAGTCACACTAGCAAGTTACAATGGCTTTGTCGGAATTTGGATAGCTTTGACAGTCTACATGAGCCTCCGAATGCTTGCAGGATTCTTAAGGTACAACCAGTGAAAGCATTATGTTTTCTAACCTGAGGATTTGATTACAAACCTTTATTACAATGAAAAGCAATAGTTAAAAGTCTTAAGTAATGATTGCTACAACCAGAATCACCACCAAACCGTTCACAGGACACCACTACATCAGCATCTGTCCCACAACTGGATGCCTTCTCCCACAGTCTGTCAGGCACACACCCTAAAAGCTAACATTCCTTAGGGAACATCACAAACTGGCAGTTCATCGTCAGCAATAAATTCGCATTGACAGGATCAACACCACCCTGTGATAAGGAACATCAATAAGACATGTAGTCATTAGCCTCGCGCCCTCGCCATGCCCTTCTACCATGGCTAAAACAGAAACCACTTTGCTCTAGCATCTACCAACTCGAATTGATGAGCACCAATACGAGTGTCAGCAAGCATCATACCCCAGCTGAAGAGCTCAACGCCAAGCAAGAAAAGTTGCTGATTATAGGAAGTGATTTGTGTCAACGAGCACTTCGCAAATAAAAGAGGTAGCTCGAATGTAGTAATGTACCCCCATGACAGACGCAGCAGGAAAAATACCAAAACTTTGTGCAATATGCCTACCAATGTAGTTTCATCTCAAATATGAAAAAGAAAAACTTAAATTCGTTTTATACCTACTCCAGTGTCATTCGTTTTCTATATTGATTTGACAAGTTTGCAATAAATCGCTATACTAAATTTTCAGGGTAGGGACAGCACGAGGACCATGGGCTTTTCTATGCAGCTCAACACATGCATTCTCATGACGTTGTTGGACTTTGTTGAACAATACTATGGGAAGACACCATGGATACTTTGTTAGGTTTTGTAGGTTTGGTGGGAATGGAGATTGTTCGAACAAAAGAAAATATTCAACTGTCATGTTCATAGATAATCACACATGTTACTACTAATCCAATAGATTCTCCCCTGTGGTGTATGTTGGTATTTGCCCATGTACAGTGAAGTACGTTTGGCTGGCTATTTTGTAACAAGTTTGGATGTAAAGTCACGTCCCATAAGTAAGATGTAAGATGTTTGCACACCGTGAAATAAACAGAGCATTGGCATTTGGTTTTTAAAACATTAATGGAAATTTTACCAGATATCAACGACAAGCGATCAGTTCTGCAAATTATTATCGACGGACACAAGTTCTATTAAATATCATTGCACGAGCATTTTTTTCAATTATGCTATTGCAATCAGAACTCTGTTACCTTCCATTTTGTCAACTCCTCTGGAAAGATCATTTTTACCCCCATGATATGTGTTGGTATTGGTTATGGTCATAGATAAATTTGTAAGCGTATGGATACCAATATCACTTCACCTCAAAGTATTCTAATGATATCCAATCGCTGAAAACGTGTGTATAATCTAAGAACAAGATTCAATCGAAAACAACAACTAATAAAAATTCAATCAAGAACAACAATTAATGATAGACTTAGGTTAGAGATGATTTCTATGGATTACTTATCATAATTTAAGATAAAACTCTATCTATTGCTTTGGGCACTGACTCATCCCTTCTCGTCTTGCCATTCAAGACTCCGACCTATAGCTCTATGATGTATCCTAACGTGGAGGATGACATTGTCATCACCGGCGGCCTACCTCTATAACCTGTGGAGCACACAACAAAAAGGTAACCTCCAACCTGGATATCACATTTATGTTATTGATTACTACTATACCCTCACAGAGGAATTTCCTTTTTGTCTAGAGACCTAGTACTGGAGCACTTATTATAAATACTGTCGGTGATATAGGCCCGGGGGTATGTTGGAGATACGATATCTGAAAAAGAAAGGCGCCTTCGTCCACTAGGGCGCGCCAAAGATATGTCCTGGGTGGCTCAAGCAGGTCCCGGCCACGGGCGACCACGTGGCCACCCCAAGAGGGGCTTGGCTCGGGAGGCTGCCCGGAGGCCACCGTACTTCCACGCGGCAGGGTCCGGGATCACCCGGACCCCCCGTCCCTCACCCCGCACCTCTATGAGAGAGGGGCGAGTTCAACTGCCAACTACCTCATTTAATGCCTAAAGAGAGAGAGGCCAAGCGCCTGCCCCATCGCATTTAATGCGATGTGAGGCGCGCCTGTCAGCCGCTCTCATCATCACCCTTTTTGCACGTCACGAGGTAAAGAGGGCACAAATTCTTTGACTGTGATCGTGGTATGGCAGCACGGTCATTCTGCGCGCGCCTCCCTCCTCGCCCCGTCCAGTCGCATTGAATGCATCGAGCGGCTGCGTGGGAGAGAGAACACGAGTGCTAGGTGTACTGCGCCAGTGCCTATCCAGGTGAAGAGCCACTGACCAGTGGGCCCTACTGGGGTAGGTAGGCTGGCCCATCCTCGCGTCAGCAGCATGGCAGCCACGACGCCCGCTTTTCTCCGCCAACTCCATGACGCGACAACAGGGACAAAGATGGGGGTGGCTTCTCCGACAAGACAAGGCAAGAGCCGCTCCATCACATGGAGCGGAGTAGAGAAAATCAGTACTACTATGGTATCCCCTTGCACTATAAAAGGAGGCCCAAGTCCATCATAAAAACGGTTCGTTCTGTTCGTCAGGTCCCTGGTGCTAGCTCCTGCACAACAGCTCCCAACTATTCCTAGCAACTCCAGAAACTAGCCTAAGGTGCGGCCATTGTTGAGGACCTTGGGCTTCAAGCATCCCACCTTAGTCACCACCCCCAACATCCCCAAGGAGAGCACCCTCACCAGTTCCTGTAATTCACCCCTTATATTACACAAAGAACAGGAGTAGGGTATTACATCTCATAGGTGGCCCGAATCTGTATAACCCCTGGTGTCCATTGCAGTGGCGATCTCTCTTCGGTTTTACTGACTCCTCCCCATCCTTACCGCGAGTTTGAACCCAGATTAACCGCTCCCCTGTGCCGAACCAAAAAGGGGGTCCTCCGGATTCCCGCGTGTCGAACTCCGACATCGACAAATACTAAGCGACGAATCTGCAAAAATGAGAATATATCTTACTTAATATCCAAAAGGAATCATGAATACTTAATTATAAAAATAAGAATCCGTTGAGGTACAGGATCGGAAAGAGTACCGACAACTCCGGCATTCCTCCAGAACTCCCCTAGAGAGAATGCCGACATCTCCGGTACTTCTCCAAAACTCCTCCGGAGAGAACTTTGACATCTACGGCACTCTTTCCGGAGCTTTTCCTCTTCCTATATTCTAACTCCACTATAGAGTAGCCTAAATATGAAAGTGAATTGTACTTCACTTTGTTGTATGTTGAGAGTAAAGTGAGAACAGTTAGTGATATGCCCTAGAGGCAACATGGATATATTTGATATCATGATCAATGTTTATGTATAAATGAATAAAGTGTTATTCAGTTTCATGAAATAGACAACTTGTATTGATCAATAAGTACGTTACTTATTTATGATACTCTTTATATATGAATCTATTTCTAAACGATCCCTGATCATATGTCATATTGTTGGAACAAATATGATTCTAAGATCGACATGTTTATTGATTGATGATTATGTCTCATAGATCATGGTATGGAGATACCAAATCAATATACGTGGACATATGTTAGAGAACACATTGTTGGATAGACCCACCATGAGATACTACAGGAATTAATGTTTAGACCTGAGATCAACATGGATTCTGACATCTATAGTAGCCTACTTTGGGACTACCAAAAGCTATTACATAACTGGGTAGTTATAAAAGGAGTGTTCGGGTTTGCTATGAAACATGAAGTGGGATATGAGTGATCAAGATAAAATTTGCTCCTCCTTTGGAGAGATATCTCTGGGCCCCTCGAGGTAATGGATTATGGAAGTGCATGGCCATGCCGAGTTGATTGAGAAGTCAATCAACAGATAGATAATTCAATACGACTCAAGTGAATGATTAAGCTATTCATAGGATGGCACACATCTTGCCTATAACTTAATTGGTATTGTGAGGCAAAGGGATTTGTGTACACATAGGTTCAAAGCCGATATTATATTCTTGTATACTATGGTGTCAATATGTGCTGCTAGGCGCCGCTAGTGACGGTCGACCGAGTTGGACTCGGGTCGGAACTAAGTATACCTGAACCTACAGGGTCGCACGCTTAAGGGGATAAGAACAGACATTCGAGTTGGACTCGAATATGACTCGATCGGATAGGGATCCAATCGGATAGAGTCCCGATGGGCTTATAGGCCCAATCAACACCTCTATATAAAGGGGCGAGGGGTGGAGAGCTGTGGCATATTATTGATTCGAATCAATCTGATCGCGCGCAACAAATTAAAACACGCGCGGCTTCAGAAGTCGGTGAGTTCGAGATCTCCACGAAAACCCTCCCCACTTCTTGTTAGTGATATGCCCTAGAGGCAACATGGATATGTTGGATATCATGGTCAATGTTTATGTATAAATGAATAAGTGTTATTTAGTTCCATGAAATAGACATCTTGTATTGATTAATAAGTACGTGAGTTATTTATGAGACTTTTTATGTATGAATCTATTTCTAAAGGATCCCTGATCACATGTGATATTGTTGGAACAAATATGATTCTAAGATCTGTTTATTGATTGACGATCATGTCTCATAGATCATGGGTATGGAGATACCAAATAAATAAACGTCGACACATGTTAGACAACATGCTATTGGATAGATCCACCATGAGACACTACAAGAATTTATGTGTCACTAGTTGGTCTCAAGTAGTGTTGGTACAAAGTCCTTAGACCTGAGATCATCATGGATTCTGACATGTGTAGTAGCCTACTTTGGGATTACCAAACGCTATTTCGTAACTGAGTAGTTATAAAAGTAGTCTTCGGGTTTGCTATGAAACATGGAGCGAAATGTGAATGATCAAGATGGAATTTGCCCCTCCGTTGGAGAGATATCTCTTGGCCCCCTCGAGGTAATGGATTATGGAAGTGTATGGCCATGCCGAGTTGATTGAGGAGTCAATCAACAGACAGATAATCTAATACGGTTCGAGTGAATGGTTAAGCTATTGAAGGGATGGCACAGATCTTGTCTATAGCTTAATTGGTATCGTGAGGCAAAGGGATTTGTGTACACATTATAGGTTCAGAGCCGATATTATATTCCTATATGCTATGGTGTCAATATGAGCTGCTAGACGCCGCTGTTGACAAATCGGCTGAGTTAGACTCGAGCCGAAACCAAGTATACCTGAACCTACAGGGTCGCACACTTAAGGGGATAGAATAGATATTCGAGTTGGACTCGAATATGGCTCAATTCGGATAAGATTCAATTTAATATAGAGTCCTATGGGCTTACGAAGTCTGGCCGGCCAACTCTATGAGATTCAGATAGGATCCGATTCAAAATAGAGTCCCGATGGGCCTATAGGCCCAGCCGGCAACTCTATATAAAGGGGCGAGGGGTGGAGAGCAGAGGAATCACATTGAACCGAATCAATCTAATCGCGCGGCTTTAGAAGTTGGCGAGTCTGAGGTCTCCACGGAAACCATCCCACTCCCGAGCCAAACCCTAGCCTTGCATCTTGTGCTAGCAAACGGGTGTTACGTGTTCTGTCCCAGGACGAGACGAGACGACTGTGACTTTGTAGGCCTGGAAGTAGTGGCGTAACTTTTAGGATGTCATAACCACAACATAGAGCAGCTTCTGGATATGTGGGTATCATGTCTTAGCATCGTGAAGAATCTCACTGACGTAGTAGACCAAATGTTGAATCTTCTCACGCTCGACAATGATGACAATGCTGATGGAGTACAACATTGCTGCGATGTAGAGGAATAACTCCTCCAGCGATGTAGAAACAAACTTATTAATAGCAATCTGATAGATCGGACCTAACCAAGAAAGTATAAGATTGGAGATAATAAGAAAAACCTATTCAGCTGATAGATCTATACAAACATGATGGATATATCGATCAATCTAAAACAACATTGTCATTAGAGAAACATCAACTTAGTCAAAATATCGACCTTACCGAGAAGGTCCTAGATATGACTCTAAAGAACGATGCAGTTAAATATAAAATCAAAATATCTAATAGGCAACGCTTGCATCAACTTGAGTAGAATATTGGACTTAACCGAGAAAGTTCTAGCCACACCGATACAAGCGAAATTGACGGAACATACTTCCTCATCCGAGATCGAAACCGATGCAGTCCAACTCAAACTAAGAACTTGCCAAAATAAAATTGTAGTAATGCGCCAAATGTAATTGTATTGATCTGTGGAGATAGTTTACAAAGGGTGCGAGTGTACATATTTATATCCTCTGGTTGATACAAGTCTTGATCGGACACGAGATAGGACTTCCTAACAAGAAAAGAAAAATAACTAATCCTACCTATTTAAGAGATATACTAAAAATATGAAACTGTCTTGCCGTGGTCTTCACGATTGCCCTTTGAATTCAGCTTGATCTGGATAAACTTTCATCAATCAATCATCTTCTTTTCTTAACCGAATCCATTAAAGAACTGTACTAAAGATCCAGCATTGACCAAACCAAAGGGCATCTTCACGTAGCAGAATACACCAAAAGGGGTGCTGAACGTCGTCTTCTCCTTGTCTTCCCTAGCATTACTACTATGATGGAATCCAGAGTAAGCGTCAAGGAAACTCAACGGCTGTTTGAGATCTGATGGCATGCCTTTTTGAGATCGGTAAAGTCTATGCACATCCTCCACTTGTTGTTTGCCTTGCGCATCATAACTAGATTTGCGAGCAACTTTGGATGGAGTACTTTCCTGATGAAGCCAGCCTTGAGGAGCCTATTGGGCTCTTCTGGGATAGCCTCTTTGCGATCCAGTGTGAAATGACACAGCTTCTGGTTGACAAGTTTTTTGTTAGGTCAGACCATCAATTTGTGCTCAATCACCTCCCTGGGGACTCACAACATGTTAGATGGTTGCCAGGAAAACACATTTGCATTGTCACAAAGGAAGGTGATGAGCCCGAGTTCCCGTTTGTCTTCATGTCCTGCCCTAATCTTGACTGTCTTGTAAGGGGTGCTGCTTGACAACAAGATTAGCTTTACTGCTTCATCTGTTTTTGGCGCCGGATTGGGTTTGCTGTGTTTGCGGGGAGGCTCAGTTGTGCCGGGAGTGGTGGGAGTTTGCTCAATTATGTTGAGACTCCTCTTGTCGCACTTCACGACCATCTTCATGTTCCTCGAAAAAGTAATGATCCATTTCGGGCCTAAAATCTTGATTAGTTGATAGACATAGTCTGAAGCCGTCATGAACTTGGCAAGTGACGTTCTTTCAAGGATAGCATTGTAGGCAGTGTTGAACTCAGCCACAACAAAATTGATCCGCTCAGTCTAGAAGTTTTCAACTTTGCCGAAGGTCATGGGTAACGTAATCTTCCCTAGATGCTTGGATGGTGAGTCTCGAGTAATTCCATGGAAGGGTTGCTCTGAGGGGACAAGCTCACTTCATGGGATTCCTATTGCATCATGTGTGGTGGCAAAGAGAAGATTGATCAAGCTACCGCTGTTGGAGAGGACTCATGCGACTTTGATGTTTCGGATAGTAGGCTCGACTACTATGAGACATTGTCCAAGGGCCGTTGTCAAAGAAGAGTGATCGACATTAGATAACTCAATCTGATCTAACCACTTCATCTTAGGTGTCGGTCCTCGAGACGTCTAGCAGACTTTTTATACTCCCATTTGGAAGAATAGGAAGTAGATCCACCAAAGATGTGTGCCACATTTTGGTCGGAGTCGAGAAATTCTTGCTTTTCATCAGAAGGAAGGTTGTTGTTGTCCTTCTCCACCACACGAACTCGTTTCCCTGAGTGAGGGCCAATTTCCTGGCCATGGCACGCTGGAACACAAGACACTCCTCAAATGCGTGCATGTTTGCCTTGTGTACCAGGCACCATTGTCATAGTGGACCATAGTCTTGAGGGATAGATCGTTGAGGGGCATTGGTCCCTTATTCGGCGATGAGGACCTTCGTTTGTGCCTTCCGCTTCCCGCTCTTGTTGCAACCCTTCCCAGGCTTCTAACTTGTTTCATGGGTGTCCTTTTTCGCTGGTTGTTTCTCCTCGACCGCCTTTCCCTTCTCGCCGTTTCTCTATACTGCTTTGTCTATGTGGACGCACCTGTCGTTGATTTTGAACAGCTTCATGGTGGAGGTTATCCATCTTGTCACTAACTCTTGTATGGCGTATTTATCTTGGATGCCTAACTTGAATGCCATATTACGGAGGAACCGGTGATCTCGGGGATTGTGTTCCGCCATTCATTGAATCACCAGATAAAAACCCTGAGTGGTTCACCAGGCTTCTATTGGAGAGCGTGCAGATTGTCCTTGATCGCGTCACTACAATGGTCATCCTCATCTCAATCGGGCGGTAACCCTCATCTGTGTTGGGTATGGCGCCCGTCACGAAGCAAAGATCACTGTTGTGAGAAGTCATCTCTAGCAGGCAAACATCCGTCACCGATGAACTTATCTTTGTTGAGCCTAAACTACAGCTTGTCACCGATATGTTGGACCTAGAACCAGTCAAACAAGGGCTCAACACCGATGATATAATCTCAAACAGGCCCTAATTAGTGCCCGTCATGGATGACTAACATCTTAATCGGGTTTTAACTTAAGCCTATCACGGATGACTATCATCTCCATCGGGCTCAAGTTAAATCCCGTCACCGATGAGTTTTTCCCCAAAAAAAATATTCTGTTTTTTGGCTAGCCTCAGGCCTTTGCTAGCCATGCCTACTGTAAAAATGATAGAAATAGAGATATATTACATCTGACATTCACATACATTCACATGCATCTGATATTCTCATACATCTTTTCACACACACATCCATTATTCACATGTTTCACATTGCAAGTATAAAACACATTTGACAAAATTATAATTTAATAATATCATAAGTGTTACATATTTACATGTCTTTGACATTAACTTCAAAATGTTCAAAAAAGTTTATCCTGTCTCGGACTTTAACCATGTAATCTACACATTCCTTTGGGATGTATTATGTCACGGACAATAAATTCCGCTATCTCTTCTCTAATCCCGTTGAAGCTTTTAGGCACAGAATTGGATATAGTTTCCTACATGTACATAGTTCAAAATTAGTTGATCGATATATATATAATTCAAAGTAGTTAGTATATATCACAATTGAGACCACAAACCTCAAATCCGGCCAGAATGTTGAACTTTCTATTGTACAAAATTCGCATGTTGTGACAAACATTGAATCCACACTAGTCGCCTATTTGTTGTTTTACGGGGAAGTCCATTTTGTGGATGAGGCTTTTTTGGTAATTGTTATGCCGACCTCCTTTCTCCACATATGTTGCCCACGCTTCACTGATTGCTTCATGGATCGGGCTCCAGTCATACGTCTTAGTGATTTTGGAGTTTATGTAGTGATATGTACTCCACTTTGAGGTAATGACCAGAAGGATCCAATGGGCACTACGGCATTAATATAGTGAAAGTTATATTCTAAAGCACTACGTGTCATGCAATTACATATATTTAGGGTACACACTTACTATTGATTATAGGCGCACAGAAAGTACTCCTTGTCTTGGTGGGCAAACAAGGTCTCAAATATATAGTCCACCATGGCCTTCCTATCGTGTTGAAGATTGGCGATCGTGACCACTTGTGGATCCTGAAAGGCCACTTCTGGTGCATATCTTTGGCACCACTTCCAACTATTCCTACACACAAGACAAATGCTCTTATAAGCGTGTTATAAGGATTTTTGTTACCAAAATTGAGAAACGCAAGAATACTTACAAGGAGTAGCACTTGAGTAGACTTGTGTCCACCGCTCGTAATCTGTAGAGGTCGAACAGATCCTTAAAGTATATGGAAATGTAGTTTTCTGGCCCAAAAAATGGTTCTCCACCGTGAAAGCCTATGATGTCATTCTCCTTGTTCGTCCTCTTGCTTGTCTCTCCATGTAGTAGAGGTGGAGCTCCCTACAAGCGTTGCCCATCGTTCATAGGGCGTCGTCTCCAACCAAAGGCATGCCTAGTTGGAACAACGCCAGAAGAACGTTCTTCCTTATGTCTAGCTTTTTTCAAAGCTAGACGTGAGGGATGTGCCTTGCCTTGGGCTCTTCTTCTCACCCTTGTCATAGGTTTTTCGCTAGTTATTTGCGGAGGAGAGGAACACGCCTTCCTTGAATTCTTGAGCGGTGGGGGATTAATGGCCGTGCTGTCAGCCTCCATGTCACCTTGTAGAACAGAGGGAGCTGGAGGGCCTGGAGGGGCTGAAAGAGCAGGTGCCGAATGCTCGGTGGACTTGATTTCAATGATGTCCTTCTGCCATTGGATAAAGGTTCCACGTGTAGCTCCTAGGGTTAGGATCTCGTCATTTGGTGGATGCTGCAGTGGCAAATGGACCAATTCGTTCTTCATTGTGTCTACATGCACTTTCGCCTAGTCAGCCACCAGTTGCGCCCCATGCACTCTTGTATCTATGGTCAACTTAAAGGAAAGTCCCTCGGCCACCAGAACTGTGAAGATCGGCATCACCTTAACTATTAGCACGCAGTTAGTCGGTTCCTATGATAGATTCATCCGTAATTTTAGAATAAAATATTATAAGGATTTGTTAAGACTATTATGCATTGTGGCCAAGAGTTTTACCGTTATTTGATCGACGATGGTTAGGACTGGTTGTGGATGTTCGGCCGCCTTAGTTGACGCACAACTGCTCCGTCTTTGTGTCGAACTGTCTCGGTGTGGAACAACGGCATGCTCGATGGTCTGCTGCTCTGCTCGCTTCTCTTGCCTGATTTGGGTAGCCACCTCTTGCAGCTTCTGCTGTAATTCAGAGCTTAGCTCGGCTCTGACCTGCTCCCGGATCTTCTCGACCAGACGTGCATCCTTTTCCGCCTTTGAGAGGGACCACTTCTTGTACTGGCCTGCATATTCTGGAAATCCATATTTCCAAGGGACCAAATCGCCAATGCCCCTAGTATGTCCATGGTGTTCGTTGTTCCCCAACGCTTGAGTGAGGGTGTCATCCTCGCGTCTAGAAGTTCAGGCTTCTTGGGAGGTCTATCTCACGGCAACCAACTCTTTCTGTAGCACAAGTGAGTTCGCTATAAATTGAGAGAACGATAGATGTAAAGATAATAAACATATTAAGGTGAGACACTTACAATATTTTCATAAACTTGTTGATCTTGGGCATTTGGCAAGGATATTGTTCCATCACTGTTCTTCACAGCCCTTGCCCTTGCCCAGCTCCTTGCC
This sequence comes from Oryza australiensis, assembly GCA_019925245.2. NCBI lineage: Eukaryota > Viridiplantae > Streptophyta > Magnoliopsida > Poales > Poaceae > Oryza > Oryza australiensis. The sequence goes on along the minus strand of JAIFGZ020000250.1, from coordinate 929,167 downwards.
CTTGGGTGCGGGATATCGGCAAATGGAGATGGCGTGTTTGATATCTCTGCCACCTCATCCTCTTTCTGCCATTGCTCATGCTTCCTAGCATATCCCTCGGTGCCAAGCCAGTGCGGGTGCACGTTCCGAGCCTAGAGTGCCCTATAAGCCTCGTCTTTGGCTCGGGATTCATTGGTTGATTTTTGTCTCAAATAACTCCTCCCACACCGCTTGTGTGATGAAGGGGTATTCCCCGAAAGGCTCCCCTCCGCTGGGGTTGTTGACATACTCGTTGACAAGCTTGGACTTAAAGTTGTTCCAAGTGGTTCCAAACGTCTTGAAGGCCATCTGCTTTAGCCTATCCTCTTCGGCTGCATGATAATTGAAGCTATCCTTGAACATCAGCCATGTAGATTCCTTCTCGACGTCCGGCACGTCCTTGATGTTATCAGCCAAGATGGTGAAGGTCTGCCTCCCTATTATGCCGCATATGGAGCTAAACTTATTGCACACGTTCTTGGGTGCGAACTGCTTTCGTAGGAGGTCCACCTCTGTTATGGTGTACCTCTCCCTTGGGATTTTATTACCGCCCCTAGGGGCCATTGTCCTTATGGACCCACTAGTTGTCATCGATATTGGTTCATGTACTGCGACATCTTCTAAATAGCTTACAAAATAATAAAATGAAAAAATAATTAAATCAATAAGATGGAGAGGGAGAAATTTATTGTGCTTCAATGAATCTTTGTATTAACTTTTGAAAGGGAAGAGAAATAGTAAATGAATCTTTGATTTTATATTTGAATAGGCATTATACTTTATAACAACATAAAAATATATAGAAACGGTACCATTATACAAAAGGTTTCTTATACACAAATCAACATATTCAAAAGTAATAGGCAACTAAATAACAGTCCCAATATAACAGTCCCATTATACAATTATTGGTGCCACACATACAACATTCACAAAGTTATCCATAAAGTACATATATATTGCCAACATTATAGTGCCAGTCAACATATATATTACCAACATTACACACATACAACAACCACAAGGTCAATATAACTTCATCTCAGATTATACACAAGATTAATCTCATATTATACGCAAGATTCATCTCACAGATTATACACACATCATAAAAAATATAGGGCTCATTCATCTCAGATTCACTAATGGCATGACATTCAAAAGACTGCATCTTAGATTCATGGAGTATAGGTTGATATGATTCATCTCTAATTAACTACATGGGAAATAAGGGAGATGGAGACTAACCTGGAGCAGCGAGGGAAGAAAGACGACGCCAGGCTCGGTGGCAGCGAGGGTGGAAGATGGCGACGAGCTCAGCAACGATGAGGAAAGAAGACGACGATGGGCTCGGGGATGACGACGCCGGGCTCGAGAGGGCGCGAGGGACAGCGGTGACGGGCTCGAGAGACGTCGGCGATGCTAGGGTTCTGAGTGAGTAAGGACTTAGAAATTTTTCGCGCTAATGTATAAATCTGAATCAGGGGCAGATTTGGAATCACATCTGTGACGGGCTTTAGATTAAGCCCGATTGAGATGAATCATCTCAACCGGGCTTAATATAAAGCCCGTCATAGATGATGTCTAGTTTGGCATGCAAGGCCGATGGGAAAAATTCTATCGGTAACGGGCTTGATACAACGCCCATCACGGATGACCTCATCGGTGACGGGCTTAAAGTTTAAGCCCAATTAGTACATTAATCATCTCTATCGGAATGCAATTAAGGCCCATCACCGATGACTCATCTGTGACGGGCTTAAAATTTAAGCCCGATTAGTACATTAATCATCTCTATCGGGCTCAAAGTTTAAGCCTCATTGGTATTGACATCATTCCTATCGGTCTTTAATATAAAGCTCGTCACCAATATATTGTTCTTTCCTATTTTACCATTGTTGAGCTATAGTAGAAATACAATTACCATTTATACAATTTATTTAATTCACTAAATAATTCTCCAAATTAATCCAAAATATTTCATTCATTACAAAAGGCTTGTTATAATTTTTCCATTTAATTTTTATTAATTAATTTTTATATGTGTATGCTCTTTCTTATTTTAGGATTGTTGAGATGTAGTGTACATTATTTAGTACAAATACAATAAATTACTAAATAATTCTCCATGTTAAATAAATTCAATATATAAACAAATATTTCTATGTAATTCACTAAATAATTTACACAAAAGGGTTGCTAATACAAAATAGTTCATTCATACAAGAAATAGCAAAACAAATAAGTACAAAGGCATCAGTCACACGGTTATGCCTTTTGTATGATCTGATCGAGCATATGCCACATCCTCTTGGGGATCATCGTCACGGTCGATGTGAGGTCTGACATGAAGATTTTGATTGTATTCTTCTTCGTCGACAACGTTGTCAACCGTGACAATTTGGCACTTGTCATCCTTGACGATGTGCATCTTGTTGTTTGCAGGGTCTTTTATGTAGAATATCTGCTCGACCTATTTCACAAGCATGAATTGTTCATCGGCGTATCCAACCTTAGATAGATCTATTAAAGTGAAACATTCCTTGTTGACTTTGACACCAGTGCGTATATTCACCCAACGGCATCAAAACAAAGAGACTTTGAATCTCATGTAGTTCAGCTCCCAGATCTATTCAATGCAGCCATAGTATGTGTTGGACCCAACTTGATCCTCGAATGCATCTATACAGACTCTCCTGTTTTGCACTGTGCTTTTGTCATCTTGTTGTACGGTGTAAAACATGTAACCGTTGATATCGTATCCTTGCCATGTGTCTATCTCCCAACATGGTCTCATCGCCAACAACCGTACTGTCTCAGTTGAATCGTTGAACCTGGAGTTATGTTCTCTGTTAATTCACACGTCCGATCGCCCCAAGTTCTCCTATCGGATTTCTACTAAATGCTCCTCAAAGTATGGGGCAACTTCTGCCATATGTTAGAGCACAGCGAAATGAGCCTGCGAATAGGAGGTTTGATCAGGCACAACTCTTTTCCTGTCAATTGTGACGAGACGCTGGTACTCCGATAGGATCAGCCTCTGCCATATAATGAACGCAAAATTCAATATCCTCCTCGGTCGTGTATCCTTCAATGATGCTCTCCTCTAGTTTTGCTCTGTTTCTCATGTAAGACTTTAGAACTCTCATGTACCTCTCAAACGGATACATTTCTCTTAGAAATGTTGGCCCACGTAGTTTTGTTTGCTTCATGAGATGAACAGGGAGATGAGTCATGATATCAAAGAAAGACAGGAAGAAACATCTCCATTTGATAGAGGGTATTGACAATATCGGTCTGCAATCATCTAGGTCTCTGGGATTTATAACCTTCTGACCAATTGCATTGAAGAAGACACAAACATTGGATCGTGTGGCAGACTTTGGGTGGTAGAATGCCTCTTATAGCAACTGGCAAGATTTGTGTGATGAGCACGTGGCAATCGTGAGACTTCATTCCAACCAGTTTTAGGTTGTCCAATTGGACGTACTTACTTATCCTTGCTGAATAGCCTGATGGAACTTTGAGATCTCTGAGGCATGATAACATTACGATCTTCTCATCCTTCGACAATGTGTGGCAAGCTGGAGGGAGGTACACTCTGTTTGTCTCTGCATCTTTTACAGGTAGTTCATTGCGAATATTCATCTCCTGTAGATCAAGACGCGCATTCAACCCGTCCTTTGTCTTCCTGGGAATATTTAGTAGTAGCCCTACCAAACTCTCACACATATTTATTCTATGTGCATCAGATCAATGCAATGACGGACCTCGATATCTTTCCAGTAAGGAAGTCGCCAAAATATGGATTTTTCTTCCACATACCCTTGTCCGTTGCCTTACTTCGTTTTCTTTTCTTCCCAAACTCATTAATTAGGTCCTTGACCATGTTCTGGACCTCATCTCTAGACAAATCCTTCGGTGCAGTCTGAAGTTTCCTCTTACAATTGAAAGTTTCTTTTTTCTTCTAAATGCGTGTTGGAGAGGGAGCCATCTCCTATGACCCATGTAAAACATTTTTCTAGATTTCTTCAGCCACCTACTGCGTGTATTTTCCACACAATCGGAGCATACCTTCTTTCCTGGCGGGAGCGGGATAGTCATTAATGGTGCAGAGCAATAGAACACATAGGTTGAATTTCTCCTGGTCGTACGCATCTCAAGTTTCCACACATTCTTTCCCGAGAGTCTCACGGTCATCGATAACATGCTCCAAGAACACATCAATGTCATTGCTGGGTTGTTTCGGTCCTTGGATTAACAAGTATAGCATAATGTATTTTCTTGTGAAGCACAACCATGGAGGTAGGTTATAGTTTGCAATCAAAACTGCTCATGTCTCCGGAAGGATTCATCTCATCTGTACACAAACATACTCTTATGTTTCTAGGGTCGGCTACGAAATCTGGGTATCTTCAATAAATATTCCTCCATTGAATGGAATCTGCGGGGTGTCTTAGCATACCATCGTTCCTTCTCTCTGTGGCATGCCAACGTACTAACTTTGCTTCCTTGAGGTTGGAAAATATTCTCTTGAAACGGTTAATGATAGATAGGTACCACACAGCCTTCGCCGAACCACCCCGCTTTGACTTATTTCCTTGGTCAGCACTTTTCGTTCTCTTGTATCGAGAAGCCTTGCAGACAGGACAAGCATCTAAGTCCGCATATTGCTTGTGGTATAGTATGCAGTCGTTTGGACAAGCTTGAATTCTATGGACCTCTAACCCCAGGGGACACAAAACCTGCTTTGCTTCATATGTCGTCTCGGGCAATATGTTCTCATCTGGAAGCATGGTCTTCAGAATTCCCAAAAGCTATGTGAAACTCTTGTCTATCCATCCACAACTTGCCTTCAGCTTCATTAGCTCCAAGGTAGCTGACAATTTGGTGTGTTTTTTCTTGCATCCGGTGTATAGAGGATTCTCCGAGTCACTGGCCAACATTCTGAACTTCATGGAATATCTCTCGTTGTAGGTTGTGTTCTCAATGTCACGTAACATGTCTTGCAACAGATCGTGATCCACATCAACCCTTTCACTGCCCAATGGAGAAGTGTCACGCCCAGAAATTCTGACCCGAATTTCTGAAGCTATATGTGTATAAAAATCCCTGTCCAGGACCAGCCAGGGTACACATACGACAATTGTTGATATTACAGTTCCACGTCTTAGAAACAATACAAAAAGATTACAAAAGAGCAGCGGAAAAAGAAAAAGGGCCTAAGCCTAAGCTTGACGCTGGCCACACGGCTTCGACCACTCCACAGGCAGCTTCCAAAGTGTAGGACAAGCCTACTCCACATTGTCTTCTTCTTCAGCTTCTGGCTCAGGTTCTAATGAAGGGGCAAGGTTGAGTACTTCCATGTACTCAGCAAGTCACGCTGGAAGGGGAGAGAAATGAATGCAAGGAAGACAAGGGTTCGGCTAGGGTTTGCTTTTGCGCAAACAGCAGGGGGCTTTTTTCCAAACAATACAGATTTTTGAACACAGACAAAACAACAGTAATTGTTGTAAATAAAGAATTTTTAATCCAACACTGTCCAACGCTATCCCCGCGTTGGGACAGGCCCAAACCATCCACTTATACTAGTCATGTTCCAACAATTTAGGGTGTAAAAGTGTGGGACTAATCATGGAGAGCCCGGTCGATCGCCCCATTACCACGGGCACGGCTATTCGAATAGATTTACTCTGATCAGAGATGTACAACTGTACCCACAAGACACAGCCCCACAACACGGTCTCCTGTGCGCCGGAATACCACCGCGGTACACCGGAAAGGGACCTGTGATAGGATCTTTCGTATAACCCCCTTACTAACCAAGCGAACCCCACCAAGGTTTCGCCCCCACTCCCAGACCCTGGGAGTGGGCAGCCCTCCCGAGTGCCTCGGTGAATCTGGCAGCCCAGCAACCCTTACACCTGGGCGGACTGAAACTCCATCCCGCTCACCCTTGCCGATGGGTTCGTCAGCTAGGAGAGGCTACACTACGGGACCTACCTTACCCATTTCGGCTTGTGGTTTGCACGGTCATTCTCCCGAGGGGTCCCGTGAACTGGTCCTTAACTGCTATGGACGCCGCTAACCAAAACCATGGCGCTCACAACCCAGCATTTGTCATATTTTAGTTATTAGTCCGGTTCACCTAAAACTAATTATTAATCCTCCGAACCGAAGTCCAGGAGAGATAAATTAAGTGAGAATGACCCATTTAGTGAGCTAGTGAATCTAAGCCAGGCTTAGCATAACCTAGTCCTGAATCTAATCACATTATTTTCCCAAGTTTTATCAAAGGGTTTGGGGTGTCAAACCTAAGGCATAAACTAAACATAAGGTGTACTATTTCTCATGAAATGACAATATAAAATACATGCAATTTCATAGAATAAAACAGGTGTTTTAGCAAAATGGGAGCAATATGATCAATAATGTGGTATGACTTGCCCTGCTCTTCGGCTTGGGGGACTTCCGCGACGACTTCAAAGTAAACCGGGACGAAGGGACTACTGGGATCTACACGGCAAACAAGCACTTCAACAAAACAGGCTAAAAAGCTACTAAAGCAGGGAAGAAAACCATTTTTAATGGATTCTTGACATTTTTATGAATTTAATGAAATTTGAATGGGCTAAAACGGAGGTCGGATTGAAAAGATATGATTTTTAGAAGTTTTCTGGGTTTTTTACTAAAACAGAAAAATCCTTAATAATTTATTGCGCAATAAATCCTGGGGGAGGCGTCAGCGGTTAGGGCTGACGTAAGCGCCCGAGGGCTGATGCCAGCGGCCCGCGGGAGTGCCGGTCCACGGTCGGACCGAGCGGTGCACCACGTGGCGCACACGTGGTGCCGAGGTGGCCACCACGTGGCGAGCGAGGACAGACGGTGCCGATCGGACGGCTGAGAATAAAGGGCACGGGCACGATCGGCCGGCGGCGGCGGCCGATGGCCGGAGACCGGACCGGTGCCATTTGGACGGTGGCGCGGTGCGGCGGGGTGACGCAGGTTGCGCGCGAGAGGAACCGCGTGCACTCGGGAGCGGTGGCGCGCGTTCGGTTGAGAGGGAAAAGGGAGGGGCGCTCACCGCGGTGTGACCAGAGTTGAGGGAGACGACGGCGACGGCGGCGAGGGAGACAGCAGAAGCACTCGGGAAAGGGAGTAGTCGGCGGAGCTCGGGACACCTCTGAGCAACGGGAAAACACGGCCGAAGCTCGGCGACGAGGTCCTAAGCGAAGGCGCACAGTGCGGGGACGACGAAGAGAGAGAAAGGCTTGAGTGGAGGTGTGGGGAGCTCAGAGAGGGCGAGGGGGTGCTTAAATAGGGGATGGGGAGGTCGGTGGCGACCGGATAAGGGCGAAATTTCTCGCCGACGCAGTTTGGGGGAAGTAATGGCCAGTGATGAAATCTGGCCATTAGGGCGCGTGGGAGCGGCGGCCGGGGCTTTGAATGCCGTCGGGCATGGTGGGGAGTTAAGGCGGTGGGATCCCGGAACGCGGGGAAAACGGGTGCGGCCGGGGTCGGGGACGACAGCCTGATAGGTGTGCCTCACCTGTCAGCGTCCCAGGATAAAGGAGGAAGCGATATAGACTTGTTTGCGAGCGCGAGGGTTTGACAGGCCGTGGCCTTTGGCCGACCCGCGAGAGAGAGAGAGAGAGGAGAGGCGCGCATCGGCTGGGGGGGACGGCCCGGTCTGCTGGGCCGATCGGCTGGCGTGCGCGGGAGAGAATGGGCCGTCGGCTCGGGCCGGCGGCCCACGGCCGAAAATGGGCGGGAAAGGACGGAGGAGAGAGAAAACTGATTTTCCCGGGATTTATTAATTCCGATTTTGGTTTTAATTGGTTAAAAATTATTTCTTATGCTCTAAAAATTCCACTAAAAATCATGTTAGTGTATTTTGACATGTAGAATTTATGAAAAATCCCACCATGCCATTTCCATCTAACATTTGGCTTTTTTAAAAATTATTTATTCTCTCTAGTTAATTCCAACGATTTTCTTTTATGATTTTTCTTTTGGATTTTTAAAAAGGGAAAACACCTCAGGATGTTACAAACCTACCCCCTTAAACGGAATCTCGATCCCGAGATTCGGAGGTACTAGGGAACAGATAGGGATGAGCGGCCTTTAGCTCATCTTCCCTCTCCCAGGTTACTTCTTCTTCGGAGTGATGAGTCCATTGAACTCGGCAGAACCTGATGACCCTTTTCCGGGTCCTCCGTTCACTAGTTTCGAGTATCCGTGCTGGTTTCTCTACGTAAGTCAGATCTTCCTGGATTTCGATCTGATCTGGACTGGCTTGTTCTTCTGGAACTCTCAAACACCTCTTGAGTTGGGAGACGTGAAAATCATCATGGATTCCTGCCATGGTGGGTGGCAGTTCGAGTTGGTATGCCACTTCACCTCGTCGCTCTTGTATCCGATATGGTCCCACATAGCGTGGTGACAACTTGCCTTTGGTTTGTAATCGGTGCACTCCCCGAAGTGGGGTGACACGAAGATATACATAGTCTCTGACTTTGAAAACTAGCTCTCTGCAGCGGTTGTCTGCATAACTCTTTTGACAAGACTGTGCAACTTTCAGCCGTTCTCTTATGATTCTGACTTTCTCTTCGGCATCACTTAATACTTCAATCCCGAACAGCTGACGTTCGCCGGTCTGATCCCAGAAAAGCGGGGTTCGACACTTTCGTCCGTAAAGTGCTTCGAAAGGTGCCATCTGTAAACTGGACTGATAACTGTTGTTATAAGAGAACTCTGCATAGGGCAGGCTCTTATCCCTAGCTCCTCCGAAATCCAGAGCACAAGCTCGCAGCATATCTTCCAAAACCTGGTTTACACGTTCCATCTGGCCATCGGTTTGCGGGTGATAGGCCGTGCTAAAATTCAACCGGGTGCCAAGTTCCTCGTGTAGTTTCTTGCAAAACTTGGAGGTGAACTGGCTACCACGATCAGATACTATCTTCTTGGGTACACCATGAAGACACACAATCCTTACAAGGTACAATTCTGCTAACCTTCAGCCCGTGTAGGTGGTAAGCACTGGGATAAAATGAGCCACTTTAGTGAGGCGGTCGATTATAACCCAGATTAATCATGTCCTGACGATGTCCGGGGTAAACCGATGATGAAATCCATCCCGATTTCCTCCCACTTCCATTCCGGGATTTGAAGAGGCTGTAATAATCCAGCAGGCCTCTGGTGTTCTGCCTTTACTCGCTGGCATACATCGCATAATTCCATGAACTCTGCTATTTCTCTTTTCATGCTAACCCACCAGAACTTCTCCTTAAGGTCCTGGTACATTTTGGTACTTTCCGGATGGATAGAGTACTGACTCTGATGTGCTTCAGTAAGAATTAACTTTTTCAATTCCTTATCTTCTGGCACACATATCCTGTTGCCCATCCATATGGTTCCATGTTCATCTTCCGCGAAGTCACGAGCTTTTCCCACTCTAGTATTCTTCTTCCGAGGCTTGAGCTATGCGAATTTGATCTAAGAGTGTGGGTTGGGCCTCAAGAGCGGCCACAAATCCGAGTTCAACAATTTCCAGGTTTAGGCGCTCTAGATCTTGTAGTAACTATTCACATCTCCCTTCTATGTGAATAGAGTTGCAGTAACTCTTTCGGCTCAGGGCATCAACTACCATGTTAGCTTTGCCGGGATGGTAGTGTATACTGAGATCATAATCCTTGATCAACTCCAACCATCGTCGCTGACGGAGATTCAAATCCGGTTGGGTGAAAATGTATTTCAGGCTCTTATGATCCGTATATATTTCACAGCGATTACCGACGAGGTAATGTCGCCATATTTTCGGAGCATGAACTACTGCTGCTAGTTCCAAATCATGTGTTGGGTAATTAGACTCATGACGTCTCAACTGGCGGGAAGCATACGCGACCACCTTTCCATCTTGCCTCAAAACACAGCTTAACCCTTGGTGAGATGCGTCGCAATAGACTTGGAAATCCTTGGTTTGATCTGGCAAGATCAATACGGGTGCGTACACCAGTTTTTTCTTGAGTGTTTCAACACTCTGGTTACGCTCGGCGGTCCATATAAACTTTTCATCCTTCTTTAACAACTGCGACAAAGGCTTGGCAGTTCTGGAGAAGTTTTCGATGAAACGACGGTAATAACCCGCAAGTCCTAGAAAACTTCTGACTTGGGTGATAGTTTTAGGTGGAGTCCATTTGGTTACAGCTTCTACATTGGAAGGGTCCACTGCGACTCCTTGGGCATTCAGGATATGGCCGAGGAATTGCACTTCCTTCAACCAGAAAGCACATTTGCTAAACTTAGCATAGAGCTGGTGGTCTCTTAACTTTTCAAGTACCAACCGGAGATGGTGCTCACGTTCCTCTTCCGACTGCGAATAGATCAGGATGTCGTCGATGAACACTATGACGAACTTGTCTAGGAATTCCATGAACACTTTATTCATCAAATTCATGAAAAAGGTTGGGGCATTTGTAAGTCCGAAAGACATGACCTTCGTGCACTCGTACAGACCGTACCAAGTGATGAAGGCGGTCTTGGGAATATCTTCTTCTCGAATTCTTAGCTGGTGATAGCCTGACCGCAGGTCTATCTTTGAGAACACTTTGGCTCCCTTTAATTGATCGAACAGGTCGTCAATCCTAGGAAGAGGGTATTTATTCATAATAGTGACCTCGTTTAGTGCACATCCTTTAGGTCTTATCCTTTTTCTCCACAAAAATGACTGGTGCACCCCAAGGCGATGTGCTCGGGCGGATATAACCTTTCTACAACTGTTCATCTACTTGCTTTTTGACCTCTGCCAACTCATTGGCTCCCATTCTATAGGGCCTCTTATGGATTGGAGCAGTGCCAGGGACTAGGTCAATCCGAAACTCTATTTCTCTTTCAGGTGACATTGTGGTTAGATCTTCTGGGAAGACTTCCGGGTACTCACAAACCACAGGAATATTTTCTAACTTTGTCTGATCCTTTCCTTTCTCTTCGGGCTTCTCCTTAGCCGAGATCCGATTCAGACTTGCCACTACCCTCAGTGGTTTAGGGGAGCGGTAAATCACTTTCTTCCCTTCGTCATTGGTCAAGGAGATCGTGCGGCTTGCGCAATCGATCAGACCTTTATGACGGGTCAACCAGTCCATCCCAAGGATGACATCCATGTTAGTGATATGCCCTAGAGGCAACATGGAGATGTTGGATATCACGTCAATGTTTATGTATTTATGAATAAAGTGTTATTCATTTCCATGACATAGACATCTTGTATTGATCAATAAGTACGTGACTTATTTATGAGACTCGATATGTATGAATCTATTTCTAAACGATCCCTGATCATATGTCATATTGTTGGAACAAATATGATTCTAAGATCGGCATGTTTATTGATTGATGATCATGTCTCATAGATCATGGGTATGGAGATACCAAATCAATAAACATGGACATATGTGTTGGAGAACACATTGTTGGATAGACCCACCATGAGACACTACAGGGAATTAATGTGCCATTAGTTGGTCTCGGGTAGTGTTGGTACAAAGTCCTTAGACCCGAGATCACCATGGATTCCAACATGTGTAGTAGCCTACTTTGGGACTACCAAACGCTATTCCGTAATCGGGTAGTTATAAAGGTAGTTTTTGGGTTTGCTATGAAACATGGAGTGGGATGTGAGTGATCAAGATGGAATTTGCCCCTCCTTTGGAGAGATATCTCGGGCCCTCGAGGTAATGGATTATGAAAATGCATGGCCATGCTAAGTTGATTGAGGAGTCAATCAACGGACGATAATCCGATACGGTTCGAGTGAATGGTTAAGCTATTGAAGGGATGGCACACATCCTGGCTATAGCTTAACCGGTATCGTGAGGCAAAGGGATTTGTGTACACATTACAGGTTCGAGCCGATATTATTCTTGTATACTATGGTGTCAATATGTGCAGCTAGGCGCCGCGTTGACGGTCGGCTGAGTTGGACTCGAGCCGACGATTGGCCAAGTTAGACTACGCGAAACCGAGTATACCTGAACCTACGGGTCGCACGCTTAAGGGGATAAGAACATGCATTCGAGTTGGACTCGGATACGGCTCGATCGGATAGGGATCCGATCGGATAGAGTCCTATGGGCTTACGACGTGTGGGCGGCCAACTCTACAAGATACGGATGAGATCCGATTCAAAATAGAGTCCTAATCGGCCACTAGTCCCGTCGGCCAACTCTATATAAAGGAGGGAGGGGTGGAGAGCGCCAAACGTCAATTGCATCGCGTGCAACGAAGTCGCCGAGATCAATCTCCACGAAACCCTCCCCACTTTCGAGCCAAACCCTAGCCTTGCATCGTGTGCTAGCACACGGGTGTTCGGCGTTCGTCCCCGGACGTGTGGATACCGGTAGAGGCGCTGCTACGTTGCACGTTGTTGATCGGCTTCGGATCGGCTGCAATCGGAGTGATCGGCTGTGGTGGAATCGGCTGCGGTCGGGCGCATCGGAGTGAGGCGTGAGAACACGGCCGGACGACTCGAATCGGCTGATTGGCGAATCGGCGTCTCCGGGAATCGGCTACACTTGTTTCGGATCGGATTGCCCCGATTGGCTATTCCGCGCACTACACTCCAATCGGTAACGATCTATCGGCCCTTACTTGCAAGTGTTCCTGGTTTGCGCGGTAAAAGTTTTGTTTTCGGCTAGCGTAGCCTCCGCGTAACCCTTCAGTGGTATCAGAGCTAATCTTGCTTAGTTCGGGTTTTAGATTGGATCTGGAACAAGTTTTGCGCACGGGTTGATTAGATCAATCGGTTTTACGGGATCTGTTGAGGAGAGTTAATGGTAATTGCGTTCCTTGATAGTGTATCGGAACGGCGTAATGTGATTACGTCGAAGCAATTTCCATATAACTCGGTTTGAGTTGGGTTCGAGATAGCGTTCCTTGATAGTGTATCGGAACGGTATAATGTGATTATGCCGAAGCTATCTCGTAGTCCGATCTTGTTAGCTGCCTCGCGCCTATGCAAACCATCTCCCTTGATAGTGTATCGGGACGGCATAATATGATAATGCCGATATGGTTTCCGTAAGCGATTTCATAGATTGGATTTCGTAAGCGGGACCGCCGTGTGCATACCCCCTTATAGGTCGTCTCGATGCCGTAGCTCTGCGATAAGTAGAAAACGTTTCTACGCCTAACTTGTTTTTGCAGAGAATGCTTTGAGATGGTATGACCCTATTGTATGTATGAGATGTATGAGATGCATGTGATGCATGTAATATTCTTTCATATGTGCAATCCCTGTAATATTCTTTCATACGTGCAATGCTTGTAATGTTCTTTCACGACCTGTGAGTCGATGTAATCTTCAATTAGAGCTTCTATAGTAGTAGCTTAGTTTGAAGAAATCAAGCATTCGGCACTCGAAAGAACGGTGATGAAGATGGAGATCCCGTACACCGGCATGAAGATGGAGATCACCATGTGAAGGGGGCCATACTATTTCACTATATGCTATTCTTCTTGCTTTCATATGTGATATGTTTGTTTGATAGGATAGCATCCTCGCAAAATTAAGTAGTAATGATGCCCTTCCAAATGTTGCACCCGTCACCGTTATGCTCGTCAATGGTGGGTCTGCCAAAGCGAGTGCCATTCTCTATCATAACACGAGGGGTATATGTCGACATATACATGCAGGAGCATTTGGTTTACTTGACAAGGCTATCAAAACAGTTTTGGGCCTTGGGGCATAGGTTGGCGCCGGGGCATGGAGATGCCACACCAACAACAAGAGTCACATAGAGATGTGATTAGCAAGGTGTTGCTTGATGTTACTAATTTTCTAGCAGTGATGCCAAAGCTCACTAGAAAATTAATTAACATGTGGATCTTGACCCAATACGTAACCTAGAGGGAAGGTGGAAAATACGTAATGGGAGTCTAATGTTAAATTGTTTAACAATAGACATAGCATAAACATTGTGCTAAACTTTGCTTTTTCATTGTAGAATAAATGGCGGGTAATACTACACCCAGTACCTTTAATTTGCGATCTATTCTCGAAAAGGAAAAATTAAATGGAACAAACTTTATGGATTGGTATCGCAACTTGAGAATTGTTCTCAAGCAAGAGCGTAAGGAGTACGTTCTTGAAGTACCCTATCCCGAGGATTTGCCAAATAATGCCACCGCAACGCACGGAGGGCTTATGAGAAGCACACTAATGATGCCCTAGATATAAGCTGTCTCATGCTTGCTACAATGTCCCCCGAGCTTCGAAGCAATATGAGAGCACGATGCTCACACTATTATTCGGGGGCTGCGTGGCATGTTTGAGAACCAAGCTCGGGCCGAGAGGTTCAACACCTCAAAGTCCTTGTTTGCGTGCGAGCTTGTTGAGGGAATCCCGTCGCCCGCATGTGATAAAGATGATTGGCTATATCGAGAGTCCGGAAAAACTAGGTTTTCCCCTTAGCCAAGAGTTGGCTACCGATGTGATTCTCCGGTCGCTCCCTCCGAGCTTCGAGCCATTCATATTAAACTATCACATGAACAATATGGATAGAACCTTGGCTGAATTGCATGGGATGCTAAAGACAGTGAGGAGAGTATCCAGAAAAACGGTCATCATGTGATGATGATGCGAAGGCAAAGCGCAAACCACCGTCAAGAAACTTTGCACCAAGAGGAAGTTAACTCCCGATGAGATCGCGAGTGCCTCCAATGCAAAGAAGGGCAAGAAGGGGTCGGCGGCATCGGATGCCGTTTGCTTCTATTGCAAGGAGACAGGCCATTGGAAGAGGAACGCAAGAAGTACATGGATGATCTCAAAAGGAAGCAAAGTACGACTTCGCCTCGTATTAATGTTATAGACATTAATCTTGCTACTTCACCTACCGACTCTTGGGTATTTGATACCGGATCGTAGCTCATATTTGCAAATCGTTGCGGGAATGAGAAGAAGTAGAGGATTGAGAAGGGGTGAGGTGAACCTGCGCGTCGGCAATGGAGCAAGCGTTGCTACAGTTGCTGTCGACATAGTACCACTTCATCTACCTTCAGGATTAGTTTTGGAATTGAATAATTGTTATTGTGTTCCAACACTATGTCAAAACGTTATTTCCGCTTCATGTTTGCAAGCGGAAGGATATGATTTTAGATCAATGGACAATGGTTGTTCAATATATCTCGAGATATGTTCTATTTTCATGCTCCATTGGTGAATGGATTATACGTTTTGAATCTTGAAGCGTCTCCCATCTATAACATTAATATAGAAAGGCAACTCTCTAATGATATAAACCCCACATTTATCGGCATTGTCGCTTAGGCCATATAAATAAGAAACGCATGGAGAAGCTCCATAAGGATGGATTGCTTCACTCTTTTGATTTTGAATCATTTGAGACATGTGAGTCTTGTTTACTTGGTAAGATGACAAAGACACCTTTCACGTGGCATAGTGAGAGAGCAAGTGACTTATTGGCACTCGTACATGCCGATGCATGTGGACCAATGAGCTCAACGGCCGAGGTGGTTATCGTACTTCATTACCTTTACCGATGACTTTAGTAGATATGGTTATATCTACTTAATGAGGCATAAGTCCGAATCCTTTGAAAAGTTCAAAGAATTCCGAATTAAGTACGAATCATTTAGGGAAAACAATCAACTTTCTACGATCGATCGTGGAGGGAATACTTGAGCCAAGAGTTTGGTAATCATCGAAAGATTGTGGAATTGTTCCATAGTTGACTCCGCCGGGGAACTCCACAATGGAATGGGGTGTCCGAACGGAGAAATCGCACCTTGTTGGACATGGTGCGGTCGATGATGAGCCAAAGTGATCTTCCGTTATCCTTCTGGGGATATGCTCTTGAAACAGCTGCGCTCACACTAAATAGAGTTCCATCTAAGTCAGTTGAAAAGACACCATATGAGATATGGACAGGGCAACCCCCTAGTTTGTCTTTTCTCAAAATTTGGGGATGTGAGGCTTATGTAAAACGTTTACGTCGACAAGCTCACACCCAAATCGACAAGTGCTTCTTTGTGGGCTATCCTAAGGAAACTAAGGGATATTACTTTTATAATCGGGAACAAGGCAAAGTGTTTGTCGCCCGACATGGTGTCTTCTTGGAGAAAGAGTTTCTTTCAAGAAGGGTTAGTGGGAGCAGGGTGCATCTTGAAGAAGTTCAAGAAACACCGAAAACGTTTCGGCGACCACGGAACCACAACAGGGAGGAACAAAGTGTTGCGCCACCGTTGTAGATACACCAGCCCCACGGAGGTCTGAAAGATCACGTCGTGCGCCTGACAGGTACACAGGTGCGGAACAACGTGATATATTGTTGTTGGACAACGATGAACCTAAGACCTATGAGGAAGCGATGGTGGGACCCGATTCCAACAAGTGGCTTGGAGCCATGAAATCCGAAATAGAATCCATGTACGACAATCAAGTTTGGAACTTGGTTGATCCACTGATGGTGTCAAAACCATTGAGTGTAAATGGGTTTTTAAGAAAAGGCCGATATGGATGGAAATGTTCATATCTATAAGGCACGATTGGTGGCGAAAGGTTTTAAACAGATTCAAGGAGTTGATTATGATGAAACCTTCTCGCCCGTCGCAATGCTTAAATCTATTCGGATTATCCTAGCGATTGCTGCATATTTCGATTATGAGATATGGCAGATGGATGTCAAAACGGCTTTCCTAAATGGAAACCTAAGCGAGGATGTATACATGATACAACCTCGGGGTTTTGTCGATCCGAGATCGCTGGAAAGATATGCAAGCTACGAAATCCATTTATGGATTGAAGCAAGCATCTCGGAGTTGGAATATTCATTTTGATGAAGTAATCAAAGGGTTTGGTTTCATCAAAAATGAAGAAGAGGCCTGTGTTTACAAAAGGTCAGTGGGAGCGCAATTGTATTTCTAATCTTATATGTGGATGACATATTACTGATTGGAAATGATATCCCTATGCTAGAATCCGTCAAGTCTTCATTGAAAAATAGTTTTTCCATGAAAGACTTAGGGGAGGCAACATACATATTGGGCATTCGGATCTATAGAGATAGATCCAAGAGGCTAATTGGATTAAGCCAAAGTACATACATTGACAAGGTGTTGAAAAGGTTCAACATGCATGATTCCAAGAAAGGTTTCTTGCCCATGTCACATGGCATTAATCTTAGCAAGAATCGGTGTCCTCGGACACATGATGAGCGGAATAAGATGGGTATGGTTCCATATGCTTCGGCAATTGGATCCATCATGTATGCCATGCTTTGTACACGCCCGATGTCTCGTACGCTTTGAGTGCTATGAGCGGATACGTCGAGATCCAGGTGAAGGTCACGGACTGCCGTAAAGAATATCCTTAAGTACTTGAGAAGAACTAAGGATATGTTCCTAGTCTATGGAGGTGAAGAAGAGCTCGTTGTAAGTGGTTACACCGATGCTAGCTTCCAAACGGACAAGGATGATTATAGATCGCAATCTGGGTTCGTGTTTTGCACGAACGGAGGCGCGATCAGTGGAAGAGTTCCAAGCGGGATACCGTTGCGATTCTACAACGGAGGCCGAATACATTGCTGCTCGAAAGCCGCAAAGGAGGCTTTTGGATCAAGAAATTCGTTTCGAGCTTGGTGTGATGACTAGTACGACTGGTCCAATGTCTCTCTATTGTGACAATAGTGGAGCCATTGCGCAAGCCAAGGAGCCGAGGTCACATCAGAAGTACAAACACATACTTCGGCGATATCATCTCATCCGCGAGATAGTGGACAGGTGATGTCAAGATATGCAAAGTGCACACGGATCTCAACATAGCCGATCCGCCGACAAAACCTCTCCCTCACCGAAGCATGAGGCGCACACAAGAGCAATGGGTATTAGATACTTACATGATTGACTCTAGTGCAAGTGGGAGATTGTTAGTGATATGCCCTAGAGGCAACATGAAGATGTTGGATATCACGTCAATGTTTATGTATTTATGAATAAAGTGTTATTCATTTCCATGAAATAGACATCTTGTATTGATCAATAAGTACGTGACTTATTTATGAGACTCGATATGTATGAATCTATTTCTAAACGATCCACGATCATATGTCATATTGTTGGAACAAATATGATTCTAAGATCGGCATGTTTATTGATTGATGATCATGTCTCATAGATCATGGGTATGGAGATACCAAATCAATAAACATGGACATATGTGTTGGAGAACACATTGTTGGATAGACCCACCATGAGACACTACAGAATTAATGTGCCATTAGTTGGTCTCGAGGTAGTGTTGGTACAAAGTCCTTAGACCTGAGATCACCATGGATTCCAACATGTGTAGTAGCCTACTTTGGGACTACCAAACGCTATTCCGTAATCGGGTAGTTATAAAGGTAGTTTTCGGGTTTGCTATGAAACATGGAGTGGGATGTGAGTGATCAAGATGGAATTTGCCCCTCCTTTGGAGAGATATCTCTGGGCCCCTCGAGGTAATGGATTATGAAAATGCATGGCCATGCTAAGTTGATTGAGGAGTCAATCAACGACGATAATCCGATACGGTTCGAGTGAATAGTTAAGCTATTGAAGGGATGGCACACATCCTGCCTATAGCTTAACGGTATCGTGAGGCAAAGGGATTTGTGTACACATTACAGGTTCGAGCCGATATTATTCTTGTATGCTATGGTGTCAATATGTGCTGCTAGGCGCCGCGTTGACGGTCGGCTGAGTTGGACTCGAGCCGACGATCGGCCAAGTTAGACTATAGCCGAAACCGAGTATACCTGAACCTACGGGTCGCACGCTTAAGGGGATAAGAACAGGCATTCGAGTTGGACTCGGATACGGCTCGATCGGATAGGGATCCGATCGGATAGAGTCCTATGGGCTTACGACGTGTGGGCGGCCAACTCTACAAGATACGGATGAGATCCGATTCAAAATAGAGTCCTAATCGGCCACTAGTCCCTCGGCCAACTCTATATAAAGGAGGGAGGGGTGGAGAGCGCAAACGTCAATTGCATCGCGTGCAACGAAGTCGCCGAGATCAATCTCCACGGAAACCCTCCCCACTTTCGAGCCAAACCCTAGCCTTGCATCGCGTGCTAGCACACGGGTGTTCGGCGTTCTGTCCCCCGACGTGTGGATACCGGTAGAGGCGCTGCTACGTTGCGCGCTGTTGATCGGCTTCGGATCGGCTGCAATCGGAGCGATCGACTGTGGTGGAATCGGCTGCGGTCGGGCACATCGGAGCGAGGCGTGAGAACGCGGCCGGACGACTCGAATCGGCTGATTGGCGAATGTCTCCGGGAATCGGCTACACTGTTTTGGATCGGATTGCCCTGATTGGCTATTCCGCTGCACTACACTCCAATCGGTAATGATCTATCGGCCCTTACTTGCAAGTGTTCCTGGTTTGCGCGGTAAAAAGTTTTGTTTTCGGCTAGCGTAGCCTCCGCATAACCCTTCAATCCAGGCCTTTTGATTCTAGAAGGATAAGATTGGCTAGAAAGGGGAATCCTTGGATTTTTATTGCCATTGAAGGGCAAAAGTGGGCAGTGTTCAAATAGTTCCCGGGAGTTTGGACCCGCATGGGTATCTTTAGTTTTAACACCGACATCCCATGTTTTCCCACAAATGCTTTTGATATAAAAGAATGTGTTGCACCCGAATCAAACAGGACTGATGCATTAAAGGAGTTCACAGGGAACATACCCAGTATGACATCTGGTGCGTCCTGTGCCTCCTCTGCTGAAGCATGATTCGCTCTTGCTTGGATGAACCTGGGCGCGCGTTTTGGCCTTGGACACTTGTCTGCGTGTCCAGGTTCTCCGCAATTGAAACAGTTGCCCGGTTTGAATCCTGAGTCCTTCTTTGGTGGCATTGGCTTGGACTGCGGTGGCGGCTACGCTGTCGGCTGACGCGGGGCTGGATTCCGCTGCGGCTGTTCGGGACGGTTTCCGTTGGATTGGAAATTCTCGGGATGGTATGGGCGATGCTGACGAACGATCATAGTGGTAGGTCTACTCTGATCACCCGGAGTGAAACGCGGCCGCTGTGGATTCCCTTGCTGAGGTTGTGGCCTAAACTGGGTAGCCTACCATTTTTTGAGCATTTTATTGTGTTGGTCTTCTTGACGGATGGATTTGTCGACCAACTTCTCGAAGTCGGCGTATTCACCGGAGATGAGTTTATCCGTCAACTCATCGTCCAACCCGGCCAAGAACTTTTCTTGACGCTCAGCGTCAGTACGTACGTCCTCTGGAGAATATCGCGCTAAGCGATTAAACTCGTGCAGATACTCGGTGACGGTTCGCGTGCCTTGCTCCAAGGACCTGAACTCCCTCTTTTTCTAAGCTACTACCCCTCTGGGGATGTGAGCCTTCCGGAATTGGTGGCAAAACTCTGCCCAAGTAATTGCGGGTGCGTCCGCCCGACGGGTGACCAAGAAATTGTCCCACCAGGCTGAGGCGGGGGCCTTGGAGTTGGTGGGTGGCGAAAGACACCTTTTCCTGGTCCGTGCACTGGAGAAGGTCCAACTTCTTTTCTATGGCGATGATCCAGTCATTAGCCTCCATGGGGTTGGTGGTGCTGGAGAAAGTTGGGGGTCAGAATCGAAGGAATTCTGATAGTTTGTTTTGTGGGGGAGGTGGTGGTGCGAAATGGTCGTGCTGATGCTGGTTCTGCTATTGAAACTGTTGCATCATTTGCAACTGCATCTGCTGATGCTGTTGTTGCATCTGCTGCATCATTGCAGCCATCATCAGGGTCTGGTTGGCTAGGACTTGTGCCAAAGTGATGTTCTCAGGTGGAGGAGGTGGGTTGTTGGCACTAGCACGGTGTTGTTCTCACCGACTCAGTCGTTGTCGCCATTCCCGGTGTTCACCATCCGAGAAGCGGAACGGCGGGGAGAAGGAATAAAATAGATTAGACAGAGAAGTTGATCTTTATTACTTGTTTTGATCTGTTCTTTACTTAAAACACTTAAAACACACCCAACATCCTTAATTGGACAACCCATACCCACACTTGACAAAAGTTGACCACTACTCACACACAGCACTCCTATCACACAGCAACTAAGCAAACAGAAAAAACTAGGAAAACGATAAACTAAGGGTTGCGATGCTCTAAGGGTCGGAACGGCTTCCGTGGTTGGAGGAGTCGAAACCACTCCCAAGAGAGTTCCCGTCTTCTTTTTCCTTCGAGCGGCTTCGAGAGCTTGCTAACTCGTCTTTCCGTCCGGGGCTCTTGGAGCTGCCGCTGCTACTGCCCTTGCTGCTACTGGACACTGAGATCCATCCTCCTCCTCTGCTTGGGGCAGGGACCAGAGCAAGAGCAGGATCTGGCACTGGGGCGGGGACTGAGGAAGGTGGCAGTGCAGGAGGTGGAACCCTGGGCGCCAGTTGCATCCGCACCGGACCCTTGGTGTTCTTTCGCGGCGTGATCCTGATCCGAAGGATGTTGGGAGGTGGAAGCCCCTTCAGACTGGCGATCTCTCTCTCGAGTCGATCCACCTCATCCCTCAAACTCTTGATCCTTAAGATCTTCTGGTCATTTAGAGCCTTTGCCGCCATATGGAGATCTGCATGCATCTTATCCTATCCTTCGATCACCGCCCTCATGTGGGAGAAGGTGGTGTCGTTCTCCCCTTCAGCAGATTGGAAGGTGTTGATTGCTGATGAAGTTCCACGCCGAGGATGGTACCGGTAGGCAGAGTGGCGGAGATGGTAGTCATGCATCTCCCTCACCGAGCCAGCATTAGATAAGCCGCCTCTTGGCAGGCATGCTCATCTGTTCCTCCCGACGCAGTGACCACCATGTTCGGGATGTTGGTGCCGACGAACCCGTGCACCTCCAGGCGGACTTGGTGAGGCAACTCACCGCCGAAGGGTGAGACGACAGTGTACTCAGGTGCATCCGGATAGCCCACTGCCAAGGCCATCCTTGCCGGCTCCACGACGAAACCCTTGATCCACGACCGTTGTGGATGAGTGGACGGCTGCCATCTAGAGAAGTCAAGGTAGGGGATCAATGCATGCTCAAACCCAGTTTAGATAAACGATAAAGGACTCAAGTAAAGTAATCGAGAAAAAGAGGGTTTTTGAGAAACATTTTTATGAAGCTAAGTAAAACTTCTAAGGACATCCCCTAGATGATGCTGAAAAAAATAGATGCTTAGTTATAATATAAAATTGGCGACCATTCCCTCCTATCTCGACTTAGGACTTTGATCCCTTAGAAAATCCCAACTTGGCGGCTGAACGAGAGATCAAAAGAATTTTCCAAATTTTAACTCTAGAATCCTATCACTTCGACTTGACCGAGTTTTTCAAAATACTTTGAGAGAAAATTAAAGTTTTTCCTAATCCCGAGGAAACAAGACCCATTTTCCCAAAACTGTTTTCAAAAGCCAGGGCTTATGCATATGAAAAGATTCAGAAGGCTCCTAGGGTTTTTCCGTTTGGCTTTTCCTACGGTCTGAAAATTGGCTCTGATACCAACTTGTCACGCCCAGAAATTCTGACCCAAATTTTCGAAGCTATATGTGTATAAAAATCCCTGTCTAGGACCAGCCAGGGTACACATACGATAATTGTTGATATTACAGTTCTACGTCTTAGAAACAATACAAAAAGATTACAAAAGAGCAGCGGAAAAAGAAAAAGGGCCTAAGCCTAAGCTTGACGCTGGCCACGCGGCTTCGACCACTCCACAGGCAGCTTCCAGAGTGTAGGACAAGCCTACTCCACATCGTCTTCTTCTTCATCTTCTGGCTCGGGTTCTGATGAAGGGGCAACGATGAGTACTTCCACATACTCAGCAAGTCATGCCGGAAGGGGCAGGGAAATGAATGCAAGGAAGACAAGGGTTCGGCTAGGGTTTGCTTTTGCGCAAACAGCAGGGGGTTTTTTTCAAACAATTACGTCTCGATTTTTTATTCACTTCATATATTTATTTCTCGTTTGATCAAATTAATGACAGCTTATGCGAGTAAGAGACAGCCTCCCCCACGAGACTTTCATACAAGCCGCTCAGGAAGAATTGACGGGATTTATAAACGAGCATATCATTGATCCCACGGGGGAGTTCTATTTTAATTTAAGTAACTTAACCACCGGATCCACAAAATAGACAATGTTTTGTAACATACGAAATATATGTGGATATTGTACATATGTGTATGTGTTTTGGTAATATATTACATGTATATATTTCCTTTCTTAAGTTCATTTATATGTGTGTAACTTATATATTTATACATATATATTATATAATATATATGTATAAATATATGTGTGTAAAATATGTATATGTGTAATATATAATATATGTGTGCAATATATAGCATGTACCATGGTTGGAGAAAGAAGAAAATTAAAAAATATAAAAAATTCTTTAGTCCCGGTGATGGCAACAACCGGGACTAAAGATGGCGAGCCACGTGCCGGATGCGCCATCTTTAGTCTGGTTGGAGCCAACAACCGGACTAACGATGGCGCAGCCCGGCCACGTGGCTCCGCCATCTTTAGTCCCGGTTGGTGGCTTCAACAGGACTAAAGATGCATATCTAGTCCCGGTTATTTAACCGGGACTAGAGATAGTTCATCTCCGATCCGGATTCGTAGTCCGGTTTGACAACCGGGACTGCGAGGGTTACGAAGGGACTAGTGTGGCTTTCTCCGGTAGTGATAGGTTTAACTCTGATCAGAGGTGTACAACTATACCCACCAAGATACAACTCCATAACACGGTTTCTCGTGTGCCGGAATACCGCCACGGTACCCCGGAAAGGGACTGTGATACGGCCTTTCATATAACCTCTCGCTAACCAAACGAACCACACCAAGGTTTCGTCCCCATTCCCGTTCTTGGGTCGTGGGCAGCCCCCCCGAGTGCTACGGTGAATCTGGCAGCCCAGCAACCGGTAAGCCCCCGGCCGACTGCAACTCCATCACGCTCACCCTTGACTGGGTTCGTTGGCTATGAAGGGCTGCACTACAGGACCCACCGTTGTCCATTCTGGCTTGTGGTTTGTACGGCATTCTTCGAAGGTTTCCCATGAACCAATCCTTAATTGCCATCGGCACCACTAACAAAACCACAGCGCGCACAGCCCACCATTTGTCATGTTTTAGTTATTAGTCCGGTTCACAATGTCCTCAGATTATATCTTTCATTTCATGTGTCCAACATAATGTAGTCTAGATGAAATTAACCATTTAGTGTGCTAGTAAGTCTAAGCAGGTCTAAGCATAACCTAGGCCTATGAGCTAGTCATGTTGTTATCCCATGTTTATCAAAGGGGTTAGGGTGGCAAGCCTAGGGCTTAAATCTAACCATACGATGTAATATTCTCCATAAGATGTCATTCAAAATAAATGCAGTTTTAGAATAATAAACATGGTATTTTAGCAAAGCAGGTATCAATATGATCAAAATGTAGCATGACTTGCCTTGCTCTTCAAGCTGAGGAAACTCTGTGACGACTTCGAAGTACACAGGATCGGAGGAACTACCCGGATCTACACGACCAACAAGGCACTTCAACAAACAAGCTAAAAAGCTACTGAAACAAGTAACAAAACCATTTTTAATGGATTCTTGGCATTTTTACGAAATTAATGAAATTAGAATGGGCTTAAACAGAGCTCAGATTGAAAAGATATGAATTTTAGAAGATTATCTATGTTTTTACTAAAACAGGAAAAATCTTCAATAATTTATTGCGCAATAAATCCTAGAATTGCATCAATGCTAGGGCTGACGTCAACGATGGCGTCATCGGCCGCGGGAGCACCGGTCCATGGTGGACCGGGTCCACGGGTAGAGTGGGCGGTACACCATGTGGCGCACACATGGCGCCGACGCGGCGGCCACGTGGCATGCCATGCGGGCAAGCGGGGACGGACAACCCCGATCTGCCGAGGAAGATCGGACGACCGGGAGAGGTGCGCGGGCGGCGCGGTCGGTCGGCGATGGGGCACGGCGGCCGAAGACCGGCCGGCGCCTTTCGAGCGGCGGCGCTGGGCCGTGGAGTGCCGCAGCTCACGCGCGGGCGGAGCCACACGCACTCGGGAGCGCGGCACGCGTTCGGGCCGAGAGGGAAAAATGGGAGGGACGCTCACCGCAGTCGTCGGAATTGGAGGGGACGACGAAGCGGACGGCGAGGGAGACGGTGGGCGGTGACGGGGAGGGGCGGCTGAGGGAGCTTGGGCACCGGGATGGAGATGGAGGTAGCGGCGATGTCCGAGATGGCTCGGGACAGCGGGAAATCACGGCCGAAGGCCGGTGAAGAGCGATAACACTCGGGCGCACGGTGCGAGAGCGAGAGAGAGTGCGGGAAGCTCGGAAGAGGGTGTGGGGAGCTCGGGGAGGATGGGGGCCGGCTTTTAAAGGGGACGGGGAGGTCAGTGGTGGCCGGGATAAGGAGGAATTGATCGCCGGAGTTAAGAAGGAGGGATTTGGGGAAAATAATGGCCGACGATTAACTCTGGCCATTTAGTGGGGTGGGAGCGGCGGCCGGGGCGATTAAAGGCAACGAGAGAGGCGGGGGAGTTAGGGCGGTGCCTTTAGGGCGCGCGGGAGAGGCGGGCGGCCAAGATCCATGCGGGCAGGGGCGGCGCTAATGGCGGCGGGGCGGCCGGAGGTAGGGGACAAGGCTGATAGGTAGGCCCCACCTGTCAGTGTCTCGGGGAGAAGGGGGAGGCGAGATGGACTTATTGCGCAGGCGCGAGGGGTAAACGGGCCGTGGCCTATGGACGGCCCGCGACGAAGAGAGGGAGAGAGGCGCGGGCGCGGGGAGGACTGGGCCGGCGGCCTAAGGCTGAATGGGCGGGAAAAAGCGGGAAAAGGATGGAGGAGAGAGAAAAACAATTTCCCAAGATTTATTAATTCTAATTTTGATTTTAATTGGTTAAAAATTATTTCTAGTGCTCTGAAAATTCCACTAAAAATCCTGTCGGTGTATTTTGACATGTAGTATTTAGGAAAAATCCTACCATGCCATTTCCATTTAGATTATTGATTTTAAAATTCTTTATTTGCTCCAGGTTAATTCCCAACTATTTTCTTTTGTGATTTTTCTTTACGATTTTTAAAAGGGGAAAACACCTCAGGGTGTGACATTATGGCATATATTTGTTGTATTGCTACAGTTAGACTTGTTGAGTACCATTGGTACTCATCCCCTATGTATTAAATTCCGTATAGATGATTGTGCTAACTCTTAGGCACGAAAAAATTCTGCTCAGACGATCAAGAACACGAATAAATCCTTAAATGGTTTATCAAGAAGTTCGAAAGGTTGTTATTTGCATCAACTCGACAAGGATAATTTTGACAACGGCATGATCGTCTCGAGGTATTATTTAGTTATTGTGTTGGTAAAACTAATTTCTCATAGTTTTATTTTATGGGTTTCGCCGTAATTGTTTCTGCTATGCTACTCTGGTGTGCCCATTTCTTACTAAGTTGACTCTTGCTGAGGAATGAGCCATAGACCGGTATTTACCTTGGAAGTGGAATGCGAGGGTCGCTACAGGTAGATCCTAGAAAACCATAACGAGATAGTGGCGGGAAGCTATCCTTGGGACAACAATGAGCCATGGTTTAAACTTGATCAGTCTATGCTAGGTCTTAGGCTTGTGAAAAGAATTACAAAACTAGACATAGCCACTCTTTTGTATTACGTTATCACTTGCATAATTGTTGGGGTGGCTTGCTGAGTGCGGTTAGTACTCATCCTTGTTGTTTACAATCAATCAGAGGTGGATAATAAAGTCACTAAGGATACTTATGAGTACTATCCACATGCTGCTCAAGATGATGGCATCCAATAGGTCTTAGTCCTGGTTGTTGCTGTGGCAATGGCATCGTCGCTGCCTACTTTTCGCTGCCTTATCTAAACTCTGTCTTTGAATATATTCTTGAGCATTTGGTCCTATGTTCTAGTCTATGTCTGCGGGCACTATGATATAATAAATTGTGCAAGACGCTATTTGTATGAGCATTTGATACTCCAGCAATGTAATCATGTGTACCGGACTACTTGATCTAGGAAGATGGTATGGTTTGACATGAGATTTCTATTATAAAGAGGGGGTCGACAAAGCTGGTATCAAAGCCATACGGTTGTAGGATAAAACCAATGGTGCCCTACCCCACAATAGGTTGACCAAGGGAGAAATACCCACCTAGTGTAATTTGTGAAACACCATATTTCTACAAAAAACATTTTTATTTCTACTCTCCGCCTTACTGTTACTCTTTTCCAAAATATTTTACTCATCTTACACTACTCTAAACATGTTTTTTTTTCAAAACTTACTATAGATGGCCGGCTATGGACAGACAATGGGTTGGGTGGACATGTCCCCACATTTGAAGGGAGGATACTGATGTGCACTAGGGTGTCCCGATCTTTCGGTGAGTTGATGATAACTACAATTTGGAAGAAACGTTGACGATCCGACTACAACCGTACGAGACGTTGTGTTGCGCCTTAGCGATCGATACACCTCTCCGTGGGTTGTTGATCTTGCCGGTGCAGATCAACCTTATTCCTGCAAGCAAATCGAAGAAACAAGCAAGAACAAGATAATCTGAATTGCAAATAGGAATTGAATACAAATGATAAGATGGGGTTCCGAATCAAATAGAACGGATGGTCTAGCCGACACACGCGTCTATCAGGAAGTAGCGATAGCTAAACTTACATAAACGAAACCCGAGTTGTTCTATGACAGCTAGAGGGTATATATAGGTGGGAGGACGACCTAGGGCTCCCTAGAGTCGTGCTCCACCTGGTTGGGGCGCACCCCACTTGGGCCGAGGTCCCAGATGAACTTACAAGCACATAGACCCATTATAGGTGATGCAACACCTTCTTTCTGTGATTGCGGCTGATTGGGATGGAATTTGGAAATGACGAAGGATCCGTTGGAAAGAGGACTCCGAGAGCTTTCCATCAAGTACTCATGGACCCAAATCAGAGCATGTATGCATATTTGGCAGCCGTTTGAATTCAGCGTTGTCCTGCAGTCCGAATTTCAGCACCAAAACGTGTTGTATTAGATCTCTTTCTTTCCTTGGGCCAAAAGTGATGTGGGGAATATTTGATTTGCCCCCAATCAATTTCCTTTGTCCTCCATGCCTTCCATGTGTGTTTAACACTCTTTTAATCCACTTATGTATTTTTGAAAATGTAAATGAACACACATCATGGTGCAACATCAATTCATCAAAAACATCAAATACAATCTTGATAAAGAATTCATTCACCTTTAAATCAAAAGCTCCCAATGTGGTTGTATCCGAGTAGGTAAATTATATTCGCCAAAGATATGGAAAATAACATTAGTTGGGCATGGCAAATCAGGCTTAGCAAATAATTTTTCCTTCAAATTATTGAGCTCATAAAGGTCATCAAAGAGAACTTAACCCAAAGTATTTAAAGAAAATAGCAATTCACGCTCCTCAACTTCATTACAAACGTGAACAACATGCTTAAAATCAATGTCTAAAGAACTAACACTAGAAATAGCATGTTGATTCACTAGTTGAGGCATTGATATAAGTGAAGCATTATTACACAACTCTTCTTTATCACAAGGAACATCAACTAAATTAACTAGTTGTGGCATTGATATAAGTAAAACATTATCACACAACTCTTCTTTATCATAAAGAACATCAACTAAATCAACTTGTGACAAAGGAATCTAAGCATTGGTTCCACTAATGGTTGTTCTACTATAGCATGTAAAGTGGACATGTATAGCGCAGCTTGAGAATACTCACCTTCATTTACCTCGACCATTTATTTTACCTTGTAAACTTTCTACGATATTTTAGGAGCTTCATGCTTCTCACCTTTCTTCTCAAGAACATTGTCCTCCTCCTCTTGGTGAATATGTTGAACTTCCCGCAAAGCGTTAGTAATAGGAGACACAAAAGATTTCTCCTTCCAAGTTTGTACATCATCATTACATGGAAAAATAGGAGGTACAAGCACAACTTGTTGCTTCTTCATGTCCTCTATTTTACATTCAGCATTACAAGCAAGTTCTAACAAATGAGAGAGAGATCTATAATTTTGGTAAGCAAGCATATCCTTAATTTATTTGTTAAGCCCACATAAAAATCTCAACTCTGTAGCTTCTTCGCATTCATCTAAACCACAACGTACTAAAGAATCATGCATATCATGATAGTACGAAGTAACGCTTCACAGTATCTTGTTTTAAACATTGCGCTTTGTTGAATAGAATATCAGCATAATACATGGGAACATAAGCATCTCTCAAATATCGTTTTAGGTCTTTCCAAGATTGAGGTATTTTGTTATGCCTACAAAGATGTTTCCATTCATTAGAACCATATTTAATTAATACATTAGAGGCACACATAACCTTTTGTTTTTCAGACAAATCATGCTTTTTAAATTCTTTATCAACCGCTAGCTCCCACTTAGTATAAGCATGAGGATCATAATTTCCTTCAAAATAAGGTAGTGCAGATTTGATCTTAGCAATAATAATGTCACTTGCCTCATATGCATCATGTTGATCACTCCTCATGTCTCGATGAAGATGCCGATGTTGAGCATAGTTATTCCCATTTCTTTTGCGTATTCCTATCATTGTTAGTAGAAAACAAGAAACATATACAGAAGTATATGTACGCTCCTATCAACTACTAGGTAGTGGAGGCTCAAATATCACACTCTCAAGCTTTTAGCCAAAGTCTTACAAGTTCTTACCATAGCAAGCGGAATGGTGACATACACCGACTTAACCAAACACCCCAATGGAGGTTGGATGTATCGATGCCTCGACGAACACCCGTATGGCCGCAATCAAATCATGGAGCTCGGGGTAGGCTTAAATATGTAGCAAAGGAATACCAAATGCTCAAATCAGAAAATGCAAAGTTGAATAACCGTTCAAAGTCAAGTACAATGTTGGTCCCAGGACAGAACATACTAGAGACGCGAGCCTAGACACAAACGGTACCACAACATAGCACTAGAAACAAACTATGCATAGCTCTGATAAATGAAAGCAACAACTGAATTTCTTTTTTTTTCTCTTTCTTTTTTCTTCTCTTTTCTTTTTTTCTTTTCGCTTTTATTCTTCTTTTTTTTTGGCGTGGCTTTTTTCCTCTCGTTTTAAAGCACCTTTATGCCTTTTTTTCCAAAAAACCAACTTATGGACCTCAATGTAAAATTACAGGGGACTCAAACGTAAATAAAAAATTATAGGGACTCAAATGTAAAAGTCCAAACCCTAAAACTAGAACTATATAAAAATGGAATGCGACGTTATGCCGGTTCCGTTTTCCAAACAGATCTCAAATCCGACACAAAACAAAAATTTACCAAGGTGTTTGACACGACTCAAAAATTAGATGTACGTGATTAGGGGGTAGTGGAAGTCGGACTTGTGGGGGTGGATGGCTAGGAGTTCGGTTGGAGGAGGAGATAAAAACAAAAAAGATTTTTAACCAATTCAATCTACTATTTCTTTCATAAAATAAAACCAATCTAATCTCTAATCTGCTATTTCTCACGTGCAACACGATGGTGGCGCGACAACCGTGGTACTAGACGTGACAAGAACTCAAAACTCTAAACGAACTAGACACTAAGACCAAGAACACGACGTGACGATGCAACGTAAAACTCCAAAGCAAAAACTGAAAAGAACAATGCAATGGCACAAATATGGCTAGGTAATGGATGCAATTTTTTTGGCTTTTCCGGTTATAGGTGGATAAAACTCACCGATCAACTTGGCGCTCGATACCACCCGATGTGAACTAGGGTGTCCCGATTTTCCGTGAGTTGATGATAACTATGATTTGGAAGAAACGTTGATGATCCGACTACAACCATACGAGACGTTATGTTCCGCCTTAGCGATCATACACCTCTCAGTGGGTTGTTGATCTTGCCGGTGCAGATCAACCTTATTCCTGCAAGCAAATCAAAGAAACAAGCAAGAACAAGATAATCTGAATTGCAAATAGGAATTGAATAGAAAAGATAAGATGGGGTTCCGAATCAAATAGAACGGATGGTCTAGCCGACACACGCGTCTATCAGGAAGTAGCGATAGCTAAACTTACATAAACGAAACCCGAGTTGTTCTAATGCAGCTAGAGGGTATATATAGGTGGGAGGACGACCTAGGGCTCCCTAGAGTCGTGCTCCACCTGGTTGGGGCGCACCCCACTTGGGCCGGGGTCCCAGATGAAGTTACAAGCCCATAGGCCCATTATAGGAGATGCAACACCTTCTTTCATGATTGCGGCTAATTGAGATTGAATTTGTAAATGAGGAAGGATCCGTTGGAAAGAGGACTCCGAGAGCTTTCCATCAAGTACTCATGGACCCAAATCGGAGCACGTATGCATATTTGGCGGCCGTTTCAATTCAGCGTTGTCCTGAAGTCCGAATTCAGCACCAAAATGTGTTGGATTCGATCTCTTTCTTTCCTTGGGCCAAAAGTGACGTGGGGAATACTTGGATTTGCCCCCAATCAATTTTCTTTGTCCTCCATGACTTCCATGTGTGTTTAACACTCTTTTTAATCTACTTATGTATTTTTGAAAATGTAAATGAACACACATTACTAGTACAGAATGCCTCATAGGTGCCGGTTGGGAAACCCCCTTAGGTGCCGGTTTTCCCAACCGACACCTATTGGTCGGCACCAATGACTTTGGTCATTGGTGTCGGTTCTTCGACAGGCACCTATTCGAGCAAATAAGTGCCGGTTCGTGTAGAACCGACACCTATTTATCGGACAACTATACAATGAGGTGCTCCCAATCTTTTCTTATGGGCCCACTCCTTTAGCCGGACCACCATATTTATCGGACCCACCATATTTTTCCACGCGGGCCTGGGCCCGCGAGATAGAGCTACAGGCACGAGCGAGCGGTTCGGCGAGCGGTTCTACACGATGAACGAGCGAGGCACGAACCTATTTAAGCTGGTGTTGCTCTGGTTCGGCGAGCGGTATGGTACTAATCGAGGGAATAGTGTTTTTTGAGAATAGGTGCCGGATGAACAGTAAAACCGCCACCTATAGTCTCAAATAGGTGCCGGGTGAACAGTAAAACCGTCACCTATACTATAGGTGGCGGTTCGTAATAAGAACCGCTACCTTTTCGCGAAGAATAGGTGCCGGGTGAACAGTAAAACCGCCACCTATCGTCTCAAATAGGTGTCGGGTGAACAGAAACCGCCACCTATAGTATAGGTGGCGGTTTTACTGTTCACCCGACACCTATTTGAGACTATAGGTGGCAGTTCTTAACACGAACCGTCACCTATTCTTTTGCCGCCACCTATATACATTATAGGTGTCGGATTTGGTTTGACCGGCACCTTTTGGGGCGACACCAATGAGCCTTTTTGTAGTAGTGCATCATGGCGTACCATCAATTCATCAAAAACATAAAATACAATCTTGATAAAGAATTCATTCACCTTTAAATCAAAAGCTCCCAATGTGGTTGTATCCGAGTAGGTGATGTCCTCATCAGATACAACGAGTTGTTATGCAAGATGATGCAGTGCCTAAGATACCTGACTGGACCCGTCTATCAAGGATAGAGATATGAGTTTGGTGACCTTTCGAGTAGGAGGTCACTGTGAAGATTCAGTAGTGCACTGCTCGCGAGCCAGAGTACCTCTTCAGATCCCGCTACCATCGTGACTTAGCGGAGAATGTTGTCCAGGACGCTGCCAAGGAGGCGTTCCTTCACCTTCACGCTCTGCATTGCGAGGACTACTCCTTATGCATTGTGTAGGACACACCGTGTTGCTACAACCCGATGGTGACATGCCTGTCCAGGTGGGCCGAGGCAGCAGATGATTGCTACGAGGAGGCACTGCTCGAGCTGGACGAGCAATAGAGGCATCTGGGAGACCTCGAGGCTTATGTCATCGACATCAC
This sequence comes from Oryza australiensis, assembly GCA_019925245.2. Lineage (NCBI taxonomy): Eukaryota > Viridiplantae > Streptophyta > Magnoliopsida > Poales > Poaceae > Oryza > Oryza australiensis. The sequence continues at coordinate 896,159 of JAIFGZ020000250.1, read as the reverse complement.
TCACTTAGCTCGAGGAGGACCACCAGTCGAGTGGGCATAGAGATCGCCATGTGGAAGGAACAACTACAGGTTCACGGTGAGTAGTTTGGGTAGCTCTCGAAGTAGAACAATGCCAGGGGCGATGAGTTGGACACCCTCAGCGGGTAGCTAGTGAGTGCTCATCAGCAAATCCGACAATTGGAGGATAAGCTTCAGACAGCCCAGCTACAGCCACAGTTACTATAGCGACTGCAGTCACCACTACCACAGTCTCCACTATGACAGGGTCCACTTCCTCTATGCCTCTCCCATCCCTTACTCTTATGTGTGACCACCACTTTGACTACTACTGCTTCCTCACACCACCATACCCGACCTCTTTTCGGACTCTACTGGACAGTGTCGACCCGCTGGGCACCAAGGCAAGAACCTACCTGACCAAGATTGATTGGGAGCAGCCTGCTGCCACCGAGACAGAGCCTACTCTAATGGCCTTACTAACTCAGTTTTAGCCAGGGAGCAACGGAAAGACTCCCATTCATCTGGACATAGATCTGGAGGACGACACGGACTTGGGATCTGACACTTAGCCAGAGGAGGTTGAGGAGAAGCCCTTGGTTCTGGAGTCACCTGAGAAGAGGTCATTCTCTTTTTGTGTTACCTTTGCAGGTGGTCCTAACATCCGTAGGACGGCTCACAAGAGCATGGATCCCAAGGGCAAGAGGCTTAGGACTGACACAGAGACTGCCACTTCCGCGCCTGAGCCACTTAGGTTTGCGTCTGCCAGGGACCACCCCCTTTATGGACCGGTGTCACATACCCAAATTTTGGGGTTAAGAAATTTTTGTCAAAACCAAATGAATGTGAAGTTCTTCCATTTGGTGATCCAAAATTATTCATTTCTAACTTAGGTGAAGTCTTCAACATATTGCAAGATTTGAAAATTTAGAAACAAATTTAAAACTCTTCCATTCCTAACTTAAGACCATGAATGCCATCAAATATAAGTGCATGCATATGCACAATGCATGTTTTTGGCTGGAGTCTTTTTTGTGCATTTGGGAATTTTGGATTGCATTTCATATTAGTTCACATGAACATAATTAAAGATGATAAGCTCACCAAACAAACAAATGATTAACCTTGAGTGTTAAACCCAAGGATATGAAATGCAGTAAAATGGTATCGTCTCAGGTCAAAGAAAAAGCCTAAATAAAATTTTTTAGCAAATGTTGGGATGCGTCTATAAAATAGGAACCTACATGTTTAATGCCTCGAACAAATTAGTCAAAACAATCACATAGTAGGCTAATTATGATTTTTAATCGACTAAAATGACATCTTGTTTAAAAGTTAAAATGCACATAAGTGTACATGGAAATAATTTATTCAAATACTAGGTTAATTATCATGAATAAATATAATTTTTCTAGAATTTTCTCCTCTGTTTATGTCTCCTAAAAATTCAAACTAGTTTCTAATTAACCCATCTTTGTTTAATTTCTGTGAGCAATCTACAAATGATTTTGTGTGCAACCAAAGAAAATGGAATCTAGGTATAATCAGCTACCTCCAGTAAAATTTTCACTAATTTATCTGGCCCACACATCAAGTTATGAAGCTACAAAGATTAGGGAGAGAGATAATTCCAGAAAAATCATCTAAAATCAAGTGTACCTTTGTTTCTACCCATACCCTTCTCCCTTGCCTAGCCTACCACGGCCTGGACCCACTTGGCAGCCCCCTTGGCTTGTTTTTCCTCTGTCCCTCACCCTTCACCAGCTGGGAACAAGAGAGAACAGAGAGAGCAAGGCGCGACGTGTAGTCGGCACGCTCGACACGTGGCCACGATGTGTCGACAGCGCAAGCTCCTCCTCTTGCCCTCAAACTTCCCCAGCCGCATTGCCCAACCTCACTCTCCATCGTTGTGCCAAGAGAACCGAGGGAGATAGATCTAGCTGCTCTCCTCGCCTTCATTCCCATCGCCGGTCGTCAGGAAGACGAAGGCCGCCGTCGTCGACAAGCCAATGTCGTTCCCACTTCTCTCGTGTTCTCTAATCTCCTCTCCATACCAGTTCAATCTGTTGATCTGTTTCATTCCATGCAGTGGTTCATCGGGAACCTAGACCTCGCCGCTACAGCTCGGGAGCGCATACCAAGCACCACGCCTTGATCTCGTGGCTATTCCGGCTAATGTGAACCGAATCAAGCCAAGCCCCCTCGCCATCAACTTCGCTTGAATTCACTCTTCAAAACGCCCCACGAATCACGTACATTGGTGCACCAAGGAGGGAGATCGACTTCATCTTCCCCAAGTCTGGCCGCCGGCCCTCACCATTGGATACTCTTCTTTGGGTGAGCTTGGGCGCAATTCCTAGCTCTGGTAGTAGCCTTGGGTCATCAGTAAACAGTGCCACACCTCGTCTTGGCAGGCCGAAGACTAGAGGGGAACTATCGCCATCGTCCTGCTGTTTCTCATCACCGTCGGGCCGTTCCTCGCACTGCCGCTACTATCCAAGCTTCGACAGCCCATGCATGACCTCGAAGTGAGTATCCAGGACCCATGCAGACCACATGCATGCATCCATTTGCATTGAAACAAGCCAGAGCTTGACATGCACTAGCATGCCAAACTGCACCGCCGCTCGTACTCGTCACCAGCGTCGCTCCGGTCACCATTGTCCACGAGACGACATCAATTAGATTCGCTGGATTGTAGACTATGTTTTCTCTCAAGGGACCTCACCGAGTTCGGCCACCAATCGCTGCCGGCGCCAGTGAGATCTTCGCCGGGTCGCCGAGCTCTGCCTCTCCTCTTCCCCGGACTCGCTGACATGTGGACCCGATCGGATTTGCGCGCATGGACTTCAATTAGAGGATGTTTAAATCTTGTAAAGTTTTAAGTGCAAAACATGTTAGGCTTACATGTGGGGTCATGGATCTAATCGTAAATATTCTAAAACCTAAGCACTCCAATGGACCCCATGTATTAATAATCTGAGAATATAAAAGAAAATAGGTGAGAGCAAAATCTTTTCAAATAAAAACTATGTTAAACTTGAAAAATTCATATAAAATCAACTATAGCTCATTTAAAAGTAAGACCAATTTTAGTATGTTCATAAAATTGTGAACTTTAATGTTGTAGGATAAAAACCTATGCTTACAGTATGATAATTATTTTTCTAAGATTTTATAAAAAGAAAAGTTAACATAAAAGATGCTCTAACTTGTAAAATCCATATAAAATCCAATAGGTCTCATTTTGGGATGAAACAAATTTCTATGAACTCGCAAAATAATGAACTTTAATGTGGAACTATAAAATCTATCACTCATTGTACAATTTTTTGTCTCTAAAATTTAAATAAGGAACATCACACATAAAACATGCACAAACTTATAAAAACATAGAAAATCCAATTTAACATATTTTTGGACAAACTAAAATTCTACAGATTCATCAAAGTTGGGCCGATCTAGAAAAGCAGTTTCATAAGTACTTTTATAGTGGGATCCATGAGATGAAACTGTCTGATCTGACAGCAATCAAGCAGAGGCATGATGAATTTGTTCAAGATTACATTCAGAGGTTCAGAGATATGAGAAACAGATGCTATAACTTGATTTTGTCAGATTCTCAGTTAGCCGATCTCACTTTCTAGGGATTGTTGGCACCAATCATGAAAAGGTTTTCGGCTCAAGAGTGCAAAAGCTTGGCTCACTTGGCTCAAAAGGTAGCAACACATGAACAAAGATTTCAAGAAGCCAAGAAAGCTTTTAAAAAGATTAGCCACATTGCATATACCTCGAATCCAAAGAAGACAAGGATGACTCAAGTAGCAAGTGCGACGTGAATGGGCAAGAAACAAGAAAATTGTTATATGTCGGTGGGTAAAAAGTTCTACCAAGGAGGAAAAATATAATTTTGATATTACCAAGGCTGACAAGATTTTTGATCTGCTACTTCGGGAAAAACAAATTTAACTTTTCACTGGCCATGTGATTCCATCGGCTCATGAGATGAAAAAGAGAAAATATTGCAAATGGCATAATACTGAATCTCATAGCACCAATGACTGCAAAGTTTTAAGGCAGCAGATCCAATCGGCTATTGAAGCAAGGAAGATAAAATTTAAAGATTCAAAGAAGCCGATGAAAGTTGATGGTAATCCTTTTCATGTCAACATGGTTCACACGAGTGGAAGAGCAGCCGATAGAAAGAATTATCGGACCACACACCGTAATTCTGTCAGAATCGTTGATAAATATTAGAATAAGCATGATATGCAGGAAGAGAGATATTATGAGCAAGATGGAAGTTTTGATCCCCATTGGAGTTGCGAATTCTTCAGATTTTGCTAGAACGAAGGGATGAGACTACCATCAATAGAAGACTGTCCAGCGTGCAGCTATGATAAGGACTATGCTGGAGAATCAAGTCGATCCCGTCCTAAGGAAAATCGGTTGAGACAAAGGAAACTACCTGTTCATCAAAGTTTGGGTCCGATTCATCAGGATTTTTCACAAGAGGATTTTGATGAGGATGAAGATGAGACCATGAACCCTCAATGGTGTCCTTCTGGCTCTTTTAGTAAGAACCAGAAGAGGAGGTTCAAAGGATGAGGAGCAGGGAACGTTTCCAGTAAGTACAAGAGGAGATCAATCATCGGTTGAAGAGAAAAAAGCAAGAACACTCGATGAGGGCAGCTAAGGGAAAGGTTGTTGCTTCCGCATCGGTTAACATGTATTTGTATTACCAGCGGAATATGAGGCTAGCCAAGCCAATGCAGATCTTGTGGAAGAATCGTTAGTCAAGTTGGTTTTGTCCCTAGAACAAGCTATCTTTGAGAAACCATAAGGGACAGAGCATCGACACCTCAAGCCACTGTATGTCTAGGGGTTTGTCAATGGCAAGACAATGTCCAAAATGTTGGTTGATGGTGGGGCTGCCGTGAATTTAATGCCATATTGTCACGCCCAGAAATTCACACCAGAATTTCTGCAGCTAATTTGTGCATTACATCCTCGTCCAGGAATCAGCCGAGGTACACAAATCGATGTTATTGATAATACAGAATCCTCGTCTTAGAAACAATATAAAAGAGTTACATAAATGCAGCGGAAAAGAAAATAAAACTGACTTAAGCTAAACTTCGACACGAGCGAAGCGGAACACCAACTCCACGGCTAAACCTTGACGAGAACAAGCCTACACCTCCTCGGAGACCTCGATCTCAACCTCGGCACGAAGGGGAAAAAGAAGCAAGACCGAGTACAACCACCGTACTCAACAAGTCACACCGGAAAAGGGGACATGATGCAAGATAAATAACAAGGAAGGGTCAAGAGGCTCAATTTGCATAAACAGCATTTGCAGAATACAATAATGATATTTGAAGACAGTAAAACAGTAGTAACATTTAAGCAGTATTAAATAAACACTGTCCAACGCTCAAACCACGTTGCAACAGGCCCATCCATCCACCTGCACTAGTCATATTCCAACATTTCATTCGAATAAAATAAAATGAGACTAATCAAGGTGAATCTGGTCATTCGCCCGTAACCGTGGGCACGGCTATTCGAATAGTTCTTACTCTGATCAGAGGTGTACAACTGTACCCACAAGACACAATCCCACAACACATTACCGTGCGCCGGTGCACCACCACGGTGCCGGAAAGGAATTGTGACAGACCCTTCACACAACCCCCTCTAATCAATCGTACCACACCAAGGTTTCGCCCCATTCCCATCGGGCAATGGGCAGCCCCTCTAGTGCCGCGATGAATCCAGAAGCTGATCAACCCTTAAACCGGGGCCGACCCAACTCCATCACGCTCACCCTCTCGGGATACGTTAACTAGAGATAGCTATGCTACGGGCCCAGCCATTACCCATGCTGGCTTGTGGTATGCACGGCATTTCTTCCAGGGTTTCCCGAGAACCGGTCCTTAATCATCATGAGCACGCTAACCAAAGGCCAACCATGTGCTCACGACCCACCTTTCTTATAAGTCAATATTATTAAGAACAAGATCATATCTTAATATCATCGGAAGGTCCACTTTAGAAATAAACTTGTTTAGTGTGATTCCCTTAAGTGGGCTAGTTGCACTAAGCATGACTAAGCAACCTTAAACTATCAGCTAGTCACATTGGATCCCAAGTTATCAATGGTATAAGGTAAACAATCCTATGGTTGAGTACAATAGGTATAAAACATCCCATGAAATGATATTCTAAAACATATGCGGTATTTGAATGAAATAGAGGTATTTACATAAAATAGGTACAATATGGTCAATGTAAGGTATGACTTGCCTTGCTCGGAGACAGGAACCTCGGCGACTACTTGAAGAGAACGGGCTCGCCGGAAAACTCGGAATCTACACGACAAACAAAGCACTCAACAAACACCCTAAAAAGTCTACTGAAACAGCACTGAAAAGTATTTTTAATGGATTCTTGACATTTTTCTGGATTTAATGAAGTTTGAATGGGCTAAAACGGAGCTCGGATTCAAAAGATATGAATTTTAGAAGTTTAATTGCGATTTTTAAACTAAACGAGAAAAGATTAAATTATTTATTGCGCAATTAAGTCCCTGGTGACGTCATCCACGCGCGGCACGGGGCTGACGTCGGCATGACGTCGCGGCGGCGTCGCCCTAGGGCCGACGTCGGCGCTCGGCTGCGCAGCGGGCGACGGGCGCGGCGGCGATTGCTGCCACGTGGCGCAATCCGGCGGCGGATCGGCGGCGACGCGCGCGATCAGGCGGCCGGATGGCGACGATCGGACGGCGCAAATCCATCGCGATCGGGCGGCGCAGATCCGTCCGATCCGCAAGATCGGACGGCACGGGAGGCGCTAGGGTTAGGGTTAGGGTTTGGGCGGCGGCGCGGTTGTTGCGCGCGCGGCGACGACCATCCGGCGGCGGCGGCGGCGGCGACGACCCGACGAACGGCGGCGGACCGGCGCGCGACGACCCGACGAGCGGCGGCGTGCGCGCGAAAGGAAAAAGGACGCAAACGAAAAAAAAAGGAACCCGAGAACGGCGGCGAGCTCACCGGCGGATGAATCGACGGAGAACGGCGGCGACACGGGCTAAAAACTTGCGAACAAAGGGAAAAGAGGCGGAGCTCGAGGGGGTTTTATAGGGGAGAGAGAGACCGAAACGGGCACTAAAACGCAGGGGATAAGGTCGCCGGAAAACTCGGACTCGGAGAGAGAGAGGGAAGATACGGCGGCCGTTTCGGCGGCGGCGGCCGTGCGGCACGCGGAAGTGCGGGCACGGGTGCGGCGGCACGGGCGGAGCCCGGCGTGGGGCCCACGCGGCGAGAGGCGCACGGAACGGCCGGGTAAGGCGGCGGGCGGCGCGGCTATGGCGGCGGCGGCGGTTGGGCGGCCGGCGCGGGGAAGCAGCTCCGACAGTCGGGCCCACTGGTGGCCCGCGGCGCGGGAGCGCGAACCGGACTTGCGCGGCGCGCGCGGGACCGTGGCTTCGGCCCACGTCCGGAGGAAGGAGCGCGCGCGCGGAGGCTGGGCCGACGGCCGTTAGGGCGCCGAGCGGGAAAGGGAGGCCGTACGGCGTACGGAAAAAGAAGAAAAAGAAAAAGAAAAAGAAAAAAAAGGAAAAAGGGACTTAATTAAATTCCTGTTTTCTTATTTAATTGATTAAAAATACTTAGGGTGCTCTAAAAATTCCAGTAAAAATCTGTTAGCTTATTTTGACATGAAGAATTCAAGAAAAATCCTATCATGTCATTTCCATTTATTAATTGCATTTTAAAATTATAGGTTGACTCAGGTTAATTTCGAAATTCCGATTATTTCCGGTAAATTATTTTTAAATGAATTTAGGGAAAAACTCGAGGATGTGACAACCTACCCCCTTAAACGGAATCTCGACCCCGAGATTCGGAGGTGCGCGAAGAGGTGCGGGTGCGCGGCCTTTAGCTCATCTTCTCGTTCCCAAGTAGCTTCTTCCTCGGAGTGATGAGTCCATTGAACCTTGCAAAACCGATAACCTTGTTCCGAGTCCTTCTCTCACGACCTCAAGAATACGTGCTTGGTCTCTCTACATAGGTTAAGTCCTCTTGGATTTCAATGCTGTCCGGACTCGCTTTGTTCTTCGGTACCCTTAAACACTTCTTTAAGCTGGGACACATGAAACACGTCGTGAATACCGGTCATGTTGGAGGAAGCTCCGGTGATAGGCCACTTCTCCTCGACGTTCCCGAATCCTGTATGGTCCCACGAAACGTGGTGCCAACTTACCTTTGGTTTGGAAACGGTGTACTCCCGGAGTGGTGTAACGCGAAGATACACAAAATCCCCGCTTCAAAAGCGAGATCTCTTCGACGATTATCGGCATAGCTCTTCGTCGGGACTGCGCAATCTTCAACCTTTCCCGAATCACTCGGACCTTTTCCTCGCTTCGCTGATTACTTCCGTGCCAAACAACGGCGCTCACCCGTCTGGTCCCAACGGGGTGTGCGGCATTTCCGTCCATACGTGCTTCATACGGTGCCATTTGAATGCGGCCGTACTGTTGTTGTAAGAGAATTCGGCATAGGGCAAGCTTTTGTCCCATGCTTTTCCAAAATCGAGCGCGCATGCTCTCGGCATGTCTTCCAAAATCGATTCACTCTCTCGGTTTGACCGTCATTTGCGGATGATAGGCCGTGCTGAAATTCAAACGGCACGAGTTCTTCTTGCAACTTCTTCCGAACTTGGAAGTAAACGACTTCCCTATCGGACACGATCTTCTTAGGCACGCCATGCAAACACATGATCCTTGCGAGATAAAGCTCGCCAACTTCTTCCCCGAGTAGGTAGTATGTACGGTATGAAATGGGCCACCTTGGTGAGTCGGTCCACTACGACCCAAATCGAGTCATATCCGACGTTGTGCGGGGTAAACCCGTGATGAAATCCATTCCAATTTCTTCCCATTTCCACTCGGAATCTGAAGTGGTTGCAACATCCGCGGGCCGTTGATGTTCGCCTTCACTCGGCCGACAAACATCACAAAGTGCAACAAACTCGGCTATCTCCCTCCTCATACCGACCCACCAAAACTTTTCTTTAAGGTCTTGATACATCTTTGTACTACCAGGGTGAATTGAGTATTGAGTTTGGTGAACTTCCGTAAGGATTGCCTTTTTCAAATCCTTGTCTTCGCACACAACCCTCTTTCCCATCCAGTTGTGCCATGTTCGTCTTCCGAAAAACCACGAGCTTTTCCGACTCTCATGTTCTTCTTGAGTTCGGCCATTTCGGGATCGACGCCGAGCAGCTGAATTTGATCAATGAGAGTGGGTTGGGCTTCCGGAGCAGCCACAAAACCAAAATCCACCACTCGTAGATTTAGATTCTCGAATTCCTGCTGCAACTGGTCACACATTCCTTCGACACTGAGGGTGGTGCAATAACTCTTTCGACTTAGTGCATCCGCAACCACATTAGCTTTGCCGGGATGGTAATGGATCCCTAAGTCATAATCCTTGATCAGTTCCAACCATCTTCTCGCTGGAGGTTTAAATCAGTTGGGTGAAAATGTACTTAAGACTTTTGTGATCCGTATACACTTCACAACGATTACCAATTAGATAGTGTCGCGGATCTTCAATGCATGAACCACTCGGATAACTCCGGATCATGAGTGGGGTAGTTGTTTTCATGTGGGCGCAATTGACGAGATGCATATGCGACCACTTTGCCTTCTTGCATCAACACACATCCCAACCCTTGGCGAGATGCATCACAATAAACTTGGAAGTCCTTTGTGGTCGGGCGGTATCAACAAGGTGCGACACCAACTTCCTCTTGAGCTCTTCAAAACTCCTATTGCATTCGCCGACCATTTAAACTTCTCATCTTTCTTCAACGGTTGAGTCATTGGCTTGGCGATTTTGGAGAAGTTCTCAATGAAGCGGCGGTAGTAACCCGCAAGTCCAAGGAAACTTCGGATCTGCGTGGCTGTTTTAGGCGGGGTCCACTTAGTAACTGATTCCACATTTGCTTGGATCCACGGCTACTCCTTGGGCATTCACAATGTGGCCGAGGAACTGTACCTCCTTTAACCGAAAGCACACTTGCTAAACTTGGCGTAGAGTTGATGGTCTCTCAACTTTTCGAGTCTTGTCCAAGATGTTGCGATGATCCTCCTCGACTTAGAGTAGACCAAAATGTCATCAATGAACACCACTACGAATTTATCCAAGAACTCCATAAACACCTTGTTCATCGATTCATAAAGAAAGCCGGTGCATTGGTTAAACCAAAAGACATGACCGTACACTCGTACAGTCCATACCTGGTGGTGAAGGCGGTCTTGGGAATGTCCTCTTCCCGAATCCTCAACTGATGATAGCCCGATCGCAGGTCTATCTTGGAAAATACCTTGGCCCCTTTGAGTTGATCGAATAAGTCATCAATCCGGGGTAGGGGATACTTGTTCTTGATAGTAACCTCATTGAGGGCTCGATAATCCACACACATTCTCTTGGTCTTGTCTTTCTTTTCCACAAAAATCACCGGAGCACCCCAAGGCGACGTGCTCGGCGAATATATCCTTTTGTAACTGTTCATCCACTTGCTTCTTTACCTCGGCCAACTCGTTGGCTCCCATCCTATATGGCCTCTTGTGTATTGGGGCGGTCCCGGGTACTAGATCAATCCGGAATTCAATTTCCCTTTTTGGTGGCATCTGAGTTAAATCCTCGGGGAAAACTTCAGGGTATTCTCTGACGATGGGGATATCCTCTAACTTCACAGGGGTCTTGGCCGCCATTTCGGACGATTCCCCGGTGGAAACATGATTCAAACTTGCTACGGGCTTGACTTGCATGGGAGAGCGAAAAACAACTCTTTCTCCTTTTGTATTAATTAGAGTAATGGTGCGACTAGCGCAGTCGATTACTCCCTTATGTCTGGACAACCAATCCATTCCAAGAATGACATCTATGCCTTTGGTGAAGGAGGATAAGGTTGGCTAGAAACATAGATCCTTGGATTTCTATGGCTACGAGGGACAATGCGAGTGGTCTCCAAGTGGTTTCCGGGGTTTGAACCCTCATAGGTATCTTAAGTCCCACTACCGACAACCCATGTGCCCCAACAAATTGCTTTGAGATAAATGAATGTGTAGCGCCGAATCAAATAATACGTGGCGGGAGTATAGTTTACGAAAAACATACCCGTATAACTTCGGGAGCGGTCGTGCTTCCTCGGCGGACGCATGATTGACTCGAGCTGGATGAACCTTGGACCAACGCGTCTTGGCTTGGACACTTGTCCGCAAAATGCCCAGGTCACCACGGTTGAAACAGACTCGGCTTTCCTCCCGAGTCCTTCCTTGGAGGTGGTGGCTGTGGATTCTTTGGGGATGGCGCTCGTTGGAGGGCGCGGGCGGAGTACGCTGTTGCGCCACGCCACTCTGCGCTTGGAAATTCCCGGGTGATAAGGTCGATGCCGACGAACAATCATGGTGGTAGGTCCACTCGACTTCCAGGCATGAAACGCGGCCTCTGCTGATTTCCCTGCTGTTGAGGAGGTCGTGTCCGGAATACTTTTCTCTTCTTGATCATCTTGTTGCGCTGATCTTCTTGTCGAATGGCCTTGTCGACCAGCTTCTCAAAGTTAGCATACTCTCCGGAGATAAGCTTGTCCGTGAGTTCATCATCCAAACCAGCCAAAAACTTTTCCTGCCTTTCTGCATCAGTGCGCACATCTTCTGGGGCATAACGGGCAAGACGATTGAACTCGTGCAGATACTCAGTAACTGATCTGTTACCCTTCTCAAGGGAACGGAACTCACGTTTTTTCTGTGCAACTATTCCCGCAGGAATATGTGCGGTCCGAAAGCTAGCGACGAAACTCTTCCCAGAACCCTCCGCCGGCGAGTAACCAAATAGTTGTCCCACCAAGCGAAGCGGGACCACGTAATTGATGGGTGGCAAACGAGACTTTCTCCTGATCCGTGCACTGCAGCAGATCCAACTTCTTCTCTATGGCATGAAGCCAATCATTAGCCTCCATGGGATTAGTGGTGCTGGAGAAGGTCGGCGGTCGGACACGAAGGAACTCGCGGCATGGACCGGGTGGTGGGGCGGCAAGCGATTGTTCTGCTGTTGCTTGCATTTGTTGCAGCATCTGCCGTTGCATCCGATGGTGTTGTTGTTGCATTTGCTGCATCATTGCAGCCATCATCCGTGTCGTGAAGCGAGCACTTGAGCAATGGTGGGATTCTCGGGTGGCGGTGGAGGAGCATTGCCATTGGCGTCGTGAGCCTCGTTGTTGTCGGCACTGACGCCCATTGTTCTTTTTCGCCCGCCGGTCCGGTGTTCACCATCCGAGAGACGACCGACCGAGAGAGAGAAAAGAAGAAAAACAGAGCAGACTTAGCACTAATCTTTATTATTTGAATTCAAATGCATTGTTCCGATCTTGACTAAAAACAAGGAAAAGCACCAAACATCCTTAATTGGTCGGTCATATCACACTTGATATCGCGCCGCTATCCCACACACACACAGCGCCTAACACACAACTACCAAGGAGACAAACTAAGAAAAACGGTAAAACTAAGGAGGGCAACTAGAACGATCCACGAGACGAGGAATCGAAACCGCTTCCTTCGAGAAGATCCCCATTCTTCCGAACGGCTCCTGGAGTCCTCGGGCATCACCTCAGACTTGGACTCTTCCGAATCGGTTGCCGTAGCCCAACCGATCCTGCCTCTTCCCTCCGAGGAATCTTGAGTCTCTTCGGAGTCCATGTCTTCAGCCGAATCATCGAGCTTGAGTCACTGGGACAGATCCAACCATTACGCCACCTCCGCCTTGATTCGCCGAAGCCGGAGCAAAGGTGAGGCGTAACCGCACAGAGGAACTGGAACCAGCCAGCGGAACGAGCGGGTGGAGCCGGAGAAGGCGGTGGAATCCGAGGGGCTAGCTGGATACGGACAGGCGTGGTGGTGGTCTTCCGAGGCGTAGTGCGGAGTCTAACCCCAACTGGTGGCGGAAGTCCCTTCAACTCAGCTACCTCCTTCTTCAGACGAACCACTTCGTCCTGCAGCCGCGCGATCCTCAGCAGCTTCTTGTCGTTCAGCTCCTTGGTCGCCTTGTGTAGGTCAGAGTGCATCTGATCCAGTCCTTGGAGCACAGTGCACATGTGACCGAAGGTAGAGTCATTTTCCTCCGCCGTTGACTTGAATGCACTGACCTCGGAGGAACTACCTCGACGGGGATGATAGCGGTAGGAGGAGGTGCGAAGGTCAGAGTCATGCAGCTCCCTCATCCTGGCTAACATCGGGTAGGCGGCTTCTTGACAAGCGTGATCGACGTGCCTCCGGAAGCTGTGACCTCCATGTTGGGAAGACACGTTCCCACAAATCCGTGAACCTCCAACCGAACACGGTAGGGCAACTCGCCACCGAGAGGCGCAACGTCGTATACTCGGGTGCTTCGGGATATCCCACCGCAAGGGCCATACGCGCCGGCTCGCAACGAAGCTTGTCATCCCTTTTCCGCAGTGCGTCGCTGGGGAACCTGCCATCTATAGAAACAAAGGAGTGGGAAAAATCAAAACATGCTCAAAACCCACGACCACATCCCATTTTCACAATTTCCTAAACCCTAGACCGACTCCACTTTTCAAAACACCCCTTTTTCTTTCAAAACATATGCACATGAAAAGAATTAGAGGGCTCTTAAGGTTTCCAGTTGGCTTGTCCTACGGTCACGGAAGGCTCGATACCAACTTGTCACGCCCGAAAATTCACACCGAATTTCGCAGCTAATTTGTGCATTACATCCTCGTCCGGGAATCGCCGAGGTACACAAATCGACGTTATTGATAATACAGAATCCTCATCTTAGAAACAATATAAAAGAGTTACATAAATGCAGCGGAAAAGAAAATAAAACTGACTTAAGCTAAACTTCGACACGAGCGAAGCGAAACACCAACTCCACAGCTAAACCTTCACGAGAACAAGCCTACACCTCCTCGGAGACCTCGATCTCAACCTCCGCACGAAGGGGGAAAAAGAAGCAAGACCGAGTACAACCACCGTACTCAACAAGTCACACCGAAAAGGGGACATGATGCAAGATAAATAACAAGGAAGGGTCAAGAGGCTCAATTTGCATAAACTGCATTTGCGAGATACAATAATGATATTTGAAGACAAGAAAACAAGAGTAACATTTAAGCGGTATTAAATAAACACGTCCAACGCTCAAACCACGTTGCAACAGGCCCATCCATCCACCTGCACTAGTCATATTCAAACATTTCATTCGAATAAAATAAAATGAGACTAATCAAGGTGAATCTGGTCGATCGCCCGTAACCGTGGGCACGGCTATTCGAATAGTTCTTACTCGATCGAGGTGTACAAGCGTACCCACAAGACACAATCCCACAACACATTACCGTGCGCCGGTGCACCACCACGGTGCCCGAAAGGAATTGTGACAGGACCCTTCACACAACCCCTCTAATCAATCGTACCACACCAAGGTTTCGCCCCATTCCCATCGGGCAATGGGCAGCCCCCTCTAGTGCCGCGGTGAATCCGGAAGCTGATCAACCCTTAAAACCGGGGCCGACCCAACTCCATCACGCTCACCCTCTCTGGGATACGTTAACTAGAGACAGCTATGCTACGGGCCCAGCCATTACCCATGATGGCTTGTGGTATGCACGGCATTTCTTCCAGGGTTTCCCGAGAACCGGTCCTTAATCGTCATGAGCACGCTAACCAAAGGCCAACCATGTGCTCACGACCCACCTTTCTTATAAGTCAATATTATTAAGAACAAGATCATATCTTAATATCATCGGAAGGTCCACTTTAGAAATAAACTTGTTTAGTGTGATTCCCTTAAGTGGGCTAGTTGCACTAAGCATGACTAAGCAACCTTAAACTATCGCTAGTCACATTGGATCCCAAGTTATCAATGGTATAAGGTAAACAATCCTATGGTTGAGTACAATAGGTATAAAACATCCCATGAAATGACATTCTAAAACATATGCAGTATTTGAATGAAATAGAGGTATTTACATAAAATAGGTACAATATGGTCAATGTAAGGTATGACTTGCCTTGCTCTGGAGACTGAGGAACCTCGGCGACTACTTCGAAGAGAACGGGCTCGCCGGAAAACTCGGAATCTACACGATAAACAAAGCACTCAACAAACACCCTAAAAGTCTACTGAAACAGCACTGAAAAGTATTTTTAATGGATTCTTGACATTTTTCTGGATTTAATGAAGTTTGAATGGGCTAAAACGGAGCTCGGATTCAAAAGATATGAATTTTAGAAGTTTAATTGCGATTTTTAAACTAAACAGAAAAGATTAAATTATTTATTGCGCAATTAAGTCCCTGGTGACGTCATCCACGCGGCACGGGCTGGCGTCGGCATGACGTCGGCGGCGGCGTCGCCCTAGGGCGGCGTCGGCGCTCAGCTGCAGCCGCGGCGACGGCGCGCGGCGGATTGCTGCCACGTGGCGCAATCAAGCGGCGGATCGCGGCGACGCGGCGCGATCAGGCGGCGGATGGCGACGATCGGACGGCGCAAATCCATCGCGATCGGACGGCGCGAGATCCGTCCGTCCGCAAGATCGGACGACACGGGAGGCGCTAGGGTTAGGGTTAGGGTTTGGACGCGGCGGCGGCGGTTGTTGCGGCGCCGGCGACGACCATCCGAGCGGCGGCGGGCGGCGGCGGCGGCGACGAACGGCGGCGGACCGGCGGCGGCGACCGCGAGCGGCGGCGTGCGCGCGAAAGGAAAAAGGACGCAAACGAAAAACAAAAAGGAACCCGAGGACGGCGGCGAGCTCACCGGCGGATGAATCGACGGAGAACGGCGGCGACACGGGCTAAAAACCGGCGAACAAAGGGAAAAGAGGCGGAGCTCGAGGGGTTTTATAGGGGAGAGAGGAGGCCAAACGGGCACGAAAACGCCGGGGATAAGGTCGCCAGGAAAACTCGGACTCGGAGAGAGAGAGGGAAGATACGGCGCGTTTCGGGCGGCGGCGGCGTTGCGGCGCGCGGAAGTGCGGGCACGGTGTGGCGGCACGGGCGGAGCCGCGTGGGGCCACGCGGCGAGAGCGCACGGAAACGGCCGGGTAAGCGCGGGCGGCGCGGCTATGGCGGCGGCGCGGTTGGGCGGCCGGGCGCGGGAAGGCGGCTCGAACAGTGGGGCCCACTGCGGTGGCCGGCGCGGGGGCGCGGCCGACTTGCGCGGCGCGGCGGGACCGTGGGCTTCGGCCCACGTCCGGGGGAAGGAGCGGCACGCGCGGGGAGCTGGGCCGACGGCCCGTTAGGGCGCCGGGCGGGAAAGGGAGGCCGTACGGCGTACGGAAAAAGAAGAAAAAGAAAAAAGAAAAAGAAAAAAAAGGAAAAAGGGACTTAATTAAATTCCTATTTTCTTATTTAATTGATTAAAAATACTTAGGGTGCTCTAAAAATTCCAGTAAAAATCCTGTTAGCGTATTTTGACATGAAGAATTCAAGAAAAATCCTATCATATCATTTCTATTTAATAATTGCATTTTAAAATTATAGGTTGACTTCAGGTTAATTTCAGAAATTCCGATTATTTCTGGGTAAATTATTTTTAAATGAATTTAGGGAAAAACTCAGGATGTGACACATATGCTACATTCAGAAAGTTGGGAAAGAACTCCGATGATCTCGTCAAGACCAACATGGTTATTAAAGATTTTGGTGGCAATCCATCAGAATCCAACGGGAAGTGTTAAATGTAGAGTTCACAATCGGCAACGAAACTGTCCGTACCACATTCTTTGTCATCGATGGGAAGGGTTCATATAGCCTGTTGCTTGGAAGAGATTGGATTCATTCAAATTGTTGTATTCATTCGACCATGCATCAGAGTTTAATCCAATGGCAAGGTGACAAGGTAGAAATCATGCCAACCGACAGGTCAGTCAATATTGCCAATGCTGATTTAACTCTTTGGGAGATGGATGGAATTGATTGCTTGTCTAAAAAAATTTGGCAAGGAGATTATCTAAAAGTGTCTGATTGTGACATACAGCCAATTGGAGACAAGAGCCCTAATTATTGCTTTAAGGACGTCGTGGAGGGTTCAAGTTTCTACACCAAGGACACTGTAGATGATCTCAATGGCAAACTGCGACAAGGCTTCATGTCGGCCGATGATTTGGAAGAAGTGGATATAGGTCCAAGGGATAGGCCTAGGCCGACTTTTATCAGTAAAAATCGGTCTTCTCATTTTAGAACCGAGCTAAGAGAGCTTTTGAAAGAATATAAAGATTGCTTTGCTTGGGAATATTTTGAGATGCCAAGACTTAGCCGATCGACTGTGGAACATCGGCTTTCTATCAAACCAGGATATCGGCCATATAAACAACCACCTAGAAGATTTAAACCCGATATGTATTACGCTATTAAAGCTAAAATCACTCGATTGTATGATGCTGGTTTTATTCGGCCATGCCGATATGCTGAGTGGGTTTCTAATATAATTCTAGTTATCAAGAAGAACGGTAAACTTATGGTTTGCATCGACTTTCGAGATTTAAACAAGGCTACCCATAAGGATGAATACCCAATGCCGATTGCCGATCTATTGGTTGATGCTGCCTCAGGGTGTAAAATTATAAGTTTTATGGATGATAATGCAGGATACAATCAAATCTTCATGGCAAAAAAAGACATTCATAAGACTGCTTTTGGATGTCCTGGTGCGATCGGCTTATAGGAGTGGGTTGTGAGGACTTTTGGCTTGAAAAAGGCTGGAGCTACATATCAGAGGGCCATGAATTACATATTTTATGATCTGATCGGCTTGTTGGTTGAAATCTATATTGATAATGTGGTAGTGAAGTCAAAGGAGATTGATGATCATATAGCCGATTTGGGAAAAGTTTCTAAAGAACAAGGAAATATGGCCTGAAGATGAATCCTACGAAGTGTGCCTTTGGTGTATCGGCTAGACAATTCTTGGGTTTTCTTGTCCACGATAGGGGGATTGAGGTAACACAGAGGAGCATTAATGCAATCAAGAATATCCAACCTCCAGGAGACAAGAAGCAATTGCAGTCTGTGGTCGGCAAAGTGAATTTCATCAGGAGATTCATCTCTAATTTATATGGAAAGATGGAGCCCTACACACCTTAACTCTGATTAAAAGCCGATCAAGAGTTTACTTGGGGGGCAGAGCAACAAAAGGCCTTAGTCAATATTAAGGAGTATCTGAGTTCCCCTCCAGTTCTGATTCCTCCACGAAAAGGGGTATCTTTCAAGTTGTACTTGTTAGCAAATGAGAAGTCAATCGGCTCGGTCTTGATCCAGGAATTTGAGGGCAAAGAGAGAGCAATCTTTTATTTAAACAGAAGGCTTCTGGATGCAGAGACAAGGTGTTCTCCAGTGGAGAAGTTGTGCTTATGTCTGTAGTTCTCTTGCACAAAGTTGAGGGATTATTTGTTATCCAATGAATGCACTATAGTCTGCAAAGTCGATGTCATTAAGTACATGCTATCGGCTCTGGTATTGAAAGGGAAAGTTGGAAAGTGGATTTATGCCTTAATGGAATTTGATATCAGATACGAATCGCCCAAAGCAGTCAAGGGGCAAGCCTTAGCCGATTCCCCTTATCGTGATGACTCAATCGGCTCGGTCGACATAGTGTCTTGGACATTGTTTTTTGATGGATCGGTTTGTACTCATGGTTGTGGTATCAGCTTGGTCATAATATCACCTAGGGGGTAAGTTTTGAATTTGCCTATGCTATTAAGCCTTATGCCACCAATAATTAAGCCGAGTACGAGGCAATTCTCAAGGGATTACAACTTTAGAGGAAGTTGAAGCCGATGCCGTTGAAATTATGGGTGATTCTTTGCTGGTCGTCAATCAATTAGATGGACAATACGAGTGCAAGAATGATATATTGATGACCTACAATGAGAAGTGTTAAGAATTAATGGATAGTTTTCGGTTGGTGACTTTGAAGCATATCTCTCAGAGTAGAACGTTGAAGCTAATGATTTGGCTCGGGGGCATCGGGATACAAGCCGATGATGAAAGATGTTGAGGTAGAAATCGCTACAATCGCAGTTGATGATTGGAGGTATGATGTTTTTAATTATTTGAAGAATCATTCTCAATTGGCTTCGAGAAAATTGCATTACAAAGCTTTGAGATATTTTTTGTTGGATGATGATCTGTATTATCGGACGATTGATGGGATATTGCTAAAATGTTTGAGTGTCGATCAAGCGAAGGTTGTGATGGGCGAAGTACATGAAGGTATATGCGGTACTCATCAATCGTCCCACAAGATGAAGTGGTTGCTTCGGCGAGCTGGATATTTTTGGCCGACGATGTTGGAAGATTGCTTCAGGTATTATAAAGGTTGTCAAGATTGCCAAAAATTCGGAGCAATTCAAAGAGCACCAACATCAGCTATGAATCCTATAATCAAGCCATGGTTGTTCAGAGGTTGGGGAATTGATATGATCGGCTAGATTAATCCACCTTCAAGCAAAGGACATAAGTTTATATTGGTGGCAACCTATTATTTCATGAACTGGGTAGATGCAATACCATTCAAAAAGGTTGACTCTGGGGATGCAATTCAGTTCATTAAAGAGCACATTATATATCGATTTGGTGTTCCTCAGACGATTACAACCGATCAGGGATCTATCTTTGCATCAGATGAGTTTGTCCAATTTGCAGAAAGCATGGGGATTAAGTTGTTGAATTCTTCACCATATTATGCACAAGCTATTTGTCTAATTTGCAGAAAGCATGGGGATTAAGTTGTTGAATTCTTCACCATATTATGCACAAGCTAATGGACATGCAGAAGCATCCAACAAAAGTTTGATTAAGCTAATTAAAAGAAAGATTTCTGAGTTTCCAAAGAAATGACATATCCGATTGGCCGAGGCATTGTGGTCTTATCGGATGGCTTTTCATGGATCGATCCAAGTGCCTCCCTACATGCTAGTTTATGGGCATGAAGCCGTGTTACCATGGGAAAGTGTCATCGGCTCAAGGAGGATTAATTTTCAAGATGAGTTGATTGCCGATGATTATCATAATCTCATGGTAGATGAATCGAAAGAGTTGGTTCAATCTAGGATGCGTGCTTTGGAAAAGGTGACAAGAAATAAGGAAATAATCGCTTGTCATTATACCAAGAAAGTGTGCCAAAATCTTTTTCAGAAGACGAGTTGGTTTGGAAATTGATTCTGCCGATTGGGACTCGTGATAATAAATTCGGCAAGTGGTCATCGAATTGGGAAGAGCCCTTTCGAATCTACAAGTTTGTCTCTAAGGGAGCGTACATGTTGCAAGGGCTTGATGGAGAAGTTTTTGGAAGGGCTCTCAACGGGAAATACTTGAAAAAATATTATCCAAGTGTTTGGATCAATTCATGATTCGAATGTGTTATGTCGATACATGGTAGCCGATGTGTTGATATCGCCTTTAGATGACCGATATAAGTTATATTGCCCTTAGTCTTTTTAATTCATCATAATCGGTTGAGTTTTGTCGATGTGTGATGGCCGATATTTGCGATATCTCCCTTAGTAAAGCCATAATTTTATCACTGTTTGATATTCTAAAATTAGGGGGGCATACATACATGCATACAAATATATGTGGACTTCAAAAAATTTCAACACAATATATATTACAAGAGTCATCACAAAAGTTCACAAGGATTTACAAGAATCAGCATAAAAGTTCACAAGTTTCAAGCTCCTAGCTCCTATTACATGGATTGGTTCCTCTAGACACCAGCTTGTTGATAGCTGATATAGCCCTTTGCCTAATTTGTCCTATGTCTTCTATGGCTTGGGCATCGGTAGCATCGATTCCAGGGATCACTTTCAAAGACTTCGTAAGATATGACAATTGCTTGACAGAAGTTTTCAATTTGGATTTTTTTCTCTTCGATTGCCCTGGGGAGATCGGCAAGTTTTTGCTCCTCTGATGCTATGACGGTGTTGCACTTTTCAAGCTCAGCTAGTAGCTCCTCCTTGTGTTTTTGTGGTCGATCAATGCTGGTCTGAATTGAACTTGGCCATGCAGTCATCTCATCAAGCTTGGTTTTCTCTGCGGTGATTGATTGCCGATAAACTTCGATGGTGGCTTCAAGAGCTTTTCTCTCTCACCGATCGGCAATCCTTTGTCGTGCCCTTTCCAGCTTGTATCGGTGTTGTTTGTATGCTGCTTGGGAGATGATGTCAGCTAGGTTGTCTAGGATTTGGTCTTGAATTTCTTCAAACCTTGCTCTAATCGGCCCATAGTTGACAACTAAGTAGTCCAAGGAGCTCTCTAGCCGATGAGCCATGTCTAAAAGCATAGCCTTCAGGTCATCAGCAAGAGGAGCTAGAACTTTACTTGTGTTCTCTTCCTCATCATCTAGGAATTGCCCTATGTCAAAGGAGTGAAGGGTTACGCGGAGGCTACGCTAGCCGAAAACAAAAAACTTTTCTACCGCGCAAACCAGGAACACTTGCAAGTAAGGGCCGATAGATCGTTACCGATTGGAGTATGCAGCGGAAAAAGCCAATCAGGGCTATCCGATCTGGAACAGTGCTGGTAGATGACAGCCGATTCCCGCAAGCCGACAGCCGATTCCTAGGGATAGCCGATTCACCGATGTTGCAGCCGATCCGAGTCGTCCGACCGCGTTCTTAGGGCATATCACTAACAAGGAGAACATATCAACTAGAACCTGAAAAGAAAGCATTGAGATTGTTAAGTGTTGGAAAGCTTAAAATAGCCGATATGGAGTTAAGAGAAAGTGCTTACTAGGATGACAGGAGCTGCTTCTCCTTCTGCTTCCACATGATGGCTACCCCTAGCCGATGGAGTGCGTTCACTTGGTTCGTGCTAGGCAGGTGCTAGAGAGCGAGGAGGCTTCACAAAAGAAAACAGACAAGGTTAGTTAAGCATCGGTTAATTGAAAGTTGAAAGAGTTTGAGTTTAGAGTTATCGATGGGGGTGGAGTCGGTTTCTTTTTGGTGGCCAATTTATTTTTCTGCAAAGTGAAGGAGTTTGTTCAAGAATTGAAATGTGAATATTTAAAGGAAGGAAAAATGCAGAAAGGTATATATCGGTCGAGGACGAGGTTGGCGTCTTGGAGGAGTTGGGGTTTTCTGAGGAGCTGGGTCATCGGCTGGCGACGTCTACATGATTCTTCTTGTTTCACTTGTATCTGCAACAGCATCGTCGACGACTTCCTCCATTTCTTCTTGATTGAGGAACTCCTCCACGTCTGGGTCTAGGGGTGGCAGATCATCGGCTGCAGCTGTTTTTTGTTTCTTGGTAGCTTTCTTCTTTGCAGCTGATGGATGGACATCCGATGGCTTGGTCCTTTTCCTTCTTCCAGATTCAGAGCGGATCGGCTAGTGGGTTTGACCATGAAGCAAAGAGGCCGTCTTGGGGGCATCGTAGCTGATCCTTGAAGGAGCTAGTCCACCACCATTTGGAATAATCTCGGTAGCATAGCAGATGGTTGCTCCAGTATTGCTGGCATGAGGAGGGGAGGAGTCGATAGTCTGCAAGCAAAGAGAAAGGTGCGGTTAAATATTGAAGGGTAATAGCCGATAATGAAGAATTTGACAAAAAACAATACTTACTTGTGGAACCGGCTCTGGGAACATAGTAGTCAGGTACATTGAGGCCGATTGGTGAAAAAGATGTTTCTTCCACTCTATCCACCATCGGTCAAAAGCCCTACACATTATAGCCAGTTCAATGTTCTCAATACTGCCAAGTGTGGGGCCTTGAATCTTGAGTAGTCTATCCATCACGAGGCCCAAAGTGATCTCACCCCTAGTTTGGATCTTGTCCACAAAGAACAAGCCGATCGACAATTGTCCCATGCCTAGTTGTCTGGCAGCACTCATTGGATGATAAAACTCATACGAAACTTGGACATTTCTACCCTGGTGGATGCCGACTGGGAGGATATAAGGGGAGATGGCAGTTGTGAAGATTTCCCTGGACTTGTCAAACTTCTCAAAGTTGATCTCATCGAATCTGAAGTCATTTGGGAGCTCAAAATCTTTAGAGTGGTGATATGCCAACCAAATTCTTGAGTCCCTTGGGAATCCTTCATAGAAATTGCCAAACCAGTCTCTCAAGAGGTCAGCCGATAGTTTTGATCCAGCATATGAAGATGTTGCCTCTCCAAAAGAA
This sequence comes from Oryza australiensis, assembly GCA_019925245.2. Lineage (NCBI taxonomy): Eukaryota > Viridiplantae > Streptophyta > Magnoliopsida > Poales > Poaceae > Oryza > Oryza australiensis. Next base: position 872,942 of record JAIFGZ020000250.1, on the reverse strand, counting down.
AAACATCGGCGTGTTGTGACCTCATCACCATCCTCATCTGTGATCGGCTGTGCTCTTGGGAAATCGGCCTCCACTAGTTCTGGCCTCTGAGCAACCTTGCGAGTATGCAGATTGAGCCAAATTTGGAGAAGCCACGAGGGGCCACCAGTGCCAATAGCAGAATCTATGGCAATCTTAGCCGACGCAGAGTTCAGAGTCTGGTAGAGGTACCCTAGCAAATATTTCCCCAAAGGAAGTTGCTTTTTCTCTACCAGGGCTTCGGCTACATGCTGCTGGTTGGTTGTGGGGCCACAACTTAGACCACAGAACAAAAACTTTTCCAACCACATCAGCAAAAAGGCTGCATATTTCCTAGGGTCTACTGGGCTGGTTCCCATGTTCTGAGAGATGAAGCCATTCCAACCACCGATAGCCCGGGTTTTGAAAGAAAACTGGTCCTTGGTGTTCAAGCTAATTGGGTTAGCCAATGATGTAATGTCCAAACCCGTGATCATGGTTATATCCAAGAGGGTTGGCGTCATGGGCCCCTACTTGAACAAGAAAGCGTTCAAAGTATTGGACCAAAAACAGGTTGCAGCCAACAACATGGGCTCATCTTTGGACATGTCGGCTATGGTCAGGGCTAGGCACTGCGCTATCCCAAGTTTTTCCCAGTGACTTTGCTTGCTAGCCGATACCCTGTTGTACCACTCTGGCCAAGTTTTGTCGGTGGACGGCCAAGGCTTGAAAGTTCCAGCCCAATGTACCAAACTAGGGTTTGTTAATCTAAAAGGAACCCTATTGGTCTCAGTGTTTATGAACTCGATGGGGTTTGAATTGCTAATTGGGCCTAGGAAGAATCGGTTAGGGTGAACAAGGCTAGGGACTGCAATTTGGTTGGCGAGATGCTACAATAGAAAAAGGCAAATCACAAAAAGCAAAAACAAATCCGCAGTAAGGAAAGGAGTTATAGCCGATGGGGCTTACCTCAGGTAATTCAGCCAACGGCGCACCAGAAGGAATAGCTGAGGTTGACATCGCCAGGGATGAAGCTGTTGCCGCGAGAGATGTTGCTTGCAGTTTTGCCGAGGGCTTCGAAGAGGTCACTGGTTAAGATTGGGGACATTTGTGGCTAAAGCGGTGAAAGCATAAGTGACGGTGTGAAAAACTTCGAGGCGGTGGTTATTATTTAAAGAGGTGCAGTAACGGCTGAAACGGAAAAACCCTAAATTTTCTCGAAGGAAAGATCAAGCAAGTCCGCAATGTTGTCAATATAACGGATTTGGAACTAAAGCCGAAGTCCACATGTGTTGACGACCAAATTTGGTAAGCCAACCATCGGATTTGGAACTAAAGCCGAAGTGGATTTGGAGGAGATCGTGGTTCTCGGAGACAGAGTGCGCGTCGGCTGAGACCAAATCGACTAAGGTGTTCATCGACTAAGACCGAGTCGGACAAGGATAGCCGATGTAGCCTATTTCGATAAGGATAGCCAATGTAGCCGATCCCAGCAAAAGGGCATTGGAATCGTCATCGAATTTGTTTGAAGTGCTTCATGAGGATTGTAATGGATGGATAGAGTAAAAAAAGACAATTGTATCTATTAATTAGGTTGTTTTAAATAATTTTCTTATAGATTGTACCGGTAAGAGTCTATCTAAGGGACTTATCCATAGTTTGAGTTGTAATAGAGATAGTAGTCGTGTCTGACAAGGACATATTCTGTATTTGGGTATAAATATAGCCCAATACCATGTAAGACAAAAACAATCAGTTCAATACACCTTCGGCGCATCGCCACCTTTTTACTTTCATCTATTTCGACGAGTTCTTCCTTTCGAGTTGGGCTGTGAGCCCCAAGAACTCTCTCCACTGTAATCCTTGTTCATACTTCACCCCAACAAAGAACACTGGACGTAGGCCTATTATCCTCCAGGAGGGTGAAACTAGTATAAACTGTCTTGTCTCTTGGCTCGTTTGGTACTCAAGTCGACCATTAGATCCATCGTTGAGACGCCCCGACCACTCTCTTTCACCTCCTTGGGTAACCCCTAGAACGACAGCCGACGATCTCGCCAACATGTACGGTGAGGAAATTCACCCCAATTAGGAATCACCTTTTAAAAAGGAATTTTAGAAACTGTCAGAAATAAAAAATAAAATATAAAGCATTAAAGGTTGCACAAGAAAAAATCAGTTGTGGATTTAGAGTAGTTTAAATAAATTTCCATGCTCTAAATATTTAGCCGTTCTTCGCGTTAATTTTTTGAGTGAGGTAACGAAATTTTACAAATGAAATTGAAGAGCACCCGATGGTGACTACCCAAATTTTACTCACTCTTTGATGATACTAACCAGAAATAATCACCGGCAGTATGCAACTGATTAGTCTCCCTCAACAAATCACCAAGGCAAACAATCAACCGAAGAAATAAGACTCACTTTATAACAGAAGTTCAACTGAAATTAGTAGATAGCCGTACACCCGAAAGAAACACAACCAGTAGGGAGGAATTACTAGGATTCCACTGCACAACTCCAAGAACAAGTCTTGAATCCGCGCAACAACTTGCCGCAATTCAATGGCCACGAGATCTTCAGCAGCAGGCAGATGGAAGCGCCATCTTCATCGATAGGGAATTAAACCCTAATTCAGCCACGTAAAACAAAACCTAATCATCATCAGGCCAAGCTTATTAGCTGGCACGCAGGCCAAGCTGACGGACTCCTACTGCTCACGATCAAAACAAGCAAAGGCCCATACTGCTCAGACTCAACAATAACATCATTAATTAACTCCTACAAACAATAAAAGAAGACGGCTAGGTTACTAATAATAGGTGCTTAATACAATTAAGGATGAACAGATTTACCTAGATTAATCTTCACGCGTAAAGTGCCCCATGAATAATCTGTATTGTATTTAATTGGTTGTCTCTTTGCACGTGTCTTCAATACGAACTATAGTTGTTTTTAATTCCATTCTCTATTCCTTTTTCCGTTATAACTGGCAGCGCACCAACAAAAAATATACGAGGATATCTACACATATAAACAATTTTGTCAGTTGCTTCCATCATGTTTTACTGACAACAACCCGTGCTCCTTCATCTTGTGACAAAAACCCGTACTTGCCCCTTTCCGCTGCTTTTACCTCTGTGCACCTAGCTGGCCGGCCAAAACAACCTCATTCCTCTAATAGTTGGTCCCCACATGTCGGTATCATCCCCTAACTTGTGGACATATATCCACATTGATTTTGGCATCCCATATGTAGATTTTAGCCGCTCGTGCTCGATGGACCACCCATGGTCTTGGTCCATGGTGGACCATTGACTTGCCCCGAGAGGTGGTCCTCACTGATACTAGGGTCTGATGCAATAATAAACTGACTTATCAAGTAAAAGTTAATTCCAATAACTCACGAATCATATTGTAACAGTATATTATCATCAAATCATCATATCTTGGCCATTTCAACTCTGAAATGACCTGTTGAAATTTCTAATTTTGACTAATATCATGTATAATCTATTTATGTTGAGTTCATACTAACAATTCCTTTTCTCTTATGTTTTTAACAACCTTATACCACTCGGTTACAATGTTAGTTTCATCTTGTCATTATTTTCTAAATCTATCTCCATCGTTGAAAACACAAACCGAAGCAAACCATAATGAATATAGTGTTTCTATTATATATACCCTTGACATGCTATTCCAATTCTTGTTACATATACAGAAAGATTTACATTTTGTGGACATATGGTAGTAATAATAAAAGAGATAATTTACAACACGTGGATCTTCGTTTACAGCACATACTAGAGCTGATAACATAGCCATGGACAGCTGAGATCATAATCCACTTTTGCTTGAACAATTGATTCAGTGTCACACATTGATTCTTTACCATTCCGTAGTGAAATAACCGAATGGTAGATGATTACTTTTGCATTTAGTTCATACCATCTGAGAGTGGGTTACACAGCACCGTTGCCTCTATTGTGATTCCTGGTCCAAAGGCCAGCATCACTCTCCACTCAGGCTGCTGCTGCCGCATGCCTTCTTCCTTCTCTCTCGATGGCGGCACAGCTCATCCAGAACAAGTGCAATCGTTGCGCCACACATATTCCCATACTCGCTCAGCACGTGGCGGCTCGCCGCAAGCTTTCCTGGCTATAACTGCAGCTTGCCCTCTATGTTGTCAAGGATCATGTGCCGTCGGGGTGCACCGCCTAGAAAAGGTCATTCCAGTTAGGATCCGTGTTTCCGACTAACTGGAACGCATCAAGCAAGCACTGATGGATGTTGTCCTTTATCACCGTCAACACTTGGATGGAGAGACAGAAATCTATGCCGCTGCATGTCGCCTACATGCCCAGTGCGTGCTCGGTTCCTGGTATCATGGTCTGCGAGTTGGCCACCATCTCAAACAGCGGGCGCTCGCCATCAGCCAAGGGGTTGGTGCAAACGATGATCGTGCTAGCGCCGTCGCAAAACAGTCCATGGCCTACGATTTTGCTTTCGTCACGGGTTGAGAAGCATACCATTGTGAGCTCAGACAAGGCTACGAGGACACGCGCGCCGTGGTTGTATCGATGATCTCCTTGGTGAGCTGGAGTGCCCTGCCGCCGCCGTAGCAGCCATGGAGGCTGAGGATGGTGTGGGAGACGGAAGGGGGAAAGCCGAGGAGCGTCGCTAGCTAGAGGTCGACGATGGGGGCATGACAGCCAGGGTAGGTGCTAAAGATGAGGTGGGTGATGTCAGTGGCCGAACGGCCCCACTCCGCAATGGCCTTCCTTGCGGCGGACTCAGCGAGCTTTGGGACCTCGGTAGAGGCAATGTCTATGCGAGCTTCAAGGGACAGAAGGTTTTTATCGATGATCTGGGCACAAATGAGCTCCTCGTCAAGGTGGAGTAGCGCTTCTCTATGTCGGATTTTTTACCTGAGATTGAAAATGAAGAGCAGACATCTATTAGGTAGTAGTTACTACTTGTTAGATCAGATGAAACAAAATAAAAAATATCGCTCGATATTTACACAACCAAGCTTAAAAATATGATAGCAAGTGCTTGGATAGTTTTTTTCTTGCTAGGGTTAATGAAAAATAATAATAATTAATGATGATTATCAGTGAAAAAATATAGGAATGCTTACATATCCTCTTCATCTTGTCTTTAAGCTCGTTAAGGTGCTCACTGTTGGTTAGACCAAAGTAATAGTCGGAAAACTCATCTTGAGGACAAATATTATCCGGATTTGCAGTGCCGATAGCAAGGACCACGGCAGGGCCTTCCACATGCTGTGTGTACCGGCGGAATTCAGCAACAACAGTAGTAGCTGCTCCAGGCATAGCCGTTGGTAAAGGAAGAAGGTGTCGTGATGCAATGAGTTTCCTTGAGAGAGATTGCTACATGCTCCCTCTATGGGTGGAATCTCTAGTTGCTGGCTGTATGGATTTATACAAGTTCATCGATCGACAACCTGGCCTATCATGCTAAAGGAGAACGCGGACGCTACGATAGCATGAAACAAAATTTTCTACCACGCAATCCAGAAAAGCTTGCAAGTAAGGCTCAATAGATCGTTAGCAATTTACGTGCAATGCAGCAGAAAACTACGTTGGAGTAGCTGATCCAATGTGCGCACATTGGGAAGCTGTGCCAACCTTGTCGACCCCAACGTCAACTTCAGTCCGGTCACCCGACCACTTCACCGATCACCTTGCCGACCCCTTCGCCCGACCGCCCGACCTCACGAACAAGGGGGTAAGCTGGTTCGATGTCGTTTCAATCTGCCCTGTCTCGCCGACTTATACCGCAATGTAGCGATGTCTCTATCGGTATCCACAGATCTAGGGAGAGAACGCCAAACACCCGTCTGCTAGCACGCGATGCAAGGCTAGGGTTTTCCTCGAAAGTCAGCGGCTAGGGTTTCGTGGAAGATCTTGACTCGGCGACTTAAAGTCGCACGCGTGTTCTATTGTCTATATCACACCACGATCTCCACCCCATGCGCCTCTTTGTATGGAGTTGGCCGACTGGGCCTTGTGGCCCCTCGGGACTCTATATTCAATTGGATCTCTATCCGAACTGAGTCATATCCAAGTCAAACTCAAATACGCGTTCTATCTCTTTAAGTGTGCGACCCTATAGGTTCAGGTATACTTGTTTCCGACCCGAGTACAACTCGGCTGACCCGTCAACAGCGGCCCCTAGCAGAACGTATTGACACCAAAGTTTACAAGAAGATCATATCGGCTGAACCTGTAATGTGTGCACAAATATGCCTCATGATATAAATTAAGTTATATACAAGAGTCGTGCCATCCTATCAATAGCCTAATCATTCACTCGATCTCGTATTGGATTATCTATTTGTTGATTGACTCCTCAATCAACTCGGCATGGCTATGCACTTCCATAATTCATTACATCGAGAAACCCAGAGATATCTCTCCCAAACGAGGGGCAAATTCCATCTTGACCATTCATATTCCACTACATGTTTCATGACAAACCCAAAGACTACTTTTATACTACCCATTTATGAAACAGCGTTTGGTAGTTCCTAAGTAAGCCATTATACATGTTAGAATCCATGATGATCTCAGGTCCAAGGACTTAGCATCAACACTACTTGAGACCAACTAAAGGCACATTAATTCCATGAAGTGTCTCAAGGTGGGTCTATCCAACAATGTGTTCTCTAACACATGTTCACATTTATTGATTTGGTATCTCCATACCATGATCTATGAGACATGATCATCAATCAATAAACATGCTGATCTTAGAATCATATTTGTTTCATAGATACGATATATGACCAGGGATCATTTAGAAATAGATTCATACATAAAGGATCTCATGAATAAGTCACATACTTATTGATCAATATAAGTTGTCTATTTCATGGAACCGAATAACACTTTATTCATTGATACATAAATATTGACCATGATATCCAACATCTCCATGTTACCTCTAGGGTATATCACTAACAGTCTCCTACTTGCACTAGAGTCAATCATATAAGTATCTAATATCCATTGATCTGGTGTGCGCCTCATGTTTCGGTTGAGAGAGAGGCTTTGTCAACGGATCGGAAATATTTAGATCCGTGTGCACTTTGCATATCTTTACGTCATCTCTGTCCACTATCTCGCCGATGAGATGGTATCGCCGAAGTATGTGTTTGGATTTCTGATGCGACCTAGGCTCCTTTGCCTGCGCAATGGCGCCACTATTATCACAATAGAGGGACATTGGACCAGTCGCACTGGTCATCACACCCAGCTTAGAAACAAACTTCTTGATCCAAACAACCTCCTTTGCAGCTTCAGAAGCAGCGATGTACTCAACCTCCGTTGTAGAATCAGCAACAGTGTCCTGTTTGGAACTCTTCGAGCTGACTACGCCTCCATTCAGACAGAATACGAACCCAAATTGTGATCTATAGTCATATTTTATGTTTGGAAGCTAGCATCGGTATAACCACTTACAACGAGCTCTTCTTCACCTCCATAGACTAGGAACATATCCTTAGTTCTTCTCAAGTACTTGAGGATATTCTTTACGGCTATCCAGTGACCTTCACCTGGATCCGATTGGTACCTACTCGTAGCACTCAAAGCGTATAAGACTTCTGGACGTGTACAAAGCATAGCATACATAATGGATCCAATTGCCGAAGCATATGGAACCATATTCATCTTACTCCGCTCATCAGGTGTCCTAAGACACTCATTCTTACTGAGATTAATGACATGCGACATTGGCAAGAAACCTTTCTTGGAATCATTCATGTTGAACCTCTTCAACACATTGTCAATGTATCTACTTTGGCTTAATCCAATTAGCTTCTTAGATCTATCTCTATAGATCCTTATGCCCAGTATATATGCTGCCTCCCCTATGTCTTTCATGGAGAAACTGTTTTTGAATGAAGACTTGACGGATTCTATCATAGGGATATCATTTTCAATCAACAATATGTAATCCACATATAAGATTAGAAACACAATTGTGCTCCCACTGGCCTTCTAGTAAACATAGGCCTCCTCTTCATTTTTGATGAAACCAAACCCTTTGATTACCTCATCAAAACAAATATTCCAACTCTGAGATGCTTGCTTCAATCCATAAATGGATTTCTGTAGCTTGCTTATCTTTCCAGGCGATTGTAGATCGATAATACCTTCAGGTTGTATCATATACACATCCTCGCTTAGGTTTCCATTTAGGAAATCCATTTTCACATCCATCTGCCATATCTCATAATCAAAATATGCAACAATCGCTAGGATAATCCGAATAGATTTTAGCATTGCGACGGGCGAGAAGGTTTCATCATAATCAACACCTTGAATCCGTTTAAAACCTTTCACCACTAATCGTGCCTTATTGATGTGAACATTTCCATCCATGTCTACCTTATTCTTAAAAACCCATTTGCACTCAATGGTTTGGACACTATCAGGTGGATCAACCAGGTTCCAAACATGATTATCATACATGGATTCTATTTCGGATTTCATGGCTCCAAGCCATTTGGTGGAATCTGGTCCCACCATCTTTCGCGTAGGTCTTAGCATCGTTGTCTAACAACAATATATCATGTTGTTCCGCACGTGTGTACCTTTCAGGTGCACGACGTGCTCTTTCAGACCTTCATGGGGCTAGTGTATCTACAACCTGGTGCGACATCTTGTTCTTTCTGTTGTAGTCCTATAGTAGCTGAAACGTTTTCTAATGTTTCTTGAACTTCTTCAAGATGCAGCCTACTTCCACTAACCCTTCTTGAGAGAAACTCTTTCTCTAAGAAAACACCATGTCGGGCGACAAACACTTTGCCTTGTTCTCGGTTATAAAAATAATATCCTTTTGTTTCCTTAGGATATACCACAAAGGAGCATCTGTCAGATTTGAGTGTAAGCTTGTTGGATTGTAAACGCTTTACATAAGCTTCACATCCCCAAATTTTAAGAAAAGACAATTTAGGGGGCTACCCTGTCCATATCTCATATGGCGTCTTTTGCACTGACGTAGATAGAACTCTATTTAGTGTGAACACAGTTGTTTCAAGAGCATATCCCCAGAAGGACAGTGGAAGATCACATTGGCTCATCATGGGCCGCACCATGTACAACAAGGTGTGATTTCTCCATTCGGACACCCTGTTCCATTGAGGAGTTCCTGGCGGAGTCAGCTGCGGAACAATTGAATCTTTTAGATGATTACCAAATTATTGGCTTAAGTATTCACCTCCACGATCTGATCGTAGAAACTTAATTGTTTTCTCTAAATGATATTGTACTTCATTCTGGAATCCTTTGAACTTTTCAAAGGATTTGGACATATGCCTCATTAAGTAAATATAACCATATCTACTAAAGTCATCGGTAAAGATAATGAAGTACTAAAAACCACCTCTGGCCATTGAGCTCATTGGTCCACATACATCAGTATGTACCAGTGCCAACGAGTCACTTGCTAGCTCACATTACCCGTGAAAGGTGTCTTTGTCATCTTTCCAAGTAATGACTAATAAAATCATTTAATAAATTATTTTCTAGAAAATGACTAATAAAAAAACAAAGTAAATCAAGTGAAACTATTAAGGAAATTAAATGTTCTGTAAAAATCATGGCTGGAAATATTTTTGAAATATTCCCCATGCCCTAAAATACTCTCGAAATTTTTCGTAAAATTTTGGAACTCGAAATAATTTTAAAAATACAAAGAACACTTCAATAATTATTTAAATGAATAAATTAATCATTAAATGAGCTGTAGATCTTTTTATTAAAAACTTTGGATGCTCATGTATTTTTAGGAATTTTTCTGAATTATTTGAGCACTTGGAAGTATTTATGGAAAATCAAAGATCATTTATGGATTAATTTAAATGAAAAACAAATTAAAAACCCTCCTTTTGTTCTGGGCCGGAAACAGCCAAAAAAGTCCGCCTTTGCTGCCTTGCGGCCCGCCCGGCCGACGACGCGGCCTCTGTCCTCCTTCGGCTCGGCCCAGTGCGGCGCATCTCTCCTCGCGCGTCGAAGTCCGCTTTGCCTCCCCGTGTCCTCGAGCCTCGACCGGTGGGCCGCTTGCTAGCCCCTTTCCTCTCCTGCTGAAGCCGCCGACAGGTGGACCCCACCTGTCGGGGTCGTCCCCAACCTTTCGCCCAAGTTTCCCGGCCGCCGCGCCATGCGCGCCGCCCTCGCCCGAGCCGCGCCGCTGCACACCGCACCGCACCGGGCCTGCGCCGGGCCCAAGACACCTTCCACGCATCCCGCGCCGCCTTATCCGCAACCCGCGTCGGTCGAATCCTCATCCAAACCACCGCCGCATTTTCCTCCCTCCCTCTCCGAGCTCGAGATGAACGACGAAGGATTTGGCCGTGTCCCGTGCCTTATCCGGCCTCCCGAGCCCCTACGAATTTCCCCATAGCCGCCGTCGTCGTTTTCCCTTTTGCGCTGCTTGAACCCGAGCCCGTTTTAGCCTAGCGCCGCCGCTCGCCGACGTCATCCTCCGCCGTCGTCATCCCCGTCACTGATGAGCCGCACTGCTCCCTCTATTTTCCTTTCCACGCGCAAACTGTCTCGCGCGCGATCCCGAAGCCGCGCTGCCATCCCAAGCCGCTGCGCCGCTCCCGCGCTTTACCGTGCATCGCACCGCCGCCCCGCCGTTTCCCGTGTCGTCGGTGAGCCGGCCGGCCGCCACGCGGCCATGGCCGGCGAACCAGCTCGGCACCGCCACCTCCCGAAACCCTAACCCTAGCCTCAGCACCACCGTCCGATCCACCGTGCGAGTGGATCGGGGCCATCCGTTTCTGCCCGCACGCCCCGTTCGTCCGATCGCGCTGCGATGCCACGGATGGCCGCCACGTGTCGCCGCCGCCGTCGCTGCAAACCCTAACCCTAGCGTCGCTCGGCCGTCCGATCACACATCGCCCAGACCGCTCAGATGCTGCCACGTGGTGGACCGGTGTACCGGTCCCCGTGGACCAGGTCTACCGTGAACCCCGTGCGCCGCCGCCGTTGACGTCAGCCCTTGAGTCCGCTGATGTCAGCCCTTGCTTGCATCAGCGCTGACGTCAGGCCTACCCGCTGATGTCAGCATCTGTTTTGCTATCGTTATCCCTTGTCCGAGCCTGCTGACATCAGCCCTCGGCTGCTGACGTCAGCATCAGCCTTTTTCAGTTCAAAATTACCGTCAAGTTCTCAAGGGACGTTAACACCAACTCCGCCATCAGATTGGAGCTGGACACCTGCTATGCTTTCATTGAGCAAGGTCATGACGTAAGAAACAGTTCATGGGACAAGTATGCCAACACCTCGACCAAAGATGAGATGCAGTGCACAAGAAAGAATAAATATTCTGGTCAAATAATCAGCCAAGATTTTGGTACGCCACTATCCAACTCTAAGAAGAGAAAGTCGCCAGAATGGAATACAGGTTGTGCTAGCAAAATGATCGTCACAGTTACAGTGTTTACTCCCAAAGATGCTGAGAAGATTCCTTGACGCCTGAGAAAGAGTACCTTCCGTGGTGCACGACAGTTAACCCGACATCTCTGGCTCTATGGTCTGCCCAAGCCAGAAGATGATGAATCGGAAGAAGTATCCTCAGATGATGATGAAGCGAACTTGAAAGATGATGGTGAAGAGGAAGTGGAGCCCAAAGCATGTACTCATTGTGGAGAAGTTGGACACACTACGAGCATGTGCATCCACATCTGCCACCGTGGTGAGGACACCCATATGTCAGAAGAATGTCCCATGAGAGTTGTCACATGTTTCTTGTGTGAGGGAACAGATCATGTGCCAAAGGACTGTCAACGGATTTTTGTCCTAGATAAGGAAAAGGAAAACCAAAGGATATCCCGACGGGCCGTCAGTCAACTAGTTGTTGGTACCACCAACAGTGAAGATGTTTCTGACCATCGACCAGCCCCAACCTCAGGGAAGATCATCAGTGACAACAGAAGCATGGAAGACAAGCCTCACGAGTCAGTGCACCTTTCAGTTCCAGCTGTTAGCCTGCAGACCCAGAAGAGAGCACAGTGTGAACAACCAGGTCCAATTTGCTGCAATTGTCTCAAGTCAGGACACCGTCTCAATAAATGTCAACTTCCAAGACTAGCAAAAGAAGCCTGTCGTTGTTTCAACTGTGGGGAACCAGGTCATTTAATGGAAGGTTGCCCAGTGCCCAAGCGCCAACAACCTCAACATACCAACAGTGTATGCAACACCAGTGTTTCGCAAGCTGCCCCAGCTTCAGCACAATGTGGTCAAACCCAGCAAAAAGGCGCCAGTAAGGCAAAAGATACCAGTCATTTCCTATATATGCAACCTCCACCACGGCGTATCATCGTTAAGGGCACCAGCAAAAGTTCTAAGGTTCACCCGCCAACTTATACCCAAGCAACAGGACCAGCAACAGCAAGCCAAGCAATTCCAAAGAAACAGTGATCCACTCCAACCACAAGGTCACCATGAAAACTAGCAAGACATCTCATGTTGTCTCATCGCAGACGCTTAGCAAATAATCAGGTCCACACGCAAAGCAGTGTTCCCGTGGGAGCACCAGGTTGTAAGCAAGGTCAGATCAAGTCAACCAGGCCAGAATCACGGGACTAAAAGTCGCCACAGTCAAGACGTCTGCTAATCAAGTCTGCGGCATTTTACAATTATTTAATTTTTTTAAAGCACTTTTGCCTATTCGTAGAAGTTACATGGCAGTTATGTAATAAGAAGGTAGTATTGAATAATGTCTGAGATACATGGTTTCTCTTCTTTTGGGATTCATCTTGAGCATTCAAAAACATGTTAATTTGTGTAACCGTCGGTGTTATAAGAAACTTAGAGTTTCATTTTTCCCGTTCTTTCCAGCTTGGTTAGACTCCAAGAAATGATTGCTAACCAGGGAAGTAAATGGTCTATCAACCGAGAGGAGTCAGTAAAAGATAAGCAAAGAAGTGGAATTCTATATCATGGGGTTAACCTTTTGAGCTTGATTCGTTAAGTGATCAGTGTTTGTTTCAAGAAAAGAATATCAACTACACGTCATGTTCAGACAGATGGCACCAAAGTCAGGTCAGAAGTGGAACAGGCAGGTCAGCAATTGCACCTAATGGAAAAGTCAATCAAAAGTCAGTATGTTCAAGAGTTGTATGAGAGTCATTCTTATGTGTAACTTCCCTTCATCATTTGAGTGTCGAGTTCCAGGAGTCTCTAGAATGGAAGGGCATAGTCTTTGCTTCATTTCGATCGATCGATGGAGTATCAAATGTTCAGAGTCAAGGTTCTTGGTAAATCATAGAAATGCCGGTCAACCTAAAAGAGGGTTGTACAATTGATTCACGGTCAGGCAAAAGCTTAACCACCAGTTTGAAAGGCGAGATCGAAGATGAGTTTAGTTTTATCTTGTAACCGCTCGTTTGGAAGTTTGACCACGCGAAGCAGATTGAGTTGTAACCAAAAGAGTCAGTTGTGAGCCGTTATCAGGGCTATAATGATCACAAGTTAGCAGGTTCGAGTCTAAGGCACACCCAAGTAGTCGTGTCAACAGTGCAGTCTAAAGAAGCATCATTTGAGAACAGTCACAATCCAAATAACAGATCGATCGAGTAGCTTCTTCAAATGCTAGAAGTTTGATCAAGAGCAGTTCATAGGAAAAAAAGAATTTTAGGGTCTATGTGTTCACGAAAGTCAGTTACAAGGTCTCGAAAAAGTACTTTCAATTACGGGTCAGCAGGAGTGAGTTCTCATCTTGTCAAGTTTGTCAATATTAATTGTGTAGTTCGAGTAAAGTAAGCACTTGAGTCCATGAAATCCGGTCAGGGCCAGAACAGGAAGGACCAACCAATTTAGTTTGGTTTTTGAAGCCACAGAACACCAAGGTTGAATCCAGTCAGTTCGGTTGTACAAGTTTGATCAACTAGTCGTCGCACAGGTTCGGTCAGTCAATCAGTCAGTGCGAGCCAGAAGAAACCATAGAGCTTAGCAAGCCAACCCAATCTCACCCTACCTTTTTCTTTCTAGCCCCAAATCTCGGGACGAGATTCCTGTAGGGGGGTAGATTTGTCACAACTTGATTTTCGTTCGGGATTAAAAATCATTTAATAAATAATTTTCTAGAAAATGACTAAAATAAAAAAACAAGGTAAATCAAGTGAAAGTATTAAGGAAATTAAATTTTCCTGTAAGAATCATGGCTGGAAATATTTTTGAAATATTCCTCATGCCCTAAAATACTCTCTGAAATTTTTCGTGAAATTTTGGAGCACCAGAAGTAATTTTAAAAATACAAAGAACACTTCAATAAGTATTTAAATGAATAAATTAATCATTAAATGAGCTGTAGATCTTTTTATTAAATACTTTGGATGCTCATCTATTTTTAGGAATTTTTCGGAATTATTTGAGCAGGGAAGTATTTATGGGAAATCAAAGATCATTTATGGATTAATTCAAATGAAAAACAGGGCCGGAAACAGCCCAAAAAGTCCGCCTTTGGTCCCTTGCGGCCCGGCCCGACGACGCCGCCGCTCTCTCCTTCCTCGGCTTGGCCCGTGCGGCGCATCTCTCTCGTGCGCGTCGAAGTCCGCTTTGCCTCCCGTGTCCCCGAGCCTCGACCGGTGGGCCCTACTTGCCGCCCCTTTCCTCTCCTGTCGGAGCCGCACGGGTGGACCCCACCTGTCGGGGTCGTCCCAACCTTTCGCCCGAGTTTCCGGCCACCGCGCCGCTGCACACCGCACCGCACCGGGCCACGCCGGCCCAAGCCACCTTCCACACATCCCGCGCCGCCTTATCCGCAACCCGCGTCGATCGAATCCTTATCCAAACCGCCGCCGCATTTTCCTCCCTCCCTCTCCAAGCCCGAGATCAACGGCAAAGGATTTGGCCGTGTCCCGTGCCTTATCTGTCCTCCCGAGCCCATATAAATTTCCCCGTAGCCGCCGCCGTTGTTTTCCCTTTTGCCGCTTGAACCCGTGCCCGTTTTAGCCTAGCGCCGTCGCTCGCCAACGTCGCCCACCGCCGTCGTCGTCGCCGTCTCCGGTGAGCTGCACTACTCCCTCTCTTTTCCTTCCCGCGTGCAAGCCGTCCGCGCGTGATCCCAAAGCCGCGCCGCCATCCCAAGCCGCTGCGCCACTCCCGCACTTTTCCTGTGCGTCGCACTGCTGCCAGCCGCTGTTTCCCGTGTCGCCGGTGAGCTGGCCGGCCACCGCGTGGCCATGGCCGGCGAACCGAGCTCGGGCGCCGCCGCCGCCTGAAACCCTATCCCTAGCCTCAGCACCGCCGTCCGATCCATCGTGCGAGTGTATCGGGGCCATCCGTTTCTGCCAGCACACCGCGTCCGTCCGATCGCGCTGCGATGCCGTGGATGGCCGCCACGTTTCGCCGCCACCGTCGCCGCAAACCCTAGCCCTAGCGCCGCTCAGCCGTCCGATCGCACGTCGCCCATACCGCTCGGATGCTTCCACGTGGTGGACCGGTGGACCGGTCCCCGTGGACCAGGTCCACCGTGAACCCCGTGCGCCGCCACTGTTGACGTCCGTCCTTTAGTCCGTTGACGTGAACCCCTGCTTGCGTCAGTGCTGATGTCAGCATCCGTTTTGATGACGTCATCCCTTGTCCGAGCCTGCTGACGTCGCCCGGCATCGACGTCGCATGAGCATTTTTCGTTCAAAATTAACTAAATATTGCGCAATAAATCGTTTTAATTTCCAGAATTCATTTAATTTCCAGAATTAAATGTGAATTACTTTGAGATCCCAGCTGGGAGAAATAATTCAAAATATATATGTTTGGAGAAGGGTAAATATAAAATTTTGTGGATTTACAAAAGATTCTTTGAAAAGAATGTATTTTGGTTTAAACCCTAATTAGTGGAGGAAAGATAATAAATATTTGGATTTGGATGATAAAAATATTTTTGAAAGGGCAAGTATGAATTCGAAACTTATTTTAATCAAAGACTCGTAATTCATTGAATTTAAAAGAAGAAATAAAATAAATATAAAAAATATATTTTGAAAAATAAAAAGTGGGGGAACAATTTGAAAATACAATTTCAAAATTATATTGGGAAAATTAGAATTTATTTTGAATTTTTAGGGTGCAAGGAAATAGAAATGGCAAAATTAGGAAATTAAATCGGGATAATTGGGAACGAACACTATTCATTACCTCATCAAGTGTTCGACCGGTCAATCGGCTGTGACCATGCGCCCCACGTGCAGCCCACCATGCCGCGCCATACCCAGGGATGTGTGCACGCGTGTTCTCGTGGTCGCCGGCTCTGGTCATGCACAGTGTACGCCGGATGGCCTCGCCGTCCCGCCGGACGCGGAAGTCCACACCGTACCGCGCGCCCAAACCGCTCGCGTCAGCCCTAGCGCTCGCACAGTCCACGCCGTGTCCTCGCCACGACGCCCACTCGTGCACGCTGACCATGCCACGTTCGCAGTACACGCACATGTCGGCAGCAGGGGCGCATGACGCGTGACGTGCGCACGCACGCGCACGCACGGCAGCCGCTCGCCAGCGTGCGTCGGCCGAACTCCTCGCGTTCCCGAGCATGTGGGCGGCTATAAAAGAATGGGCGGCCTTCACTTTCATCCTCACACCTAGCCGACACCATCCCACCCCCTTATCTCCTCTGCCATTACCGGAACACGCAGGAACACCGTCGAGAGTGCCGTGTCTGCCGAATCCGTGTCGCCGCGCCGTTCGTCGCCGTCCGTCGGTCGCCGGAGCTCGCCGGCGCCTGCCGGCGGTCGGTGAGTGATCCATGTTTCCATTTTCGGCCATTGCTCGCGCTGTCGCCCTCACGTGTAGCCAGGAACGCCGCGCCATCTCGCCGGCCGGCCGAGCGCCCGGGGGCCTAGACGCCGCGGCGCTAGGAGAGAGAATGCACAAGCCGTGTACGGGGGTTGAAGAAAAAGAAAAAAGGAAAAAAAGAGGAAACAGAAAACTAGAAAAAAATAGGGAAAAATCTTAGAAAAATTTGGGGAATATTTTGGGAACATTTTGGGAAAATTTATGCCAAAATTTTGTAGTTTTCACAGCTATTTCTCTTTTAGATAAAATGAAACCCTAAATGCGATTTTCGGGAGAACCTTTCGTTTACGAAAAACCCTTTCCAAAAAGAATTATTATACCTTTTCTTTTACTTCAAAACTATACCTATCTTTTGGATACATTAAAAGAAATATTAATAAATCTTTTTGAACAAGCATTCGTAAGATTTCCGTTTCGTTGCTTTATCGATTCTTTTTACAAAAACCCTAAAAAGCCGTAACTCGTCGCTACGGTCGATTTTGCCCTAAAACCCGAGTAAAGTCGTAGGGGGATATTTTGAAGAGTTCTTTATGATTTTTCATGCTTTTTCGTTCGTTCTTATCGGATTTTAATTGGATTCAATTTTTCCTTTTCGCACGTATGTCTAGCAACCGAAGAGGCCTCTACGGACTACATCGAAGACCTCACCCCACAAGCGTGCGAGCAAGGCAAGTCAACACATCCCTTTGAACATATTGATCCTACTTGCGAAATGATGTTGTTTTCAATTACAAATTGCATGCTATACACAAATGAGTACCTATACTAGATATACCCTGCCTTGATATTGAATACCCTTAGAAATATTCTTTGTAACCTTCGATGTGATATGAGCAGAGGCTAACTTCGGTAAAATGCTTTGCCCTGCTTATATTAGATTCTTGCATACTCATGATTTTACAAAGAAGCCTCGTGCTTGGGCAACTACCTTTGGGAAGGTAGTTGGAATACGGCATGTGGAGACATGAGTGCCACATTGCCTAAAACATAATGAAATGAGTTTTTATGAAAACCAAAAAGGAAAAAACAAACGTTTTTAGACTAGGGCGGATGGATGGATTTGGGTGGATTCCGGGAAAGGCTAGTACCGTCCCTGGTCAAATAATGACCGAGCCATGAGACTACAACTTAGAACGGACCAGTACAACCGTACTTCTCGAATGGGTATAGACCTAGCTGATTAAATATCCGAGTGGAGGCAGTATCCCTGCATAGTAGGTTCAGGTGTTGGCGTTGAGCTAAGGGCTTGCCGGTGGGGGTGCACCACTGGTGGGTGCGTGGACGAAAGTTAAGGGCCTACCGGCAGGGGGTGTACCGCAGGTTGGTACCTGGGCAGAGGTCGGGCATGCGATCAACATGAAGAAATGAAGACATGAAGAAAAGGACATGAAGATGGAAAGTTCAAGGATAGAGCAATTCTTTCTCTTACCCTGGGAACGCCAGAACTCCTCTCACTGCTAGGAAATGACTGCTAGAGTGCATGAGGGCTTAAGTTCATGGAGCGGGTACTGCCAAAGTGAGGTTATCGAAAGGCTTTGTCGTGACCGTCCCATATAGAGGGATGTAAGCTCATTCAATGAGTAGTTGCGGAGTACGGGTAAAGAGTACATCCACTGCAGTGTGAGTCAATCAATCTATTCGAATAGCCGTGCTCTCGGTTAATGAGCGACTTGACAAGTTTCTCCCGTGGCTAGACACATAAAATTTAAAATGATGGGTGGGATTGCATAATGATTTTATGTGCTGGTGTTGACGAGAAATCACTCTCACGCGCTGGCCTGGGAGATCTGCTTGACTCCACTGCAGGTCCTTCTCGGCTGCCTACAACGTGCAGCGCGTGCCAATTGATTTGATCTGTTAATCAACAAGAAAAACGAGAAAATACGCGTTAAGTGTTAGGTTAGATCCCCACGGGATCGGCTAAGGAAATCCATGAGAATATATATGCTATTCTAGGCCATATTTGGGCCAAGTGACTAGAATGGATCGGCTACGCGGAGACAGCATCAGCCGCTTGATCCAAATATAGTGAAGAATAATAAATATACAGATTGACAACCTAGCCGATACTGGAAAACTAACAAACAATAGGCTAATACTCCGATGTATCTTATGGGAAGACAATATTCCTGAACCTAACGTGCAACCTGGAAATCGGACATCGGCTGCCCGGGAAAGGCCAATTTCGGTCGGCAACATCCGATAGAAACACGATCTTAACATAAGAGGCAGTCCTAACATAAATCTGATAATAAGCATATTAAAAGAAACATACTAGGGCAGGTAAGGCCCGCTAAAACCCCAGCACTGTCTCTAAATAATATAAATCTCAGATGAACAGATCATTGATAGTTCTAAAGACGACTTAATAGTTCGAACCCGATGCAGCATTAAGTATAAAAAGAAACATCCGATCTATTACAGTCGATTTATACCCCTCGAGACGGTGGATACCGCATATGAATCAGCCAACCTTTAGGTCTAGCCCTATTGACTGTATGTTCTTGATAGAACAATCCAATGACAAGATAGATCTAAACATTGATCTAATTCATATGCGTTATATGATATATAACGCAATAAAACCACTGATTCTAATGTATCATTGCGATGGAAGCACTAGAAACAGAGAATCATACCGCTAATGACAAACATTTACCTGGACTTGGGGATCGAGACGATGCAGCCCGAAGCCAAACAAAGTGCTTGTCTAAAGAAAAGGTTGGCGATGCGCCGAAGATTTGATTGATTGAATGAATTTTGATACAGAGGGTCTCGGGTCCTATTTATACCCAAGATACAACTATCTGTAACAACCCTGGACTCTATCTAAACTATTATTTAAAACACCATATTATACCTAGCAGGACCCATACCATGTTACAACTAACAGTTTAACAAATCTCTAGATTACAGATACAATTGCCACTATAGAACTCTATCCATAAGTGGCAATATCTTTTAACGCGCAATTAGCAACCAGTCTTCTATTTATCTTCAAGTTTCCGCATTAGACACGGTTTCATCTCTGCCGGGCCCAGAATCGGCTATCGGCTGCTCCCGTTCGATCCATCCTCAGCCGATTAGCCCCACAGCCGATCACTCTTTTAGCCGATACGATTCCTGTCTTCAGCCGATCTGATTCCGCTTTGCCTTTACAGACTTAGGAACTCAATTACAAAATTTCAATGTTAACACATGCCCCCCAAGTCCGTAATACAAAGTGTTGCGGATTTGTTTGCCTATCCAAACTCTTGCTTCCTTCTTGACCTAAACCACCTCGGCTTCTCCCCAAGTGCTCTTTAAATATCGACTTCCCTTGCCGAACCGCCTACGCCTCCAACGCGCACCCGGCCTTCTTCACGAACAAGCCTCTTGCCCTTTCTCTCTCCTTCGGCGACTTCATCGGCGCTCGTCGACCTTCCTCACGTTCTTCAGACTCATCTTCGTCCCCGAGCACCCCGATGGCCTCTACCGTCGGTACATCAAGCACCTCCATCTCGCCGGCCACCGCCGTCACGCCGGCCGCATCCACTGCGCCATTCACTGCTGCCATTCCAGCCGCCGCCGCAACCGCTTCAGCCGCCGCTACAACCGAGTTCCCAGAGGTACTTTCTTCCGATCCACAATTTTACTCCCAACTCTGCCTTTTCAAACATTCTTGCATCAACATTACGTTTGGTGATCTCTCAAGTAACATTTTACTTCACATTCTTATCAATTAGTACTTTTCCTGTTTTCAAACCGTAATACGCAACCATTCTTGACTAGTGCCTTTCTCCCCTTTTCTGAACTGTAGCACCTATCTCATCAAGTACTTATCCCTAATTTGACACAAGCAGAGAGGTACTTCCTCGGACCTATCGGCAACACAGATCCAGCCGATATCATCATAGCCGAAACCAACCGCATCCCTTTTAACACCGCCAAGCCATCTCTCTCCCATTGGAACGCAACATTCAAAGCGTGGCCATCCACCGATGCAGCCTAGACCGAATGGTATAAAAGGGTACGATCGGCTAAGTATGCTCAGTGGGAAGAGAGAAAACTTGCCCAATGCCTGG
Organism: Oryza australiensis; assembly: GCA_019925245.2. Lineage (NCBI taxonomy): Eukaryota > Viridiplantae > Streptophyta > Magnoliopsida > Poales > Poaceae > Oryza > Oryza australiensis. The sequence continues at coordinate 852,046 of JAIFGZ020000250.1, read as the reverse complement.
AATTGTCCATCGCTGGCATGGAGAAAGACGAGCCGCTCCTATCGGCTGCGACCTACTTCTGAAACGACAGTTTCAATGCCTTCATCTTCCGGCAAGGGCCGATGACCATCACATTGGCCGACGTATATATGGCAACTGGACTAGACATTGAGTAATCGGCTGACCCCAGCGTCTTGAACTGAAAAGGCCCACATCAGTTCAAAACCAAGGCCATTGGTGGGTGGAGCGGCTTCATCGCCCAAAACATGAAGGAAGGGACAGTCGGCCACAGGGAACATACTGCCTTCCTGATGATGTGGCTGGAGAAGTTTGTACTCTGCGGATCAAGCTGTGAGCCGACTGCCAATTGGCAGATCATGGCCGAAATTCTGGCCGATGGGAGGGGATTTGCACTGGGGAAATATCTCCTCGGCTACTTGTATCAAATGCTACATCAAGCTGCCGCGAAGATAGCCGCCGACGCCCCAGTCAACACCGGTGGCCCCTGGTGGTTCCTCCAAATCTGGCTGGTGTTGGCAACCCAGAAGATAGCCGGTCGGCCCCGTTTGACAGAAGCCGGGTTCCCATGGCTGGAGCCGATTGAAGAAGATGAAGGTAACCAGATTACCACCAGGAGATGCATGAACTACTGAGAAGCAGCCGCCGCCCATGAAGGCTCAAAGCAATCGGCCGAGCTATTGGCCGAATGGTTCATAGCTCTTAACGACGGGCTGTCCCGCGACAACCGTACCTGTTACTTCTTCCTGGACCGGGGAATGTTTGAGTTGCCGGTTGATTTCAATTGGGATGACCTCAACTTAGCCGACAACCCAAGGTGTAGGGAGCTGTTCACCGCCTCCCTGTCCCCCTGCATCTTGCCGACCAGGGTTCACCAAGGCCGATCAGTGGCCCGGAGCTACGAATTCTATTACCCGGTATCGACGGCGAGGCAGCTTGGTCTTGGGCAACTGCCCATCGGCTTTTTCTACGCCGATAAGATTGAAACCAGGGGAGCGGTCGGCCAGGGCTTGATAATGAATCGGCTGCTAAACATAGCCGGCCCTCCCCTTGGCGACGCCGTCGTGATAACATTATCGATGAGGAGAAGCGCCGCTTACGACCAATGGTGGTCCGAATTTAAACGCCATATCTTCCACCAACGGTCGTCCTGCTACATCGACCTGCTTCTGCCCAACGAGATCCCCTCGGTATATTTCTGCTTCAGACTAACAATTTTCTTCTTCCAATTCATCAGCTGACACAGCCGATTAACGTTCATCTTTTGATTTTGCAGGAGACGGAGACAGAGCAGCCGACGGTAAGCGACTCCGAACACCCCATTGAATACAACCCAGGCGTTCTGGATGAGGACGGTCTTGCTCCGTCGGCCATTGGCTGGGAGGCGCCCAAACTGACATCGCTGCTGCGAGGGCAGGTGCGTCGGTCGATTGCGCAGAAGAGAAAGGCGGCACCACCACCGCAGTCGTCGGCCGCGCCTGCCCCCAAGAGGGTGAAGAAGACAAAGCCAGCAGCGCCAGCCGACAGCCTTCCCCTGGATCCGGCCGTCGCGCAATTCCTCGATACCACCGTCAACGAGGAAGCACTGGCGGCTGTCGGGGCGGCGGCCGAACCCGGGATTCCGAGTCCCGAGTCGGTTAATGCCCTACCCGATGTTCCACCAGCCCCAACTCAGCCAACAAAACGTCAGCCGGTAAGCCTTTACTCCACCGGGCTTGGCTTCACGATGATCACTTGCATCTGATCAGTCCATTGCTCGCAGGTCAAGAGATTGGCCGGTCTCACTCCTCGCCCCGCGCCATCGGTAATCATCTTCTGCCACCTTACTTGTGGTAATCGATCGGCTTGTCTGTTAATCCTTTCTTCTGCAGCCCCCGCGGTCTCCATCGGCTGCCTCCCAGGTGTCCGGCGAGCGTACTACGCCTATTGGGGACAGTGGCAACAACGCCGGCGAAGAGGGTTCGACGGCCATGGGCAACGATTCGGCCGAACCAATAGCCTCGACACCGACGCCGACGGTAAGCAAACTAATTTCAATGATCGGCTTTGTCGGCCCAGCATGCCCTTGATCATTTCTCTCTTTGCTGCAGAACGTAGTCGACCTTCTCAACTTTGATTTGTCGGAGTTCGAGGAGCCCGGTGACACTGGCGAGGAAGCGCTTGCGATGCCGGCTGAAGGCCTGAGGGCCACTTTAGGCGATATTGGCAATCGGCTGGAAGCCTCGCTGGATGCGCTGGTGGTCGACAGCGGCTCAATACGCGCGTGATTCAGAGACATCCAAGATCTGCCGGAAGCCATAGCCGAAGCCATGGTGTCGGTGACCTTCATGGAAGCTTATCAATTCAAGTACGAGCGGGCCCAGCAGCGGATAATTGATCGCCGCGAGAGTTAAGCACGGTCGACCAAGGATGCCATTGAGAGCCGGAAGGCCACCTTTGACTGCCTGAAGACTGAGCCGGCGGCCAAGCTTGAGCAACTCTACACCCGTCGGGACCAGCTGATAGCCGATCTCGTTCAAGTCACGAACGAGATCGATGTCCATGAGGAGTACATGGCTGGCCAGCCGGCCAAGATTGAAGCCGAGCGCCAAGGCATCAGGGCGGCTGTGGCGTACTTGCGCGACTTGGTGAGGAGCACCCGATCGGTGGTGGGGTCTGAGGCCGACGACGTTAGGGCCATCGGAGAAATCGACCAAATTAGGCAGACGGCGTTGTCGGTCATAGCCGATTTTCTAAAAAAATGAGATTGTAACTGTCCGACCTTTCGAGATCGGCTCACATTTCTGTACCATACTTGTCATGTTCCTGTGATGTGATTGGATAATCCGTATTACTCGTGCTTATACTCGGCTTCGACTCGCGTGTCATAATTTATCGACTTTCTGCCATCGCGCTCGTAGACATGATCGGCTGTACTTGCAGATAAGATCGTCCTTCGGCCTGCGTGGCGCCATGACTTGTTCGCGTTGAGATCAGCTGCAGCCGCTCGCATCGTTCGACGTTGCCGACTCCGAGACCACACCATGACCTTTAGTGTTAGCCTTCGAACACCGGTCTCGTTGGCTTTCAGCCGGTAATATCCGAGTGCACTGCCGATTTGGTTTCGTAGTCCGACTCATCCGAATCCGTACTTCAAGAACCCGTGAGTTCTGGATGATAGGTATCCAGTCTAGCGTAGTCGCCAACCATTCAACGATTCCCAACGCCTTTAATGATGACCTCTTCAACTCTCGCGTCGGCAGTGATCTTTCACATCTGAAAACCGCATCTTTCCTTTCTATAAATGGACTCCTTCGGGCCTTCCTGAAAAACTCACAGCCGAAGAAGACACTCTCTAGGCGCACAACATCCAGATCTCCAGGTTTTCGGTAGGGCTTCCTATGGCTTCCTCGAGCTCGTCGGTAAACCAGGTGATTCCCAAACTCATCTATTCTCGCCATTTCCTCCCCTTAAGTACTCAGGGATGAAGTTTCTCGCAGCCGCCTCATCCCCTTCGGGTGATCCTAGAGATCATGGACACGCCGTACGAACTGATGGTCAGCCAAGACCGACGAGTGAGGGCCAACCTGAAGCGCTTCAGGGAGTTGGAGGCTCGTCACCCGGCGGCCAGGCCTCCCATCAACCTTGGTAGCATTCCGGCCGCTGCCCCTATGGCGTCTTCGACGCTCACGCGCCTCGACCGGCTGGAGGGGAGGCAAACACAACTCGCCAACGAACTGTTGACCACGACCACCGACATAAGGGTCACCCGGCTAGAGTATCTGATCTTGGATGCTTTAGAGATGGAGACTGCGGAGCCTATCGAACGAGCCCTGGCGGCCATCAGGGATTATCTAGGGAACATGTAATCAAAGACGGCTTTGCGCCGATTCTGAATAAAGCTCGTTTAATGTTCTAGCCTGATTTTTGCGTTGCAATCGGCTCGGTTTTTCGGTTGACTTGTGTATGTGTATGCCCCCCAAGTTTTGTTGATAGCTTTGGTGTCGACAAAATTGTGAGTTTGAGTCACTCGCGCATCCTGGTCGTTCTTGTTGGTCAATCATGAGCCGATCGTAGGGTGCTTGGTAAAAAGTGATGTGCGAAAATGCCTAAAGGCGATGCCTCGTAAGACATCGGCTATCGTAGATCGGCTGGAGTAACTATAGCCGACTCACGAATTGATCCACACGCTCGGTTAATATTTCTTCAAATATTTTCTATTATGGGCCCTTCCGAATATCTCTCCATCCAGTCCTTTTAGCATGTAAACTCCTTTAGAGATGCATTTTTGGATCTTAAAAGGCCCTTCCCAATTTGGTGACCATTTGCCGAACTTGTTGTCTCTGGATCCGATCGGCAGTATAAGTTTCCAAACGAGTTCGCCTTCCTCAAGAGATTTACGCACCACCTTTTTATTCTAATGTCTGGCTACTCGTTCTTTATCTTTTGTCACTTTTTTCCAAGGCCCTCATCCTGGACAAAACGAGATCTTCCGACTCATCTACCATTAGGTGATAATAATCGTCGGCTGTGAGTTGGTTCTGTAGCTGAATGCGCCTTGAGCCGACGACACTTTCCCATGGCAGCACTGCTTCGTGTCCATAGACCAGTTTGTAAGGGGGGACCTGGATTGACCCGTGGCATGCAATCCGATATGCCCACAGTGACTCGGCTAATCGGCTATGCCATTGTTTAGGATACTCGGAGATCTTTCTTTTAATCAACTTGATCAGGCTTTTGTGTGAGGCCTCGGCTTGCCCGTTGGCTTGCGCGTAATACGGTGAAGAATTAAGTAGCTTGATCCCCATGCCGTCGGCAAACTGAACAAACTCGTCTAATACAAAGATAGATCCCTGGTCGGTCATTATTGTTTGTGGGACGCCAAGTCGGTAGATGATGTGCTCTTTGACAAACTCAATCGCGTCCTTAGAATCCACTTTTCTGAGGGGGATCGCCTCCACCCATTTCGTGAAATAATCCGTTGCCACTAGGATATATTTGTGCCCTTTGCTTGAGGGTGGATTGATCTGGCCGATCATATCAATGCCCCATCCTCTAAACGGCCATGGCTTGATGATTGGGTTCATGGCAGATGCCGGTGCTCGTTATATAGCACCGAACTTCTGGCAATCCTGGCACCCCTTGTAGTATTTGAAACAATCCTCCAGCATTGTCGGCCAGAAGTACCCTGCTCGGCGGAGTAGCCACTTCATTTTGTGGGCCGATTGCTGCATGCCACAGATTCCTTCGTGTACTTCTCCGATGGCCACTGTAGCCTGATCGGCTCCCAAGCACTTGAGTAGCACGCCGTCAATCGTCCGGTAGTATAGGTCTTCATCAAGGAACACGTATCGTAGCGCCTTGTATCGTAGTTTCCTTGTGGCCGATTGAGAGGGGTTTTGAGATAGTTGTAAACGTCAAATCTCCAATCATCGGCCGTGATGGCGACCACGTCTACGTCTACTTCTTTCAGCATCGGCCGATAGCATGATGCCCCTTGAGCCAATTCATTGGCCTATGTATTCTGCTCTCTAGGGATATGCTTCATAATGACTAGCCGAAAACCATCCATTAACTCCCGGCATTGTCGGTAATAGACCATCAACGCGTCATTTTTGCACTCATATTCTCCTGATAATTGGCTGATGACGAGCCACGAATCTCCCATTATCTCGACTGCATCGGCTTCCACCTCCTTGAGTAGAATCAACCCTTTGAGAATGGCTTCATACTCGTCTTGGTTATTTGTAGCGTGGGGGTCAATGGCCAAAGCAAACTCGAAGCTTGCCCCCCTGGGCGAAATAAGGACCAGCCGTTGGTGCCCAGCCGTTGGTGCATACCGAGCCATCGAACGTCAAAGTCCAAGGCATAATTTCCACTGAGCTGATTGAATCGTTTCCGTGTTCCATGCCCCTTGACTACCCTTGGTGCCTGATACCTTAGATCGAACTCTGTTAGTGCGAAGATCTACTTTCCGATTCTTCCTTTGAGCACTGGAGCTGACAGCATATACTTGACTACATCGGCTTTGCAAGTTACCGTGCACTCGTTGGACAGCAGATAGTGCCTTAACTTTGTACATGAAAAATAGAGGCATAGGCATACTTCTCCACAGGTGAATACCTTGTCTCTGCGTTTAGCAGTCGTCGGCTGAGATAGAAAATGGCTTTTTCTTTGCCGTCGACCTCTTGGATTAGGACGGAGCCGATTGATTTGTTGTCGGCCGATAGGTACAGCTTGAACGGTATTCCCTTTTGTGGAGGCATCAGAACTGGAGGAGAGCTTAGATAATCTTTTATGTTGTCTAATGCTTTCTGCTCCTCTGTCCCCAATGTGAAGATCTGATCGGCTTTCAGCCGAAGCAATGGTGTGAACGGCTCCATTTTTTCTGAGAGATTCGCTATGAACCGTCTGATGAAGTTTATCTTTCCGATCAACGACTGAAGCTGCCTTTATCTCTCGGGAGTTGAATTGTCTTAATAGCATTAATGCTCCTTGGTATGACTTCAATCCCTCTTTCATGGACGAGAAATCCCAAGAATTGCCCGGCCGACACGCCGAAGGCACGCTTAAGCGGATTCATCTTTAAACCACATTTCCTCGTCCGTTCCAACACTTGTTTGAGATCGGCAATGTGGCCTTCTATCTCTCTTGACTTGACAACCACGTCGTCAATGTATATCTCCACTAGTGAGCCGATCATATCGTGAAAGATGTAATTCATGGCCCGTTGATATGTTGCCCCCGCATTCTTCAGGCCGAACGTCATCACTACCCATTCGTAAAGGCCGATTGCGCTAGGGTACCGAAAAGCGGTCTTGTGGATATCCTCCTCGGCCATGAATATCTGGTTATACCCTGCGTTACCATCCATGAAACTGATAATCTTATGGCCCGAGGCAGCGTTGACAAGTAGATCGGCTATTGGCATTGGGTATTTGTCCTTAGGGGTTGTTTTGTTTAGATCTCTGAAATCGATGCACACCCGAAGTTTACCATTTTTCTTCAATACCGGGATGATGTTTGAGACCCACTCTGCGTATCGGCAAGGCCGAATGAATCCCGCGTCGTATAGCCGAGTGATTTTGGCTTTAATTGCGTTGTACATATCGGCCTTAAACCTCCTGGGAGGCTGTTTGAACGGCCGATAGCCTGCCTTGATCGGCAGCTGATGGACCACTATCGATCGACTGAGACCAGGCATCTCGAAGTACTCCCAAGCAAAACAATCTTTATATTCTTTTAATAATTCAATAAGTTGGGATCTACAATGAGGAGACAGATTTTTGCTAATGTACGTCGGCCTCGGCTTATCATCAGAGCCGATGTCAATTTCTTCTAATTCGTCGGCCGACGTGAAACCTTGCCCTAACTTGCCATCGTCTTTGTTCGCGGTGGCTACGCCGAGAACGCTTGAGCCCACCACCATGTCTTGTTCAAAGCAGCAGCTGCGGCTTGTCGTTTCCGATGGGCTGTATTGTTGAATTGGACACATTTAGAAAATTGGCTTGCCAGATTTTCCGAGATAAATAATCGATGCCTTCGATTTCCCAAAGTGGCAAATCGGCACTGACGACACTAACTGACCTGTCGGCTCGCACGATCTCGATCTTGTCGCCATCCCATTGGATCAGGCTCTGGTGCATTGTAGAAGGGATGCAGCAGTTGGCGTGTATCCAGTCCCTTCCGAGCAGCAAGCTGTAAGAGCCCTCCCCGTCGATGACAAAGAACGTTGTGGGCACGGTTTTGTTGCCGATGGTCAGTTCAACGTTGAGGACGCCTTTGGTCTCCGATAGGTTGCCGCCGAAGTCCTTGAGTACCATGTTGGTTTTTATCAGGTCTTCGGCCCCCTTTCCCAGTTTTCTGAAAGTTGTGTAGGGCATGAGGTTGACTGCAGCTCCCCCATCGACTAGCATTTTGGAGATCGGCTTGCCGTTGACGAATCCTTTAACGTACAACGACTTCAAGTGTCGATTTTCGGTTCCTTCAGGCTTGTCGAAGATGGCTTGGTCTGGTGAGATTGCCAGCTTTGCCGGGTCATCTTCGATAGTGTCCGCATCAGCTTCGGGGGCGCCGGACTCGGCCGGCAACACGAAGACCATGCTAACCGATGCAGAAACTTTGCCTTTCCCTTTGGCTGCCCTTCTGGCTTGATCGGCTGGGCTTTCTTCGGCTTGTTCTTCGTCAGTCACGGCAGCTTTTCGTTTGGGTACCCACTGCCTTTTGATTTTTCCCAGTCGACGACGCTGCTCGTGGATCACTTGTTGCACCTCGTCTTCTCTCCCTTCACGCTTGAGCCGTTGAACCCTCCTTTTATGCGTCTTTGTGAAGAGATCGGACGTGCACCATTGGGGTTGTCCGATTCCCCATCATTGGTCTCTTCGTCGTTGTGGTTGTCTCCATCACGGTTCTCGTCGACGAAGAAGTCCTGATGGATCGGACCAAGCCGATCATGGACGGGTCGCCGCCTTTGGTTTAGCTGGACGGCTCTGGGAACGAGCCGAGCTGCACTTGCAGGTGACAAGCTTCTGTGTCCGTCGTCGCGGCGATCGTTACATGTTGGGCAATCATCCAATGTTGGTAGCCTCATGCCGGATTCCCAGCAGTACCTGAAAAAATCACAATGCTAATGTGTATCGGCATTGGCATGGTTTACCTTGTATCGTCGGCTCTGAGTACTCGGTTCGTGCCGACGAGGTGCTTCATCGTAAATTTCTTCATGCCGATACCGTATTGATGACGGTATCGGCTTCGTTCATGAATCGGTTGTCGGCCAGCCGATCTGATGATTGGGCGCACCATATTAATTCGCGCGGCGTGGCATCCAGTCTGGTCGTCTTCTGCCTTGGCCCCGATCGATGTATTGGCTAAGCCGTGCGCCATTCTATTCTGTCGATCAGCTCGCCCGGGGCCGGCCTAGACCGTGTTGACCGGGAAGGGATTGCCGTCTACTTTCATCGACTGATTTGAGTCGGCAAACTTTAGCTTCCCGGCCTCGATTGCTGACTGGATTTGCTGTCTAAAGACTTTGCAGTCGTTGGTGGCGTGAGATGTGGAGTTGTGCCACTTGCAGTACTTCTTCTTTTTCAATTCTTCGGCCGACGGGATCACATGATTTTCGAGTAATTGAATCTGTTTCTCCTTGAGCAGCAAATCAAAAATCTTGTCGGCCTTAGTGATGTCGAAGTTGTACTTTTCTTCCTTAGCCGTCTTCAGCAACCATTGGCAGACGATGGCCTTTTTGTTCTTGGCCCATTCGGCTGCCGCCACTTCTGTTTCATCGTCGTCGGACCCGTAATCTGAATCGACGTTGACCTGGGTTATATTCTTGACAGCCTTCTGGGTGTCTTGGAAACGCTGCTCATGGGCCATTACGTTCTGTGCCAAGTGGGCCAGGTTGTTGAAGTCCTGCGTAGAGAATCGCTCTCGGATTGGCACGATTAAGCCGTGAAAGGCCAGATCGGCCAACTGGGCATCCGATAGCACCAGGCTATAACATCGGTTCCTCATCTCCCTAAAGCGTTGGATGTAGTCTTGGACCAATTGATTGTGTTTCTGCCTGACGCTGGTGAGGTCCGACAACTTCATCTCGTGGTTGCCGGAGTAGAAATAGTTGTGGAACTGTTTTTCAAGATCGGCCCAACTCTGAATTGAGTTGTAGGGCAATGAGGAGAACCAGGTAAAGGCCGATCCTAAAAGAGAAAGGGGGAACAGTCGAACTCTCAAGGGGTCCATAGCCGATGCTTCACCGCATTGTGCCAAAAATCGGCTGACGTGCTCATAAGTGGAAACGTTGTCTTGCCCTGAGAATTTCGAGAAGTCTGGGATCCTGTATCAGTTGGGTAGCGGGATCCGTTCGAAATGTTCTGGATAGGGATATCGATACATTCCCCGAATCTTTTGGTTTGAGGCCGAACTGATCGCGCATGACATCTGCAATTAGATCGGCCCATGCTTGGTTGTCTTGCTGTGTCGGCTCATATGGGTCATACGGCAGGGGTGCTTGCCGATACAGCTGTGGTGGTGTCTGAGGTCTATAGTGGTGATCTTGATGGCCCCCTTGGTACCGGTAGCTATGGTCAGCGGGAGGTGGCCGAGGCGCCGGTTGTGGCGTTGGTGGTTCTGGAAACAACTGTCGGCCACCGGCATTGTGCCGCCTGTCTAGCTCAATCGGCTCTGGCTGTCGATTGTCATTGAACATGCCGTCGAGTTGACCCTGAGGCAATGGCTGTTGTCGATTTAGTATAGTAATCGCTCATCTTATAGCCGTCTCACCCGGATTCAGCTGACCGACTCCTCCTGGCAGGTTTGGTTGTGCTATCAGTGGAAGTGGCCGATCCTGCGTGACTAGCGTCCTGTAACCCAGAAATTGGCCATCCGCAAAGTACGTGGGCCCCCGTTGCAGCTTCGGCTACCTTGGCGTCGACCACATTAGAGATCATATTATTGAGGGTATTGACCAAGATGCTACTTTGGTTGACCAGTGCGTGGTGAACGGCCGAGTCGATCCGATCTTGTAGAGAGTATACGGCCGGATCATCTTGCACCTGGGTCCGCTCTTCCACCTTCTGTTTGCCTTTTGTGTCGCCCGAGGAAGATGCCTTTGTATCGTTCAGGCTGAACTTGTACTTTTGGTGCACGGCTCCAGATCTTGTTTGGGTGAAAGATTATAAATAGTTAGCCAGGAGCTCCTCCACCATCTTCTTATATTCGGCTTGCTGTTCAACTGATAATTGTTCCATCTTTACGAGGACGATGTTGTCCTGCGTGATGCCAGGGCTCTTGGAGTCGACCATCTTGCTGGATGAGTCTATTCGTCCGAGTCGAGCCGACAAAGACAGTCCCACTGAAGCGTGTTGACGAGAAATCTCTCTCACGCGCTGGCCTGGGAGAGCTGCTTGACTCCAGTGCAGGTCCTTCTTGGCTGCCTACAACGTGCAGGGCGTGCCAGTTGATTTCATCTGTTAATCAACAAGAAAAACGAGAAAATACGCGTTAAGTGTTAGGTTAGATCCCCACGGGATCGGCTAAGGAAATCCATGAATGTATATATGCTATTCTAGGCCATATTTGGGCCAAGTGACTAGAATGGATCGGCCGCTTGACCCAAATATAGTGAAGAATAATTATATACAGATTGACAACCTAGCCGATACTGGAAAACTAACAAAGAATCGGCTAATACTCCGATGAATCTTATGGGCAGATAATATTCCTGAACCGAACGTGCAACCAGGAAATTGGCCATCGGCTGCCCGGGAAAGGCCGATTTCGGTCGGCAACATCCGACAGAAACACGATCTTAACATAAGAGGCAGTCCTAACATAAATCTGATAATAAGCATATTAAAAGAAACATACTAGGGCAGGTAAGGCCGGCTGAAACCCCGGCATTGTCTCTAAATAATATAAATCTCAAATGAACAGATCATTGATAGTTCTAAAGACGACTTAATAGTTCGAACCCGATGCAGCATTAAGTATAAAAAGAAACATCCGATCTGTTACAGCCGATTTATACCCCTGAGACGGTGGATACCACATATGAATCAGCCAACCTTTAGATCTAGCCCTATTGACTGTATGTTCTTGACAGAACGAGCCAATGACAAGATAGATCTAAACATTGATCTAATTCATATGCGTTATATGATATATAACGCAGTAAAACCACTGATTCTAATGTATGATTGCGATGGAAGCACTAGAAACAGAGAATCATACCACTAATGACAAACATTTACCTGGACTTGGGGATCGAGACGATGCAGCCCGAAGCCAAACAAAGTGCTCCTCTAAAGAAAAGGTTGGCGATGCGCCGAAGATTTGATTGATTGAATGAATTTTGATACAGAGGGTCTCGGGTCCTATTTATACCCAAGATACAACTATCTGTAACAACCCTGGACTCTATCTAAACTACTATTTAAAACACCATATTATCCCTAGCGGGACCCATACCATGTTACAACTAACAGTTTAACAAATCTCTAGATTACAGATACAATTGCCGTTATAGGATTCTATTCGTAAGTGGCAATATCTTTTAACGCGCAATTAGCAACCGGATCTTCTATTTATCTTCAAGTTTCTACACTAGACACAGTTTCATCTCTTTCGGGCCCAGAATCGGCTGTCGGCTACTCCCGTTCGATCCATCCTCAGCCGATTAGCCCGACAGCCGATCACTCTTTTAGCCGATACGATTCCTGTCTTCAGCCGATCCGATTCCGCTTTGCCTTTAGAGACTTAGGAACTCAATTACCAAATTTCAGTGTAAACAGCTGGGAAACCAACTTCTCTATCTGAGAGTAGGGGGGAGATGTAACATCCTGAAAACTGAAGAAATTAAAATCGGAACGTAAAAATCGGAACTTACAGAAACTTTTGCTTGTTGCCTCCCTCTCGAGTTTGTTGCTTCTTATTTGCCAGCTCAGATGCATAAATTTAGTTGTGAACAATTCCTCTCGATGTTTGAGAATGGTTTGGATTGTGTTAGGAAGAAAATCTCGAAATAGAGGGTTAGGAATTTTTAAAATGAAATCGAAAAAAGGAATGCGGACTTATGAAAACATGTATTTGAGAAACAAATATTAATTGGGGATTATGGAAGATTAATTAGGAATAAAATAGACAATAAAATATTTTAGGGGATTTACATGAAATCTAGGGAATTTTTGGAATTTAAAAATGGTGGATTATGAAATTAGGAAAAAGGAATTTAAACAAATATGAAAAATATATGTGGAAAAATAAAAGTGGAGAAAAAGTTGAAAATATAATATTAAAAATTATTATAGGGATATTAGAATTTATTTTGAATTATTACAAGTGGAAGAAAATAGAAATTGGAAATTTGGAATTAAAAATCGGGAAAATATAAAACGTCACTGTTCATTGCGCAGCAGATGTTCGACGCCGTACGCCCCAAATGCGCGCCCGCCTCGCGTCGCCGGCCGTACGCGCCGCAACCGCGGCGACCCCGCCGCGCCTGCGCCGCACGCCGCGCCGCGCACTGCCCCCGCCGCGCTCGCGCGCGCCACGCGCCGCCGCCGTATCCGGACCCCGTCCGCGCCCGCGCGCGCACACCGCCGCCGCGCCCGCGCGCCGGCCCGCCTCCGCGCGCAGCGTGGCAGCCACCGCGCCGGCCCCTCCCCCTCTCTCCGTCCCTCCCTCCCCCGACCACGCCTATAAATAGGCCAGAGCCCCTCCATCTTCTCCCACACCGCCGCCGCCTCTCTCTTCCCCTCCCGAGCTCCCTCACCGCCCCTAGCCTCCCTCTCCCTCCGGTCCCCTTCGCCCTCCCGAGCGCCGCCGCCGCAAACCGCCGTGCGCCGCGTCACCGTTGTGCCGCGCGTCGCCAACGCCCGAGCTCCGCCACACTTCCCCAAGAGCCGCCGTCGCCGGTAAGCCCCGAGCCGCCGCCCTATTTCCTTCACGCTAGCGCCGCCGCCGCCTGTTTTCCCCGAGCACCGGTCGTGCACCTTGTGGGCAATGAATAGTGGCGCAGAGAAAAGAAAAAGAAAAGAAAAAGAAAAAGAAAGAAAAAGAGAAAAAAATAGGAAAAAAATTAGGAAAAATTATGGAAAATTTGGAAAAATATTTTGAGAAGACTTGAGTAAAATTTTGGGCAAAAATAAATTATTTTCTTCTATGTTTTCTTGGTGAAAAATTTACAAAATCAAAATCGGACTTTTTCTGAAATTTCGTTTCGCGTCGTTTCTAAATTTGGATTTCGTTTAATCCTTTCTCGCCATTTAAGTATGCTTCCTTTTTGTGCTCAAACCTTCGAAACCTCGAGCACAAATCCCTCCGCGGATATTTCCAAATCTATTTTCTCAAACAAATTGCGATCGTCGCTTTGCGAAAACCCTAAGGCATCGACCCGATTTCAAAACTTGGAGTTTTCCCGGCGATCCTCGTACGAACTCAAGTAGAAATTTAGGCTAAGCGCTTGGAATCGTTTTCGTGGCTTTTATGGTTCTTTTCGATCTTTCGGTGTTATATTGGATTCTAATCGAATTCGATTGATCTTTCGCACGTACGGATAGCACCTGAAGAAGCCGGCATCGACACCGTTGAAGACACCACTCAACAAGCGTGTGAGCAAGGCAAGTCATCGCACTCTTTGAACATATTGATCCCATTTGCGAAATGATGTTGTTTTAAACTTCAAACATGCATGCTATACACAGAGAATTACCTATACTTGTTATACCATGCCTTGTTATTGATTACCTTTAGAATTATTCCTTGTAACCCTCGATGTGATACATACAACCGGAGAATACCTTCGGTAAATTGCTTAGCATGCTATACTTAGATTCATGCATACTCATGATTTTATGAAAAGCTTACGCTTCGGCAACTACCTTAGGGAAGGTAGTTGAGATACAGTATGTGGAGACATGAGCGCCACATTGCCATGAGAATGATGAAATGAGTTTTGATGAAAATTGAAAGTACTAAAAAAATGTTTTAGAATGGGGCGGCTGGATGATTTGGGTGGATTCCGGAAAAGGCAAGTGCCGACCCTGGTCAATTAAGGACCGAGCCATGAGATAGCCAGCAAACGAGCCAGTACAACCGTACTTCTCGAATGGGTATAGACCTAGCGGAGTAGATAGCCGAGCGAGGGCGGTACCCTTGCATTGTGGTTCTTATGGATGGGATGAGATTTGAAAGGGATGGTGGTAAATTGAAATTTATTATAATTTGATGAATGAAATCTTCCCTTACCCCGAGTGCGCCAGAACTCCTCTCACTGCTAGAAAAGGACGGCTAGAGTGCATGAGGGCTTAAGTTCATGGAGCGGGTACTGCCAAACTGAGGTCATCGAAAGGCTTTGCCGTGACCGTCTCATGTGTTGGGACGTAGGCTCATTTGTTGGGCTGTCGCGGAGTACGGGTAAAGTGTACATCCACTGCAGTGTGAATGAATCAATCTATTCGAATAGCCGTGCTCGTGGATATTGAGCATCGTGACAAGACTTTCGCTTGGCTAGACTTTAAACTTTAAAATGCTGGGATGGGTTTGCATGATGATTCTTATTCGCTGGTGGATCAACTTCTCGAGATGCGAGTAGGGGTGGACTCCCCAGAAAACCATGACGAACCGAAGGCGGGAAGCCATCCTTGGAAATCACGATGGATGGTAGACAGAACCGTCACCGACTTAATGAACTATGGAACTAAAACTTGACTTGGCTAGTTGTTAAGCTTGTGAAAAGATTTGTCAAAATTGGCTTTATGCAAAAGAGCACCAGCCATTCCTTGAATAACCCTATCATACGCATCACTTCCGTGTTGGCTTGCTGAGTACGGTTGGTACTCATCCTTGCTACACGCACAAACCTTCAGATGGTGGGAATGAAGAATCGGAGGATCCATATGCCTACTACCAGGAAGGCGAAGAAGCTGATGGCGCTTACTAGGTCTTAGTCTCTGGTCGTTGCCTGTGGCAATCGACATGCAGTTGCCTTTATTCCGCTGCCTTATCTAATTTCTACTTTTGGGTTGTATCTGGACCATGAGGTCCTATGTGATGGACATTGCCTTCGGGCCTACTATTGTAATAAGTTCGATGTAAGACTATTCGTGCATGTGCACCTGATTATTCAGTACTGTATTTCGTGGGTACCAAACTACTCGATCTAGGGAAAAGGTACTGTAAACACGAAAGATTCCCGTTCCAAAAACGGGGGTCCACAGAGCTGGTATCAGAGCCATGCGACTGTAGGACAAGACCAACTGGCGCCCTACCCCTGACTAGTTGGCTAAAGGGAAGTATCCCTACGTAGGATCATTTCGCAAACTATTATTTTTGAAAAGACAAACATCCTTTTCCTATACCTTTATCTCCATTTCTTTTACCCAAATGGTTTTGATGTTATATCTCTCTCTGACCCTAAGTTGCTTTCAAAAGCAGATGTCGGACCATGTCAGAGTTTGGGAAATCACCATTCCACGGGATGAGGGATTCGTGGCGCAACTCCAGTCATTGCTGTGGTGTCTAAGGTACCCAGAGGCACCCACTTACCAGACCAGGAGGCATGGCACCGAAGGATATCCGGTATGGGAAGCGGCAGTTTCAGTTGAGGCCCGCATGGGGAGTGAGACACCTTTTTGCTTCCACACCCGTTACCACCGAGATCTAGTAGAAGCAGCTATTCAAGACGCGGCCCGTGAAGTGTTCCTCCGCCTCAACGCTATTCACCATGTTGAGCTCACCGTGACTGAGTTTGTGCACCACCCCTATCACGAGAAAGGCAATCCGGTTTGCACCGTGGAAGCCACCCCTTGCTGCTATAATCCTATGGTCACCCGTCTATCCCGCTGGGCAGAAACAGCGAATGACTGCTATGAAGAAGCTTTGCTCGAGATCGACGACCAACAGCGACGCCTCAATGATCTGGTCGGGGAACAACAGAGCTACGGGGATCAGATCAACTTGCTGCAGACTCAGCTACAGGCCAACGGTGCTCAGTACGAGCAACTCTCTGACCGTTACATGGCCCGTGGAGAAGCCTTGGTGGAGCTAGAAGAACAGCTCAGGAAGAGCAAACAACAGGTCAACCAGTTGGAAGAACAACTTCGCTCCCACCCTGTCCTTGCTGCAGGTACTTCCACCGAAGTTGTACCAACACCTCCTGCCTCGATGCCCGACCACTACTACCTCATGACTCCAGCATGTCCGAACACTTCTCAAGCCATGTTGGAGCAGGCCTTTATGTTGAGCACGAGTCGGCACCATACCCGATAGACCCCACCGCCGCTACCTCGATGGAACCTACCTCGAACTCCATGGTCGTACCGTCGAGCCGGGTTCGGGAGAAGAGAACCCCATCCAGATCAGTACCGACTCCGAGTCCGAGATAGAGCCTATGGAAATCAAGTGGGAGTCCAGCGATACTGATCCAGCAGAGGAGGCAGCTCCTACCCGTCGCCTAACTCACACCGGAGGTCCCCTTACCCGCAAGACTGCTCGGAAGAGTACCCGACCACCAAATAGGAAGATCAAGCATGACTCCGAGGCCAGTACTTCTGAGCCTTGGGAGTTCCGATTTGCTTCAGCTAGGGATCACCCCCTTCCTGCACCTGGTTCCTGTGGGTGGTTGGATGATTAGGTGAGAGGACCGCCTCCACTTGATCTTGCTTTGGATGGTTTTGGCAGCAAGGATCACACCCTTCCCTAGTAACCAATAGCAGTAGTACGATGTAGCTTTCGCATTATGTCATGTGGGACTGTGTATGTACAGTCCATTGTATCACCTTTAATGTAATCGCTATGGACCCATGTTTCATGATATGTTATTAATGAGTTTATTCCACCATGCTTGCTCTGTTCAAAGATCATTTAAAAACAACCTGAAGAGAGATCACCTAGAAACCATGACCTTAGTGAGTCCAATCTCTTAACTCATCTACCTCCTTCAGATGGCGCATCGTCGCAGGGTTGCAACATCCAACGAGAACCCACCGGAGCCTAATCCCTCCACCCTGGCAGAGGTTATGGCATTACAAACCCAGTTGCTTCAAGCAATCGCCAACAACCAAGGGAATCGCGGAGGATCAAGCTTGGGAGAGTTTATGCGAGCTAAGCCGCCTACATTCTCCACGGCCGACGAACCAATGGATGCCGAAGACTGGTTAAGAGTAATAGAGAAGAAGCTGAATCTCGTCAGGGTACGAGAAGCCGACAGAGTCATTTTTGCCACCAATCAATTGGAAGGCCCCGCAAGTGATTGGTGGGACACCTACAAGGAGACATAGGCAGAAGACGCCGAAGAACCAACTTGGGAAGAGTTCACAGCCGCCTTTCGCAAAAATTTTGTACCAGCCGCTGTCATGAGAATGAAGAAGAACGAATTCCGAAGGTTGCGTCAAGGCAACACCACAGTGCAGGAATACCTGAACAAGTTCACGCAACTCGCTCGATATGCCACCGGTGACCTGGCAAACGAAGAGGAGAAAATCGACAAATTTATCGAAGGATTGAGCGATGAGCTGAGAGGGCCAATGATCGGCCAAGATCACGTCAGCTTCCAAATCCTTATCAACAAGGTGGTACGGTTAGAACATGACCAGAAGATGGTAGAAAATAACCGCAAGAGGAGGCTTGCTATGGCCCGCCCACTTCAAGGAGCGCCTCAGCGTCCCAAGGGAGCCACCCCGTCCGGATGGAAGCCAACCGTCCCGGCAACCAGTCGTTCCCCTGCACCCGACCACGTCAACAGGCCAGCTGTACCCCAGTTCCGTACCCCGACGCCAACTCTAGCCGCTCCGGGAAGAAGGAATGTGAATTGCTTCAACTGTGAAGAGTTTGGGCACTACTCCAACAGCTGCCCCAAGCCACGCAACACTCCCATGCGTACCGGCACCAATGCAACGACTGTCCGAGGAACCACTGCCCCTGCCATGGGACGCGGTCCGTTTAGGACTCCGCAACCCAATGAGACTACTACCGGATTCCGGCGCGGATAAGTGAATCATGTGCGTGCCGAAGAAGTGCAGGAGCATCAGAACGTGCTGATGGGTATGTTCTCTATCAGCTCCACCCCAGTTAAAGTCTTATTTGATTCCGGAGCATCACATTCATTCATATCTTCACAAGTAAGCAAACAACACCACCTACACCAGGTAGAACTTAAGAGACCCATGTTGGTACACTCGCCTGGGGGAAACATAACCGTACCCCATGCTTGCATCAATATGCCCATATGGATTAGAGACGTGGTATTCCTTTCAAACCTTATGGTACTATCATCCCAAACTATTGATATCATACTTGGAATGGATTGGTTGACTAAGAACAATGGAGTCATAGACTGTAGTCGAAGGGAAGTCACAGTATCCACCCCATGGGGATCATCAATGAACATAACTATGGACCAAAACTCGATGCTATGCGAGCAAGCTGCGGGAGTATTCACCATGCTACCTGTGAGCGGGATGCTAGTAGTGCAAGAATACCCGGACGTATTCCCTGAGGAATTGCCCGGAATGCCCCCTGATCATGACATAGAATTTATCATCGACCTAATGCCTGGTACTGCCTCCATATATAAGAGACCTTACCGAATGCCGGCTAACGAACTAGAAGAACTCAAGAAGCAAATCAGAGAACTACAGAAAAAGGATTTGTACGCCCTAGTTCTTCTCCCTGGGGAGCCCCAGTACTCTTCATCAAAAAGAAGGATGGGAGTATGAGAATGTGTGTGAACTACCAATCGTTGAATGAAGTAACCATCAAAAACAAGTACCCACTACCTCGAATCGATGACCTATTTGATCAACTTAAGGGTGCCCAAGTGTTCTCAAAGATTGATCTTCGGTCAGGATACCATCAGTTAAAGATTAGGGCCGGAGATATTCCCAAAACAACATTCTCTATGCGTTATGGCTTATATGAGTTCACAGTAATGTCCTTTGGATTGACCAATGCCCCGGCGTATTTCATGAATCTGATGAACAAGGTATTCATGGAATATCTGGATAAATTCATGGTGGTATTTATCGACGATATACTTATCTACTCCAAAGACGATGAGGAACATGCGGAGCACCTACGACTGGTACTGGAAAAGCTGCGAGAGCACCAGCTGTATGCGAAATTTAGCAAGTGCGAGTTCTGGCTTAAGGAAGTCGCTTTTCTTGGCCATGTAGTCTCAGCCGGAGGAGTAGCGATAGACCCTGCCAAGGTCGAAGCTGTTACGGAATGGAAGGCACCCAAGTCAGTAACGGAGGTTCGGAGTTTCTTGGGATTGGCCGGATATTACCGGAGGTTCATTGAAGGATTTTCCACAATAGCCCGACCCATGACTCAACTTCTGAAGAAGGAGAAGAAATTCGTATGGAACGAGAAGTGTCAGGAGGCCTTTGACCAACTAAAAGAAAAGTTAACCACCGCCCCAATCTTAACCCTACCTGACAACCGTAAGGATTTTGTGATGTACTATGATGCTTCTCGGCAAGGACTGGGAGGCGTATTAATGCAGGATGGAAAGTGTTAGTGATATGCCCTAGAGGCAACATGGAGATGTTGGATATCACGTCAATGTTTATGTATTTATGAATAAAGTGTTATTCAGTTCCATGAAATAGACATCTTGTATTGATCAATAAGTACGTGACTTATTTATGAGACTCTATATGTATGAATCTATTTCTAAACGATCCCTGATCATATGTCATATTGTTGGAACAAATATGATTCTAAGATCGGCATGTTTATTGATTGATGATCATGTCTCATAGATCATGGGTATGGAGATACCAAATCAATAAACATGGACATATGTGTTGGAGAACACATTGTTGGATAGACCCACTATGAGACACTACAGAATTAATGTGCCATTAGTTAGTCTCGGTAGTGTTGGTACAAAGTCCTTAGACCTCGAGAACACCATGGATTCCAACATGTGTAGTAGCCTACTTTGGGACTACCAAACGCTATTCGTAATCGGGTAGTTATAAAGGTAGTTTTCGGGTTTGCTTTGAAACATGGAGTGGGATGTGAGTGATCAAGATGGAATTTGCCCCTCCTTTGGAGAGATATCTGGCCCCTCGAGGTAATGGATTATGGAAATGCATGGCCATGCTAAGTTGATTGAGGAGTCAATCAACGTACGATAATCCAATACGGTTCGAGTGAATGGTTAAGCTATTGAAGGGATGGCACACATCTTGCCTATAGCTTAACTGGTATCGTGAGGCAAAGGGATTTGTGTACACATTACAGGTTCGAGCCAATATTATTCTTGTATACTATGGTGTCAATATGTGCCGCTAGGCGCCGCGTTGACGGTGCTCTGAGTTAGACACGAGCCGACGATCGGCTAAGTTAGACTATAGCCAAAACCGAGTATACCTGAACCTACTGTGGTCGCACGCTTAAGGGGATAAGAACAAGCATTCGAGTTGGACTCGGATACGGCTCGATCGGATAGGGATCCGATCGGATAGAGTCCTATGGGCTTACGACGTATGGGCAGCCAACTCGTGAGATTCGGATAGGATCCGATTCAAAATAGAGTCCTGATCGGCCACTAGTCCCGTCGGCCAACTCTATATAAAGGAGGGAGGGGTGGAGAGCTGCGACACGTCAATTGCATCGCGTGCAACGTAAGTCGCCGAGATCAATCTCCACAAACCCTCCCCACTTTCGAGCCAAACCCTAGCCTTGCATCGCGTGCTAGCACACGGGTGCTCGGCGTTCGTCCCCGACGTGTGGATACCGGTAGAGGCGCGCTACGTTGCGCGCTCTTGATTGGCTTCGGATCGGCCGCAATCGGAGCGATCGGCTATGGTGGAATCGGCTGCGGTCGGGCGCATCGGAGCGAGGCGTGAGAACGCGGCGGACGACTCGAATCGGCTGATTGGCGAATCGGCCGTCTCCGGAATCGGCTACACTGTTCGGGATCGGATTGCCCTGATTGGCTATTCCGCTGCACTCTACTCCAATCGGTAACGATCTATCGACCCTTACTTGCAAGTGTTCCTGGTTTGCGTGGATAAAAGTTTTTGTTTTCGGCTAGCGTAGCCTCCGCGTAACCCTACAGTGGTATCAGAGCTAATCTTGCTTAGTTCGGGTTTTAGATTGGATCTGGAACAAGTTTTGTGCACGGGTTGATTAGATCAATCGGTTTTACGGGATCTGTTGAGGAGAGTTAATGGTAATTGCGTTCCTTGATAGTGTATCGGAACGGCGTAATGTGATTACGTCGAAGCAATTTCCATGTAACTCGGTTGAGTTGGGTTCGAGATAGCGTTCCTTGATAGTGTATCGGAACGGTATAATGGGACCGCCGTGTGCATACCCCCCTTATAGGTTGTCTCGATGCCGTAGCTCTGCGATAAGTAGAAAACGTTTCTACGCCTAACTTGTTTTTGCAGAGAATGCTTTGAGATGGTATGGCCCTATTGTATGTATGAGATGTATGAGATGCATGTGATGCATGTAATATTCTTTCATATGTGCAATCCCTGTAATATTCTTTCATACGTGCAATGCTTGTAATATTCTTTCACGACCTGCGAGTCGATGTAATCTTCAATTAGAGCTTCTATAGTAGTAGCTTAGTTTGAAGAAATCAAGCATTCGGCACTTGAAAGAACGGTGATGAAGATGGAGATCCTCTACACCGGCATGGAGATGGAGATCACCATGTGAAGGGGGCCATACTATTTCACTATATGCTATTCTTCTTGCTTTCATATGTGATATGTTTGTTTGATAGGATAGCATCCCTCGCAAAATTAAGTAGTAATGATGCCCTTCCAAATGTTGCACCCGTCACCGTTATGCTCGTCAATGGTGGGTCCGCCAAAGCGAGTGCCATTCTCTATCATAACACGAGGGGGTATATGTCGACATATACATGCAGGAGCATTTGGTTTACTTAACAAGGCTATCAAAACAGTTTTGGGCCTTGGGGCATAGGTTGGGGCCAGGGCATGGAGATGCCACACCAACAACAAGAGTCACATAGAGATGTGATTAGCAAGGAGTTGCTTACCGATGTTATTAATCTTCTAGCGTGATGCCAAAGCTCACTAGAAAATTAATTAACATGTGGATCTTGACCCAATACGTAACCTAGAGGGAAGGTGGAAAATACGTAATGGGAGTCTTATGTTAAATTGTTTAACAAAAGACATAGCATAAACATTGTGCTAAACTTTGCTTTTTCGATGTAGAATAAATGGCGGCTAATACTACACCCAGTACCTTTAACTTGCGATCTATTCTCGAAAAGGAAAAATTCACTGGAACAAACTTTATGGATTGGTATCGCAACTTGAGAATTGTTCTCAAGCAAGAGCGTAAGGAGTACGTTCTTGAAGTACCTTATCCGAAGGATTTGCCTAATAATGCCACCGCAACGCACGGAGAGCTTACGAGAAGCACACTAATGATGCCCTAGACATAAGTCGTCTCATGCTAGCTACAATGTCCCCCGAGCTTCGAAGCAATATGAGAGCGCGATGCTCACACTATTATTCGGGGACTGCGTGGCATGTTTGAGAACCAAGCTCGGGCCAAGAGGTTTAACACCTCAAAGTCCTTGTTTGCGTGCGGCTTGTTGAGGGGAATCCCGTCGTCCGCATGTGATAAAGATGATTGGCTACATTGAGAGTCCGGAAAACTGGTTTTCCCTTAGCCAAGAGTTGGCTACGACGTGATTCTCCGCCGCTCCCTCCGAGCTTTGAGCCATTCATATTAAATTATCACATGAACAATATGGATAGGACCTTGGCTGAATTGCATGGGATGCTAAAGACAATGAGGAGAGTATCCAAAAACGGTCATCATGTGATGATGATGCGAAGGCTAAGCGCAAACCACTGTCAAGAAGCTTTGCACCAAGAGGAAGTTAACTCCCGATGAGATCGCGAGTGCCTCCAATGCAAAGAAGGGCAAGAAGGGGTCGGCGGCATCGATGCCGTTTGCTTCTATTGCAAGGAGACAGAGCCTGGAAGAGGAACCGCAAGAAGTACATGGAGGATCTCAAAAAGAAGCAAAGTACGACTTCGCTTCAGTATTAATGTTATAGACATTAATCTTGCTACTTCACCCTACGACTCTTGGGTATTTGATACCGGATCGTAGCTCATATTTGCAAGTCGTTGCGTGGAATGAGAAGAAGTAGAGGATTGAGAAGGGGCGAGGTGAACTGCGCGTCGGCAATGGAGCAAGCATTGCTACGCTTCTTGTCAGCAAGTACCACTTCATCTACCTTCGGATTAGTTTTGGAATTGAATAATTGTTATTGTGTTCCAACACTATGTCAAAACGTTATTTCCGCTTCATGTTTGCAAGCGGAAGGATATGATTTTAGATCAATGGACAATGGTTGTTCAATATATCTTAGAGATATGTTCTATTTTCATTCTCCATTGGTGAATGGATTATATGTTTTGAATCTTGAAGCGTCTCCCATCTATAACATTAATACGTAAAGGCAACTCTCTAATGATATAAACCCCACGTTTATCCGGCATTGTCGCTTAGGCCATATAAATAAGAAACGCATGGAGAAGCTCCATAAGGATGGATTGCTTCACTCTTTTGATTTTGAATCATTTGAGACATGTGAGTCTTGTTTACTTGGTAAGATGACAAAGGCACCTTTCACGGGACACAGTGAAAGAGCAAATGACTTGTTGGCACTCATACATACCGATGTATGTGGACCAATGAGCTCAACGGCTAGAGGTGGTTATCGTACTTCATTACCTTTACTGATGACTATAGTAGATATGGTTATATCTACTTAATGAGGCATAAGTCCGAATCCTTTGAAAAGTTCAAAGAATTCCGTAATGAAGTACGAGAATCATTTAGGGAAAACAATCAAGTTTCTATGATCGATCGTGGAGGGAATACTTGAGCCAAGCGTTTGATAATCATCTCAAAGATTGTGGAATTGTTCCACGCTTGACTCCGCCAGAACTCCACAATGGAACGGAGTGTCCGAACGGAGAAATCGCACCTTGCTGGACATGGTGCGGTCGATGATGAGCCAAAGTGATCTTCCGTTATCCTTCGGGATATGCTCTTGAAACATGCGCTCACACTAAATAGAGTTCCATCTAAGTCGTTGAAAAGACACCATATGAGATATGGACAGGGCAACCCCTAGTTTGTCTTTTTCTTAAAATTTGGGGATGTGAGGCTTATGTAAAACGTTTACAATCGACAAGCTCACACCCAAATCGACAAGTGCTTCTTTGTGGGATATCCTAAGGAAACTAAGGGATATTACTTTTATAATCGGGAACAAGGCAAAGTGTTTGTTGCCCGACACGGTGTCTTCTTGGAGAAAGAGTTTCTTTCAAGAAGGGTTAGTGGGAGCAGGGTGCATCTTGAAGAAGTTCAAGAAACACCGAAAACGTTTCAAGCAACCACGTAACCACAACAGAGGAGCAAAATGTTGTGCCACCGGTTGTAGATACACCAGCCCCACGAAGGTCCGAAAGATCACGTCGTGCGCCCGAGTACACAGTGCGGAACAACGTGATATATTGTTGTTGGACAACGATGAACCTAAGACCTATGAGGAAGCGATGGTGGGACCCGATTCCAACAAGTGGCTTGGAGCCATGAAATCCGAAATAGAATCCATGTACGACAATCAAGTTTGGAACTTGGTTGATCCACCTGATGGTGTCAAAACCATTGAGTGTAAATGGGTTTTTAAGAAAAAGGCCGATATGGATGGAAATGTTCACATCTATAAGGCGCGATTGGTGGAGAAAGGTTTTAAACAGATTCAAGGAGTTGATTATGATGAAACCTTCTCGCCCGTCGCAATGCTTAAATCTATTCGGATTATCCTAGCGATTGCTGCATATTTCGATTATGAGATATGGCGATGGATGTCAAAACGGCTTTCCTAAATGGAAACCTAAGCGAGGATGTATACATGATACAACCTCAGGGTTTTGTCGATCCACAATCGCTTGGAAAGATATGCAAGCTACAGAAATCCATTTATGGATTGAAGCAAGCATCTCAGAGTTGGAATATTCGTTTTGATGAAGTAATCAA
Organism: Oryza australiensis; assembly: GCA_019925245.2. NCBI lineage: Eukaryota > Viridiplantae > Streptophyta > Magnoliopsida > Poales > Poaceae > Oryza > Oryza australiensis. Next base: position 826,516 of record JAIFGZ020000250.1, on the reverse strand, counting down.
AGGGTTTGGTTTCATCAAAAACGAAGAAGAGGCCTGTGTTTACAAAAAGGTCAGGTAGGAGTGCAATTGTATTTCTAATCTTATATGTGGATGACATATTACTGATTGGAAATGATATCCCTATGCTTGAATCCGTCAAGTCTTCATTGAAAAATAATTTTTCCATGAAAGACTTAGGGGAGGCAAGATATATATTAGGCATTCGGATCTATAGAGATAGATCCAAGAGGCTAATTGGATTAAGCCAAAGTACATACATTGACAAGGTGTTGAAAAGGTTCAACATGCATGATTCCAAGAAAGGTTTCTTGCCCATGTCACATGGCATTAATCTTAGCAAGAATCGTGTCCTCGGACACATGATGAGCGGAATAAGATGGGTATGGTTCCATATGCTTCGGCAATTGGATCCATCATGTATGTCATGCTTTGTACACGCCTGCATGTCTCGTACGCTTTGAGTGCTACGAGCGATACCGCCGATGCAGGTGAAGGTCACTGGATCGCGTAAAGAATATCCTTAAGTACTTGAGAAGAACTAAGGATATGTTCCTAGTCTATGGAGGTGAAGAAGAGCTCGTTGTAAGTGGTTACACCGATGCTAGCTTCCAAACAGACAAGGATGATTATAGATCACAATCTGGGTTCGTGTTCCGCCCGAACGGAGGCGCATCACTGGAAGAGTTCCAAGCAGGATACTATTGCTGATTCTACAACGGAGCCGAGTACATTGCGCTTCTAAGCCGCAAGGAGGCCGTTTGGATCAAGAAATTCGTTTCGAGCTTGGTGTGATGACTAGTACGACGGTCCAATGTATCTCTATTGTGACAATAGTGGAGCTATTGCGCAAGCCAAGGAGCCGAGGTCACATCGAAGTCCAAACACATACTTCGGCGATATCATCTCATCCGCGAGATTGTGGACATAGGTGATGTCAAGATATGTAAAGTGCACACGGATCTCAACATAGCCGATCCGCCGACAAAACCACTCCTCGCCGAAGCATGAGGCGCACACAAGAGCAATGTGTCACGCCCCGATTTTCGTTCGGGATTAAAAATCATTAAATAATTCATTTTCTAGAAATTAAATAAAATGAAAAGCTTATTAATTAAGTGAAAGTATTAAGGAAATAAAAATTTACTTTAAAAATCATGTCTGGAAATATTTTTAAAATATTCTCCATGCCCTAATGTACTCTCCGAAATTTTTCGTGAAATGTTGGAGCTCCGTAAATAATTTTAATAATACAAAGAGCATTTAAGTAATTATTTAAATAAAATAATTAATCATTAAATAATATGTTTGAATTTTTATTAAATAATTTGAGTGTTCATCTAATTTCAGGATTTTTCTTGGAATTATTTGAGCATTGGAAGTTTAGATAAAAATTCAAGGAAGTTTTAAACAAAAAGTCTACTTTGCCTCCCTGGCGCTACAGTGCATCTTCAACCTCCAGCCAGGCAGCAGCCAGTTCGACTTTTCTCTCTCCCGTGAAAAACCCTAGTGCAGCCATCAATTGATCTGCTTCCCGGTCGATTTCCCTCCCATTTGATTGCAAAAATCGATTCCCTTCACCTCCTCTTATTTCCCTCTTGAATCAACCCCAATCGTGCACTAATGAGTCTTGAATCGATGCATGTTCATCTCAGTGAACCGACGCCATGAATGGCCGGCGCCGTTTCTCCCTCCGACTGACCCCTCCTTTTCCTCTCCCCGGCGTCCCTCTCCCTCCCCGGCCTACAAAAGGGTGCCCAGCCCCCTCCTTTCTTCCCCACACCATCCTCCCTTCCCTCTCCCTCATTCACTTCTCTGTTGAGCGCAAGGAACCACGGGAACAACGACGTCGCTAGCAATCCGAAGCCGCCCGCCTCTTCCTCACCACCGACATTTCTTCGTCGTCTCCTCGCCGTTCTCGCTGCTCCGGTGAGCTTGCCGTCACCCACTGCCATCTCTCCCTTTCCTCTGTTTTCATGTCTCCCTCTCAAGCAACAAGAAGTGGTTCAAATTGCGAAAATAATTCACGAATTCGTAAATCGCTATTCAAACAACGCCTAAAATTCAAACGGCCATACCTTGACCGTTAGAACTCGGAATCGACCCGTTCAAATTGCTAATTTTTTTTCCTTAAACAGTGTAGAACCCATTTTTGTGCTTTGTTTTGGTATCTTATATGGTTGTTATTTATCTTTTGGCCTTTTCTTTTGCGTTCGTCGCGTCTTGTAGATCCGGAAGAGCCGCTCTACCTCGAGGTCGACCTTGAAGACTTTGGTAGCGAGCAAGGCAAGTCATGTCATCTTGATCATATTGTTGCCCCAATTTATAAAATTATTTTTATTTAAATTATTGCATTTTGCTTTATTAAATTTCCGCGTGTATCACTGTTTTATTTAGCCTTACCGATTCTCCTTGTTATAGCCTTATTAATTGTATTATTATCAACCTTGGTAACCCAGAAAAATAAAACTAGTGAGCACTTTTTGTATGTGGTACTCACTAGCAAACATAGGAATATGCTTAGACATGCTTGAATAGAAACAATTAGATGTTTTCAATAATTAGACTAAGGAATAACTTGTAAATAATGGAAATTTTGGCTGTTTAGCTGTGGCAATAAATGTCCCCTTCAAAATTCCCCAAACATGTTTTTGGCTGGGCACGAGGTGCATGGTTTTGTTAGTCGCACCTCGGCCGTCATAAGGACCGGTCTTCGGGCCTCTGTTGCAAAGCATTTCCGTACTACCACCTTTCTAATGGGTAAGGCTTAACACGTCGACTAGTACGGTCAGAAACAAAAAAGACACGGATAGGGATGGATGAAGCCCTAGGAAGGGTTGAAGCCCATGGGCTGACGTCTCTGGCAAGTGAAGGCTCAGAACGAGTCGAGATGCCTGGGGGCATAGACTGTCTGCTCGACCCAGGGCACTTGGCACGGGAAGTCTATGTCGGTCTTCTTTGTTTAGGCAGTACTAAGCGATGAGTTATGTCATGGCTTCCGTCCGTATGCCATGGTGGCATGTGGCACGTCGCAACACGTGAGGAAGACATGTCCGTGGGTAAAGATGTACACCTCGATCGAGTAAATCTATTCGAATAGCCACGCCTCGGTTATGGGCAAGCCAAGCAATGTACCCAAGTTAGACTTTAATCCTATTTAAAACTGAAATAGTTAAAGATAGCACTTGTTGGTCTGGGTTAAGGCAAGATCGCGTTGGTGCGCGGTTGATAATAATATGATTAGAGATAGGCTCGTGTTTTCATTAAATACCTTTAAATATTTAAATGCTTGAAATGTTGTTTTTGTGCAAAATAGCTTTATATATAAATTCCTTGTACTCCCTTGCATTATATTTGCATTTTTCCGGCATGGCTTGTTGAGTACGGTGGTTGTACTCAGCCTTGCTCCTTTTCCCTTCCAGCAGAGGAGTGTTTCGAGGTTGAAGGCTTTGGTGTCTAGCTCGTGCTCGCCGTCAAAGCGCCCGTGGTGGCCCGTCTTAGCCGTCGTCTTTTATGTGTCTATCTTTCAGTGTTGGGCCTTTGGTCGCCCATGTAATAAAGTACTCTATCTACGCTTCCGCTTGTTTACTCGTTATTTACCAACTATGTAATGTGTACCTTGCCTCCCGGGACAAGGATTTATGCACTCACAATCGGAATATAGTGTTCTATTTTCCGGCGTGAGAAGTTGGTATCGAGCCTCCTTTGACCCTAGGATGAGCGAGACAACCCCTAGAATTTTTTTTAAAATTTCGTCCCTATTTACGAAAACTTGTATTCTATCTTTACCTGCTCACTCTTTTAAAAATTTCTTACTGACCTTTCATTTTCAAAAATTATGTAGATGGCCCTCCCCTTGACCCGTCTCGGCTATGGGCGTGATGGTTTCGTTCGAGCTGCGTCACCTTTGCCTTCATCTCGGCTACACCAATGAGGTGGAGTACACGGGAGTGAAGCTTCCGCTACGCAACGACGACGCTCCCGAGCGAATGGGAGGTCACGGCTACCCTCCTTTCCAGCCACCCCACCGCTCCTCCGATCGCCTCGCCGAAGGAGACACATTTGTGGAGGCTTGCCGAGCACGGCGCTTCTCCTCATCGGCATGCCGGGATGACGTACAACTACGAGCTACAAACACACTCCGTACCGCTACCACCCTCGTCGCATGGACCCGAGCGACTACGCCGCTCGGGGGACCCGCTTGGAGGACGACACCACCGTTCGTCACCTTGCTCGGATAGTGGAGGCCTACGACACCGCTCGCATCGACTTCCATAGGCTCGTGAAGCGCGGGTTGGTGGAGAACAACCTCGCGAATCCCGAGCCTCGCGCCAGAAAACCCGAGTCTCAAGAAGGAGCTCGACGCCTTGGAGGAGGAAATGCGTCGCTCAAGCTCGCCAACGGCCGGACGCCTCTCCCAAGCGTCGTCGTGTCCGCTGCAGCCTCAAGATCACCATCCGCAAGAGCACCACCAGCCGTCCCTCGTTCGCAAGGCCCCGGCGAAGGCAAGGTTCTCGACTCAAGGCCCTCGCAGCCGACGCCTCCAAGAAGTGGTAGCACTCCTCCCAGCAGGACGAATAGCTTCGTGGCGCGTGTGTTTTTCCTCGTTTGTCTTATGGCTCTTTGGTGTGAGTGGGCGCAGCCTATACCGGCCCGTTGTGGTATAGCTTCACCCGTTAAAACTTGAGCTATCTCACCAACATCGATAATAAAAATCTAAATAAGTGGGGTTAATAGTTTGGCTCTTGCTTTTCTTTTCGTCTCCTTATCCTTCTCTTGCTTGGTTCGGTCGATGGTGAACACCAGGAGGTCGCAGCGATGAGCACAGGCGAAGGCAATGCACGTGATCATGAGAACGCACCACCGCCCTCCACCACCCCCACCTCAAGACAATCCCATTCTCACCCGATACTAGCTCAACAAACCAATATGATGGCTGCTCTTCTCCATCATATCCAAAACTGAATGCCGCTAACGCTCCACCACCTCCCCTCCCCACCCAAGCTCGCAGAATTCCTACGTATTCGCCCACCCACTTTCTCTAGCACCTCCAACCCCGTAGATGCTATAGATTGGCTGCACACCCTCAACAAGAAACTTGACCTAATCCAAGGCACCGATGCTGAAAAAGTTGCCTTCGCCGCCCACCAACTCCAAGGACCCGCTTCGAATGGTGGGACCAGGTTCCAAGCCACCCAACCTGCGAATGCCTATCACTTGGGGTCGCTTCAACGCCGCATTTAGAAAGTCTCATGTGCCACCGGTATTATGGCTTTGAAGAAGCGAGAGTTCCGGATCTAAAGCAAGGCAACCACTCGAAGAATGTAATATTTGCAAGAATTCAACCGTCTTGCCGATATGCCCCGAGGGAAGTACGCGAAGATGAAGATAAGCAGAAAAGTTTCTCTCAGACTCAACCCCGAGCCGTGTTCACAGCTTGATCTCCAAGTGACTATGTCGATTTCCGGCGTTTGGTGGACAAGTCTATCCGCCAGAAGCCAAGAACAAAGAACTCGATAGTCTCAAGCGTCGCATGGCAAACTTCAAGGCACAACAGGGCCAAGTCGAAGCTCCGTTATACCACTCCTCATCACGGTGGATCTTCCTCCAACTCACGCTCCGCCCAGCTTCCTCTATGCAATTTGTCAACAGTGTCTTCATCGCAATGCAGAACGGCGATAAACCGTGCACCTCGTCCTACTCCAACAAGCAGCACCAAGAGTGCCAACCAACAAAGACCGTGATGGAAAAGTCCTCCTATGCTTCAACCGCCATGAACCGGGCATTTTGCTAACAAATGCCCGGCCGAAGCGCCCAAAGGCCGTGCACCCCGCAACAAATGGTGACAAGAACAACATGATCGGGGACGTGTGAACCACGTCACCGCAGAGGATGTGCGGCAGCTCCGGAAGTTATCATTGGTACGTTTCGTTAATTCTCGTTTGTGCATCGCTTTATTTGATTCGGAGCAACACACTCATTCATATCAAGAAAATTTGTGGCGCAACATAACTTGAGGGTAGAAAGCCTTAGCAATGCTATGCTAATTACTACCCCTGGTCAAATGCCGCTCGCTTCACCCATCGTGTCCATAGAAATCCAAGGGATTCCTTTTCTAGCCAATCTCATTCTTCCGGAATCCAAAGATCTAGATGTCATCCTTGGAATGAACTTTCTTGCTCGCCATCAAGTGGTATTGGATTGTGCCCGTAGAACCATCACGTTACACAATGGTCCCGATCGCCCGGCATCGCCTATGCTCATCCCACCCGACATGCCCGCAAGTTCTCGCATCAGTCCGTCTTGAAGGAATCTCAATAGTCAAGGATTACGCGGATGTGTTCCCCGAAGACTTGCCAGGAATGCCCCCCAAAAGAGAGATTGAGTTTCGAATTGATCTAGTACCTGGTACTGCACCTATCTCCAAAAGACCGTATCGGATGGGCGCCAACGAATTGGCCAAGTAAAGAAGCAAGTGGATGAATTGAAAGAGAAAGGGTATATTCGTCCCAAAGACATCCCCATGGGGAGCACCGATAATCTTTGTTGAGAAGAAAGACAAGACCAAACGAATGTGTATCGATTATCGTGGGCTCAATGAAGTCACTATCAAGAACAAATACCCATTACCTCGGATCGATGATTTGTTTGATCAATTGAAGGGAGCCGCCGTATTCTCCAAGATTGATCTTCGATCAGGATATCTCCAGCTACGAATCCGTGAAGAAGATATCCCCAAGACGGCCTTCACCACCAGATATGGTCTATATGAATGTACGAATGTCATTCGGGTTGACCAATGCTCCCGCTTTCTTTATGAACTTGATGAACAAAGTTTTCATGGAGTATCTGGATAAGTTCGTGGTTGTCTTCATCGATGACATTTTGATTTATTCTAAGACAAAAGAAGAGCATGAGCAACATTTGCGTCTAACCCTAGAGAAACTCGGACGCATCAACGTATGCCAAATTTAGTAAATGTGAATTCGGTTGTCGAAGTAAAGTTCTTAGGCCATGTCATATCCGCTCAAGGAGTGGCAGAGACCCCACTACGCTTGAATCGGTTATCAAGTGGAATCAACCCAAAACAGTCACTCAAATTCGTAGCTTCCGGGATTGGCGTGGTATTACCGTCGGTTCATTGAAAACTTCTCGAAGATAGCTAGACCAATGACTCGCTTATTGAAGAAAGAAGAAAAGTTTGTATGGACCCCACAATGCGAGAAGGCATTTCAATTGCTCAAAAACAAACCGGTGTCCTCTCCAGCTTTGGTTCGCCGTATATTAACAAAGATTTCCAAGTGTATTGTGATGCCTCCCGTCAAGGTTTGGGTTGTGTGTTAATGCAAGAAGGACATGTGGTGGCTTATGCATCCCGACGCTTACGTCCGCATGAGAACAATTACCCCACTCATGATCTTGAGTTGGCAGCCGTAGTGCATGCTTTAAAAATTTGGCGTCATTATCTCGTTGGGAATCGTTGCGAGCTATACACCGATCATAAGAGCTTGAAGTATATTTTCACCCAAGGATCTAAACCTACGCCAAAGAAGGTGGTTGGAATTAATCAAGGATTACGATGTGGGAATTCACTATCACCCCGGAAAGCCAACGTGGTGGCTGATGCTCGAGTAGAAAAAGCTACGCAACACGGTTCATCTCGAGCAGTATTCTTCTGTTCTTTGCAAGGAGATAGAATCGTTGAATCTAGGCATCGTCAAGCGAGGTTTTCTAGCAACCTTAGAAGCTAGGCCTTTGCTTCTTGATCAAATTCGCAAGCCTAAAGATGACACCGATATTAAAGAACTCAGGAGAAATATGAGGAGAGGAAAAGCAACCGGTTTTGTTGAGGATGAATACGGAGCAATCTGGAATGGAGATCGTATCGTGTCCCAAACATTCCGTAAATAAAGAAGCTCATCCTACAAGAAGCACATGAAAACCAGACTCCATCCACCCGGTAGTACCAAGATGTATTTAGACTTGAAAGCCAAGTATTGGTGGGTCGCATGAAGCGGGAGATAGCTGAATTTGTGGCCTTATGTGATGTATGTCAACGAATCAAAGCAGAACACCGTAGACCAAGCAGGATTGCTTCAACCACTCCGCATTCCGGAGTGGAAATGGGAGGAAATTGGAATGGATTTTATTACCGGTCTTCCCGAACTCAAGGTGGATATGACTCAATGGGTAGTCGTTGATAGACTCGACGAAAGTGGCACGTTTCATTCCGGTCAAAACTACTTACTCAGCAAAGAAATTGCGTAACTATATTTTGCTCGCATCGTTTGTCTCCATGGTGTTCGAAGAAGATCGTGTCCGACCGAGGTAGTCAATTTACTTCCAAGTTTTGGCAAAAGTTGCAAGAGGAATTGGGAACACGATTGAATTTTAGCACCGCTTACCACCCGCAAACAGATGGCGACGTAACGAATTAATCGATTCTTGAAGACATGCTTCGGGCTTGTGTCCTTGATTTTAGGAAAACTTGGGATAAGAGCCTCCCTTATGCAGAATTTTCATACAACAACAGTTATCAGTCCAGTCTACAAATGGCTCCGTATGAAGCTTTGTATGGCCGAAAGTGTAGAACCCCACTCCTTTGGGATCAGACAGGGGAACGACATGTTTTTCGTACAGATGTTCTTAGAGAAGCTGAGGAAAAAGTTAGGATCATCCAAAAGAACTTGAAAGTGGCCCACCTAGACGAAGAGCTATGCGTACAATCGTCGTCGAGATCTTACTTTCGGCTTCGGTGATTATGTGTATTTACGAGTCACTCCACTTAGGGGAGTTCAAAGATTCAACACGAAAGGGAAGCTTGCACCGAGATATGTTGGACCATACAAGATCTTGAGCAGAAGAGGAGAAGTTGCCTATCAGCTCGACTTGCTAGTTACATTGGGAAGTGTCCACGACGTGTTCCATGTCTCCCAACTCAAGAAATGTCTCCGAGTGCCGATAGAGCAAGCCGATCCTACGCAGGTCGAGATCCAAGAGGATTTAACTTATGTGGAGAAGCCAATCAAGATCTTGGACATCTCGAAAGGCATACACGTAGTCGAGTCATCCGTTTTTGCAAGGTTCGGTGGAGCAATCATTCGAAGAAGAAGCCACCGGGAGCGCGAAGACGAGTTGAAGTCGCCCATCCCCATCTCTTCGGCGGTGCTTCCGAATCTCGGGTCGAGATTCCCGTAAGGGGGTAGGTTTGTCACGCCCGATTTTCGTTCGGGATTAAAAATCATTAAATAATTCATTTTCTAGAAATTAAATAAAATGAAAAGCTTATTAATTAAGTGAAAGTATTAAGGAAATAAAAATTTACTTTAAAAATCATGTCTGGAAATATTTTTAAAATATTCTCCATGCCCTAATGTACTCTCCGAAATTTTTCGTGAAATTTTGGAGCTCAGAAATAATTTTAATAATACAAAGAGCATTTAAGTAATTATTTAAATAAAATAATTAATCATTAAATAATATGTTTGAATTTTTATTAAATAATTTGAGTGTTCATCTAATTTCAGGATTTTTCTTGGAATTATTTGAGCATTGGAAGTTTAGATAAAAATTCAAGGAAGTTTTAAACAAAAAGTCTACTTTGCGTCCCTGGCGCTACAGTGCATCTTCAACCTCCAGCCAGGCAGCAGCCAGTTCGACTTTTCTCTCTCCTGTGAAAAACCCTAGTGCAGCCATCAATTGATCTCGCTTCCCGGTCGATTTCCCTCCCATTTGATTGCAAAAATCGATTCCCTTCACCTCCTCATTATTTCCCTCTTGAATCAACCCCAATCGTGCACTAATGAGTCTTGAATCGATGCATGTTCATCTCCGGTGAACCGACGCCATGAATGGCCGGCGCCGTTTCTCCCTCCGGCTGACCCCTCCTTTTCCTCTCCCGGCGTCCCTCTCCCTCCCCGGCCTATAAAAGGGTGCCCAGCCCCCTCCTTTCTTCCCCACACCATCCTCCCTTCCCTCTCCCTCATTCACTTCTCTGTTGAGCGCAAGGAACCACGGGAACAACGACGTCGCTAGCAATCCGGCTGTCGCCCGCCTCTTCCTCACCACCGACATTTCTTCGTCGTCTCCTCGCCGTTCTCGCTGCTCCGGTGAGCTTGCCGTCACCCACCGCCATCTCTCCCTTTCCTCTGTTTTCATGTCTCCCTCTCAAGCAGCAGAGTGGTTCAAATTGCGAAAATAATTCACGAATTCGTAAATCGCTATTCAAACAATGCCTAAAATTCAAACGGCCATACCTTGACCGTTTGAACTCGGAATCGACCCGTTCAAATTGCTAATTTTTTTTCCTTAAACAGTGTAGAACCCATTTTTGTGCTTTGTTTTGGTATCTTATATGGTTGTTATTTATCTTTTGGCCTTTTTCTTTTGCGTTCGTCGCGTCTTGTAGATCCGGAAGAGCCGCTCTACCTCGAGGTCGACCTTGAAGACTTTGGTAGCGAGCAAGGCAAGTCATGTCATCTTGATCATATTGTTGCCCCAATTTATAAAATTATTTTTATTTAAATTATTGCATTTTGCTTTATTAAATTTCCGCGTGTATCACTGTTTTATTTAGCCTTACCGATTCTCCTTGTTATAGCCTTATTAATTGTATTATTATCAACCTTGGTAACCCCAGGAAAAATAAAACTAGTGAGCACTTTTTGTATGTGGTACTCACTAGCAAACATAGGAATATGCTTAGACATGCTTGAATAGAAACAATTAGATGTTTTCAATAATTAGACTAAGGAATAACTTGTAAATAATGGAAATTTTGGCTGTTTAGCTGTGGCAATAAATGTCCCCTTCAAAATTCCCCAAACATGTTTTTGGCTGGGCACGAGGTGCATGGTTTTGTTAGTCGCACCTCGGCCGTCATAAGGACCGGTCTTCGGGCCTCTGTTGCAAAGCATTTCCGTACTACCACTGTCTAATGGGTAAGGCTTAACACGTCGACTAGTACGGTCGAAACAAAAAAGACACGGATAGGGATGGATGAAGCCCTAGGAAGGGTTGAAGCCCATGGGCCGACGTCTCGGCAAGTGAAGGCTCGAACGAGTCGAGATGCCCTGGGGCATAGACTGTCTGCTCGACCCGGGGCACTGCGGGGGAAGTCTATGTCGGTCTTCTTTGTTTAGGGCAGTACTAAGCGATGAGTTATGTCATGGCTTCCGTCCGTATGCCATGGTGGCATGTGGCACGTCGCAACACGTGAGGAAGACATGTCCGGTGGGTAAAGATGTACACCTCGATCGAGTAAATCTATTCGAATAGCCGCGCCTCGGTTATGGGCAAGCAAGCAATGTACCCAAGTTAGACTTTAATCCTATTTAAAACTGAAATAGTTAAAGATAGCACTTGTTGGTCCGGGTTAAGGCAAGATCGCGTTGGTGCGCGGTTGATAATAATATGATTAGAGATAGGCTCGTGTTTTCATTAAATACCTTTAAATATTTAAATGCTTGAAATGTTGTTTTTGTGCAAAATAGCTTTATATATAAATTCCTTGTACTCCCTTGCATTATATTTGCATTTTTCCGGCATGGCTTGTTGAGTACGGTGGTTGTACTCAGCCTTGCTCCTTTTTCCCTTCCACAGAGGAGTGTTTCGAGGTTGAAGGCTTTGGTGTCTAGCTCGTGTCTCCGCCGTCAAAGCGCCCGTGGTGGCCCGTCTTAGCCGTCGTCTTTTATTTGTCTATCTTTCGGTGTTGGGCCTTTGGTCGCCCATGTAATAAAGTACTCTATCTACGCTTCCGCTTGTTTACTCTGTTATTTACCAACTATGTAATGTGTACCTTGCCTCCTGGGACAAGGATTTATGCACTCACAATCGGAATATAGTGTTCTATTTTCCGGGCGTGACACAATGGGTATTAGATACTTACATGATTGACTCTAGTGCAAGTGGGAGATTGTTAGTGATATGCCCTAGAGGCAACATGGAGATGTTGGATATCACGTCAATGTTTATGTATTTATGAATAAAGTGTTATTCAGTTCCATGAAATAGACATCTTGTATTGATCAATAAGTACGTGACTTATTTATGAGACTCTATATGTATGAATCTATTTCTAAACGATCCCTGATCATATGTCATATTGTTGGAACAAATATGATTCTAAGATCGGCATGTTTATTGATTGATGATCATGTCTCATAGATCATGGGTGTGGAGATACCAAATCAATAAACATGGACATATGTGTTGGAGAACACATTGTTGGATAGACCCACTATGAGACACTACAGGAATTAATGTGCCATTAGTTAGTCTCAGGTAGTGTTGGTACAAAGTCCTTAGACCTGAGATCACCATGGATTCCAACATGTGTAGTAGCCTACTTTGGGACTACCAAACGCTATTCCGTAATCGGGTAGTTATAAAGGTAGTTTTCGGGTTTGCTATGAAACATGGAGTGGGATGTGAGTGATCAAGATGGAATTTGCCCCTCCTTTGGAGAGATATCTCTGGGCCCCTCGAGGTAATGGATTATGGAAATGCATGGCCATGCTAAGTTGATTGAGGAGTCAATCAACGGACGATAATCCAATACGGTTCGAGTGAATGGTTAAGCTATTGAAGGGATGGCACACATCTTGCCTATAGCTTAACTGGTATCGTGAGGCAAAGGGATTTGTGTACACATTACAGGTTCCGAGCCAATATTATTCTTGTATACTATGGTGTCAATATGTGCCGCTAGGCGCCGCTGATGTTCGGCGAGTTAGACTCGAGCCGACGATCGGCTAAGTAGACTATAGCCAAAACCGAGTATACCTGAACCTACGGTCGCACGCTTAAGGGGATAAGAACAAGCATTCGAGTTGGACTCGGATACGGCTCGATCGGATAGGGATCCGATCGGATAGAGTCCTATGGGCTTACGACGTATGGGCAGCCAACTCGTGAGATTCGGATAGGATCCGATTCAAAATAGAGTCCCGATCGGCCACTAGTCCCGTCGGCCAACTCTATATAAAGGAGGGAGGGGTGGAGAGCTGCGACACGTCAATTGCATCGCGTGCAACAGAAGTCGCCGAGATCAATCTCCACAGAAACCCTCCCCACTTTCGAGCCAAACCCTAGCCTTGCATCGCGTGCTAGCACACGGGTGCTCGGCGTTCTGTCCCCGGACGTGTGGATACCGGTAGAGGCGCTGCTACGTTGCGCGCTCTTGATCGGCTTCGGATCGGCTGCAATCGGAGTGATCGGCTGTGGTGGAATCGGCTGCGGTCGGGCGCATCGGAGCGAGGCGTGAGAACGCGGCCGGACGACTCGAATCGGCTGATTGGCGAATCGGCTGTCTCCGGGAATCGGCTAGACTGTTCCGGATCGGATTGCCCTGATTGGCTATTCCGCTGCACTCTACTCCAATCGGTAATGATCTATCGACCCTTACTTGCAAGTGTTCCTGGTTTGCGTGGATAAAAGTTTTTGTTTTCGGCTAGCGTAGCCTCCGCGTAACCCTACAGAAAGGTCGTAGCATATGCCTCGAGACAGTTACGACCGCACGAGGAAAACTATCCCACACACGACTTGGAATTAGAGGCAGTTGTTCATGCATTGAAGATCTGGAGACACTATCTGATTGGGAACCACTGTGATGTATATACTGATCACAAGAGCCTGAAATACTTCTTTACTCAATCCGATCTCAATTTGAGTCAGAGACGGTGGTTGGAATTGATCAAGGACTACGATCTAGGAATCCATTACCACGCCGGTAAGGCGAATGTTGTGGCCGATGCACTAAGCCGTAAAGCCCAATGCAACCATATGAGACCGGAAGGCATGGCCAGTGAGCTCCAAAAAGAAATGGCTCGACTCAACTTACACCTGATTCCTCATGGAGAAGTGAACTCACTAGAAATCCAACCTCTTCTGAGGACTCAAATAGAAGAAGCTCAAAAGGGTAATGAAGAAGCTCAAATGGGATGAGATAGACATGGATTTCATCGTTGGACTACCCAAAACGGAAGCCGGATATGATTCCATTTGGGTAATAGCAGATCGGCTCACCAAGACCGCCAGGTTCATCCCCGTAAAGACTAACTACAATAGCGCCAAGCTAGCGGAACTATACATGAGTAGGATTGTGTGTCTCCATGGTGTACCAAAAAGAATTATATCGGATCGCGGTACCCAATTCATGTCCCATTTCTGGAGCAAAGTTCATGAGGCACTCGGAAGTCACCTTGCCTTCAGTACCGCTTACCACCCACAAACCGACGGGCAGACCAAAAGGACAAATCAAGTGCTTGAGGATATGTTGAGAGCCTGTGCGCTGGATTTCACCAAGGATTGGGAGAAATGTTTACCGTACGCCGAATTCTCCTACAACAACAACTACCAAGCAAGTCTGAAGATGTCACCAAATGAAGCCCTATTCGGTCGGCGATGCCGAACCCCATTGATGTGGTCAGAAACCGGTGAACGAGTCGTGTTCGGGCCTGACATAGTCAAAGAGGCCGAGGAAAAGGTCCGTCTGATCCGGGATCGATTACAAGCTGCCCAGTCTCGACAGAAGAGCTACGCGGATACTCGTCGAAGGGACTTAGAGTTCAATGTAGGCGACTATGTGTATCTAAAGGTCTCACCGCTACGAGGAACTCAAAGGTTCAAGGTCAAAGGGAAACTTGCGCCAAGATATGTGGGCCCATTCTTGATAAGCGCTAGAAGAGGTGAAGTGGCCTACCAGCTAGAGTTACCCGAGAACATCTCCAATGTCCACCCAGTGTTCCATGTGTCACAGTTGAAGAGATGCCTGCGGGTGCCAGAAGAGCAAGCTCCTTTGGAAACCATCCATATCAACAGTGATCTCACATACCCGGAACATCCAATAAAGATACTGGACGAGACAGAAAAGAAGATACGGACCAAGTCATGGCGCATGTACAAAGTACAATGGAGCATCCACACTGAAGAAGGGGCCACCTGGGAAAGCAAGGATTTTCTAAAGACTGAATACCCACACCTACTCAACAACCGGTAAGAAATCTCGAGGACGAGATTTATTGTTAGGGGGCTAGGTTTGTAACATCCTGAAAATTGAAGAAATTAAAATCGGAACTTACAAAAACTTTTGCTTGTTGCCTCTCTCTCGAGTTTGTTGCTTCTTATTTGCCAGCTCAGATGCATAAATTTAGTTGTGAACAATTCCTCTCGATGCAGAAAATCTCGAAATAGAGGGTTAGGAATTTTTAAAATGAAATCGAAAAAGGGAATGCGGACTTATGAAACATGTATTTGAGAAACAAATATTAATTAGGGATTATGGAAGATTAATTAGGAATAAAATAGACAATAAAATATTTTAGGGATTTACATGAAATCTAGGGAATTTTTGGAATTTAAAAATGGTGGATTATGAAATTAGGAAAAGGAATTTAAATAAATAGGAAAAATATATGTGGAAAAATAAAAGTGGAGAAAAAGTTGAAAATATAATATTAAAAATTATTCTAGGAATATTAGAATTTATTTTGAATTATTAGAGTGGAAGAAAATAGAAATTGGAAATTTGGAATTAAAAATCGGGGAAAATATAAAACGTCACTATTCATTGCGCAAAGATGTTTGACGCCGTACGCACAGATGCGCGGCCGCCGCGCGCGCCCGACCGTACGCGCCCGCGCCGCGCGCCACGCGCCACGCAAGCGCCCGCGCCGCGCCCGCACACGCCACGCGCCACGCGCGCCCACGACCGCGTGCGGACCCGCCGCGCCCGCGCCATCGCGCGCCGCGCCGTACTCGGCCTCGCCGCGCTCGCGCTTCGCCGCCACGCGCCGCCGCCGTATCCGGACCTCGTCCACGCCCCGCGCTCGCCGCCGCGCGCCGTGCCGCGCGCGCCGCCCCGGCCTCCCACGCCGCCGCGTGGCTGCCGCCGCGCCGGTCCCTCCCCCTCTCTCCGTCCCTCCTCCCGGCCGCGCCTATAAATAGGCCGGAGCCCCTCCATCTTCTCCCACACCGCCGCCTCTCTCTTCCCCTCCCGAGCGCCCTCGCTGCCCCCTAGCCTCCCCCTCTCCCTTCGGTCCCCTTCGCCCTCCCGAGCGCCGCCGCCGCCGCAAACCGCCGTGCGCCGTCGTCGCCGTTGTGCCGCGTGCCGCCAACGCCCGAGCCCCGCCACACTTCCCCAAGAGCCGCCGTCGCCGGTAAGCCCCGAGCCGCCGTCCTATTTCGTTCGCGCTAGCGCCGGCCGCCGCCCCTGTTTTTGGTAGTGATATGCCCTAGAGGCAACATGGAGATGTTGGATATCACGACAATGTTTGTATAAATGAATAAAGTGTTATTCAGTTCCATGAAATAGACATCTTGTATTGATCAATAAGTATGTGACTTATTTATGAGACTCTTTATGTATGAATCTATTTCTAAACGATCCCTGATCATATGTCATATTGTTGGAACAAATATGATTCTAAGATCGGCATGTTTATTGATTGATGATCATGTCTCATAGATCATGGGTATGGAGATACCAAATCAATAAACATGGACACATGTGTTGGAGAACACATTGTTGGATAGACCCACCATGAGACACTACAGAATTAATGTGCCATTAGTTGGTTTCGGTAGTGTTGGTACAAAGTCCTTAGACCTGAGATCACCATGGATTCCAACATGTGTAGTAGCCTACTTTGGGACTACCAAACGCTATTCCGTAATCGGGTAGTTATAAAGGTAGTTTTCGGGTTTGCTATGAGACATGGAGTGGGATGTGAGTGATCAAGATGGAATTTGCCCTTTCTTTGGAGAGATATCTCTGGGCCCCTCGAGGTAATGGATTATGAAAATGCATGGCCATGCTAAGTTGATTGAGGAGTCAATCAACGGATGATAATCCAATACGGTTCAAGTGAATGGTTAAGCTATTGAAGGGATGGCACACATCTTGTCTATAGCTTAACGGTATCGTGAGGCAAAGGGATTTGTGTACACATTACAGGTTCGAGCCGATATTATTCTTGTATACTATGGTGTCAATATGTGCTACTAGGCGCCGCTGTTGACGGGTCGGCTGAGTTGGACTCGAGCCGACGAACGGCTAAGTTAGACTATAGCCGAAACCGAGTATACCTGAACCTACAGAGTCACACGCTTAAGAGGATAGAATAGATATTCGAGTTGGACCCGGATACGGCTCGATCGGATAGGGATCCGATCGGATAGAGTCCTATGGGCTTACGATGTGTGGACGGCCAACTCTATGAGATACAGATGAGATCTGATTCAAAATAGAGTCCTTATCGGCCACTAGTCCCAGTCGGCCAACTCTATATAAAGGGGTGAGGGGTGGAGAGTTTCGGTATCGCGTTGAACCAAATCTGCAACAAAAGTCGCCGAGATCAATCTCCACGGAAACCCTCCCCACTTTCGAGCCAAACCCTAGCCTTGCATCGTGTGCTAGCACACGGGTGTACGGCATTTTGTCCCCGGAGGTGTGGATACCGGTAGAGGCGCTGCTACGTTGCGCGCTGTTGATCGGCTTCGGATCGGCTGCTGTCGGGCGCATCGGAGCAAGGCACAAGAACGTGACCGGACGACTCCACGAATCGGCTGATTGGCGAATCGGCTGTCCCCGGGAATCGACTGTCGACTTGCGGGAATCGGCTACACAGTTCCAGATCAGATAGCCCTGATTGGCTATTTCCGCTGCATACTCCAATCGGTAACGATCTATCGGTGTGGAGATTATGGCAATCGGGTATCTACATAGCAAGCTTATCCGACTGGAGGTAGGGATAGATTGCGCCTGCTATATCTGTAAGCCGAACTTGACTTGGGTGTTATGGTTGCCGATAGAGATAAGGCAATCGGCCTATAGTCGTGGTTTGGTAAGATTGAGGAAACCAACTTAGAGTAAGATAGGGTTTCCGACTTGTAAATCCTTCCTCCCAAGACTATATAAGGGGGGTAAGGGGCGTCCCTTGAGGGATATTCCGATAGGAGTTTAGCTTTTAGCTCTCAGCTTTAGATCGCGAGATCAATAAAGACACTCGGCGGATCGAATCCACCGAAACAGGAGTAGGGTATTACCTCACGAGAGGGCCTGAACCTGTCTAAATCTTCTTCTTCTTCTAACCCATTGTGCTTGGCGATCTTGACTGCGACCCCATAAAATATATTGCCGAAATCAAGTTTCGACAGTTGGCACGCCAGGTAGGGGGCCGCGCGTCAAGACTTCTTCAACAATCTCGCCGACAAGCGTGATGGGATCTCCTTCAAGACTCGGCGACTTCGCCGCCAACTCGCCGGCGACTCCTCCTTCGACTTGGATTCGAACCGTCGAAGGGAAAACCTACTCGGCGCCGTTCGGGCTCTCCAACAGCGCCGAGATCTTCGACAACATCTTGAGGACCAAGATGCGATCCACCTTCTCCGACGACGGACTTCACTCGGCGCCATTCGGATTACCGAATGCCGCCGAGATCTGCGCCAATCTTCTTGCCTCCCGACGGAAGCAATCTACTCACTGAAGACCTCTCGGTGCCGTTTGGGTTACCAAACGTCGCCAAGATCTACAATCAGCTCTCTCCCGAGTTGGCGACGATCCACTCGGAGGAGCCTAATCCCCAAGCTCCGACTCGGGCGGAGCGATCCGATCCGAATTTCCCAGGATCAAGGGAGGTCGCCGTGCATCCTCCCGTCCTTTGGCTCCTGCTCATCTTCGAGCTCAACGGATACCTCAGCTCCGCCGGCTCGACAATCTCTACGGCATCCCTTCCGACGAAGCCGACAACTCCGATCGCCATATGGATCGCGAGCCGAAGTGCTTGACGTCCTCATGGCCGAGCCGGATGAGTCCGACTCAGCCATGGCCGAAGGCTTGCCGAAGAGGAGCGAGCGAGTGGAGCTTGAACGCAAGACACCAAGAAGACAAACAACGCAAAGATGAGGCCGACAAAAGGAAGCGGGATCTCGCGTGCGGCCGACGATCGCCCAGAGGCCATCCTCTAAACACGGGTTCGCAACACCAATGTCTTCCGACGCCACGCAGTAACGCCGCGCCGCACTCACGCTTTTGGATACCGTCATGGAGACGGCTCCGCCAACGTGACTCCTATACTTGATAAGATCAAGACCATCGTTGCCGCCACGGCCAACGGCCCTCCCACCACTTCGGCGCGAAGGCCGAAACGCCGACAAGAGCCGGCTCCCACCCCTAAGGTCGGGAGACTACAGAGGCCCGAGCCGGCTCGGCCGTCAACTAGGCCAAGAGGCCCACCTCCCGAGTCCACGCCGAGGCACCAAGAGCAGACGGTCGACTCCCGCCACAAACGACATGGACGTCCACCCGTCCACCACCGAGTCCGCCGCAGTCCCAGCTACCCAACCAGCCAATGTAAGACCCCGCCGAGTGATTTGCGGGAAGTCCTCGACCGCCGCTACCAAGAGCGCGACCGCCGCACTCAGGAAGATCGGAGGGGATCACCCGATAGCGGCGACGATGGAGTACCGGCCTTCACTCGGGAGCTCCGCCGAGTGCATTGGCCGAGTGGCTTTAAGCCCACAGGATTGAAAGGTACGATGGCAAAACCGACCCCGAATCTTGGTTAATCGTATATATACCCTTGCCATCCGAGCTGCAGGTGGCGACAACAAAGCCATGGCCAACTACCTGCCCGTGGCCCTCGCAAACTCGGCCAGAAATTGGCTCACGAGCCTGCCAAGAGGCTCAATCGGCTCGTGGAGCGAGCCGAGGGACCACTTCATCGCCAACTTCCAAGGCACCTTCGAGAGGCCCGCACGCACTTCGACCTTTACAACGTCATCCGAGCCGGACGAGCCCCCGAAGGATTACATTCGTCGCTTCTCCGAGAAGCGCAACAAGATCCCGAACATCACCGATGACATCATCATCGCCGCCTTCCAAAAGGGAGTCCGTGATGAGCTGCTTATCGGCAAGTTCGGTCGCAAGCCACCGAAGACGGTAAAGCAGATGTTTGAGACGGCGAACTCATACGCCAAATCAAACGACGCCATTAATTCCTAGGGAGGTGATCGAGCACTCTTTGAACGTCAAAGATGACGCCAAACCAATAAAACAACGATTACGCAGGTTCGCACAGGATCGAAAAGACGCGATCAAAGAAGAACTTGCAAAGCTCTTGGCTGCCGGCTTCATTAAAGAAGTCCTTCATCCCGACTGGTTAGCCAATCCAGTCCTGGTCCGCAAAAAGACGGGGCAATGGCGCATGTGTGTCGATTACACCAACCTCAACAAAGCCTGCCCCGAAGATCCGTTCGGGCTGCCTCGCATCGACCAAGTCGTCGACTCAACAGCCGGCTGCGAACTCCTGAGTTTCTTGGATTGTTACTCGGGCTATCACCAGATCAGTCTGAAAGAATCCGACTGCTTGAAGACATCTTTCATCACGCCGTTCGGGGCCTACTACATCACCATGCCTTTCGGCCCGAAGAACGCCGGAGCTACATACCAACGCATGATCCAAAGATGCTTCCGACGCAGATCGGCAAAAACGTTGAAGCTTATGTCGACGATGTTGTCATCAAGACCAAGCGAAAAGAGGACCTGATCGCCGACTTAGAAGAAACCTTTGCAAACATCCGGGCCTTCGAATGAAGTTGAACCCGGAGAAGTGCACTTTCGGCGTCCCATCGTGCAAAGCGCTCGGCTTCATGGTATCACATCGCGGCATTGAAGCAAACCCGAGAAGATCAACACCATCTTAAACATGAAGCCCCGAGTAATCGAAAGACGTCCAAAAGCTCACTGGCTGCATGGCGGCACCGAGCCGTTTCATATCTCGACTCGGCGAACGAGGCATGCCCTTCTTCAGCCGTGAAGAAGACAGACGACTTCCAAGTGGACCACGAGGACAAGGCCTTTGAAGATTTCAAAGAGTTCCTTACCACGCCACCCGTCTTGGCTTCACCTCGCCCCGGAACCCCTCTTGCGTACGTCTCGGCCACTCACCAAGTGGTCGCACGGTCCTTGTGGTTGAATGAGAGGAAGAAGGACGGGCCCGAAGATTCAAAGACCAATTTACTTTGTCGCAAGTATTGGCGGAGCCAAAATCCGATACCCCCAGGTACAAAAATTGCTTTATGGTGTTCTAATAACCGCGAGGAAATTGGCACACTACTTTCGTGGTCACTCGGTCACCGTCATCACCTCTTTTCCACTCGGCGACGTCGTCCACAACCGCGAGGCAACCGGCGCATCGCCAAGTGGGCCCGGACCGATGCCGCTGGACTTAACTTTCAAGCCCGGACATCCATGAAGTCACAAGCCCTAGCGGATTTCCTGGCCGAGTGGACTGAACAACAAGAGCACGTGCCCCGAGAATACCTCCAACACTGGACCATGCACTTAGACGGATCCAAGAGGATCACCGGCCTGGGAGCAGGAGTCGTGCTAATCTCCCCGACTGGGGAAAGGCTAAGATATGCCCTTCACCTCCACTTCTCCGCCTCACACAACGTCGCCGAATACGAAGCTCTTTTACATGGACTGCGCCTCGCAGTCTCACTCGGGATTCGTCGGCTTATTGTGAAAGGCGATTCCCAGCTGGTCGTCAATCAAGTGATGAAAGATTGGTCCTGCTTGAACGACACTATGGAGGCCTACCGACAAGAGGTCCTCAAGCTTGAGGACAAGTTTGACGGGCTCGAACTCTCACATGTCCTGAGACATAACAACGAAGCTGCCGATGAGCTAGCACAGTTCGGATCCAAGCGCGAAGCTGCTCCAACAGATGTCTTTGTCGAACATCTTTACGAGCCAACCGTCATGGCTAAGACAGCTCTCAACGAACAAACCACGAACGAAGTCACCATGATCGATACCGACTGGAGGACGCCGCTCATCAAATTCTTAACTCAAGAAGAGCCGCCGGATGACCGGGATGAAGCGAACGCGTCCGGCGTCGTTGCCGTGCGTATGTCATGGTCGACTCGATCTATACAAGAGAAGCCCCTCTGGAATTCTAATGAGGTGCATCACACCCGAAGAAGGAAAACAATTACTCCAAGATATCCACTCGGGCATATGCGGAAGCCACGCGGCGGCACGCACTCTAGTCGGCAAAGCTTACGGGCAAGGATTCTTCGGCTCACCGCGGTCTCCGACGCGGATAAAGTCGTAAGAACCCGTGAAGGATGCCGCTTCTTTGCCCGACAAAGCCATGTCCCGGCCCAAGAGCTTCAAACAATCCCACTTTCTGGCCGTTTGCGTATGGGGGCTAGACATGGTTGGCCCTTTCAAGAAAGCTCCGGAGGTTTCACACACCTCTTCGTCGCAATCGACAAGTTCTCCAAGTGGATTGAAGCCAAGCCGGTTGCCACAATCACCGCCGACAAAGCGCGAGACTTTTTCCTCAACATCGTGCACCGCTTTGGCGTCCCAAACGAATCATAACGATAACGGGACTCAATTCACGGAGGCATCCTCAAGGAATTCTGCGAAGACTTTGGAATCAAAATCTGCTACGCATCGTAGCTCACCCCAAAAGCAATGGGCAAGTCGAGAGAGCAAACGGCATGGTCCTTCAAGGCATCAAGGCTCGCGTC
Source organism: Oryza australiensis (assembly GCA_019925245.2). NCBI lineage: Eukaryota > Viridiplantae > Streptophyta > Magnoliopsida > Poales > Poaceae > Oryza > Oryza australiensis. Next base: position 803,977 of record JAIFGZ020000250.1, on the reverse strand, counting down.
TTCGACCGGCTAAGCCCTTACGCGGCAAGTGGGTCCAAGAACTTCCCTCGGTTCTATGGTCGCCGCGAACTACACCCGCGGGCCACCGCCAAACTCCTTTCTTTTTGGTCTATGGCGCGAAGCCATGTTGCCAAACGAGATGGAGTATGAGTCCCTCCGGGTCCGCAGCCTTCAGCGATGAACGCTACGACATCGACCGAGTGGATGACCTCACCCGATTGGAAGAGGCCCGCGAGGCAGCCCTCATCCAGTCGGCCAAATACCTTCAAGGGCTCGAAGATACCACGTCGCAACGTGCGAGCACGAGCTTTCATTGTTGGCGACTGGTCCTACGCAAGATCCGACCACCAAAGACCGACACAAGTTATCTCCCTTATGGGAAGGACCCTATATAATCGCCGAAGTGACTCGGCCGGTGCTTACCGGCTAAAGCGCGAAGACGGGTCCATGGTGGAGAACTCCGGAACATCGAGCATCTTCGACGGTTTTACGCCTAATTTGGCTAAGGCCTCATGTTCTCCTTGACTCCAACCTCAAGCAAGATGACTTCTTGAGCTAGCGGGGCTGATACACATATCAATAAAGCTCAAATTTTCCTCGTCAAATTTTTTGTGCACAATTTGGTTTATCATTGTTTAATGTCCTTCGACTCGAGCTCGGTGTCTAAGGACCGAGAGTTTTCCGATGACCTAATCGAGCCTAGGCTTGATGACACGACGAAAACTACTTAAGAAATTTCACGCAAAAGCTCGAATCAAGGCATTGACATAAATAAACTAAAAATAGTCACAAAGATTCCACGTCGAGTTTCACAATTACATGATATCTACAAAGCAAAGTCAAAATACAGTTCAGAGTTTAAAATTGTTTACTACATCTAAAGAGATCTTCTTCGCTGCCTCTTGCGCCTCGCCGAGCATATCTAAGGCCTCGCTCGTCATTTGTCCCCTCCGAAGCCCTCCCCGATTGAATGAATATCCACTCGGGGTAGAGGCACTTGGTCTCTGCAAGAGCCGACCATCCCCCATGTTGGCCGCTTCGGTGATGTTCTTCGAGATATCGCTCGGGAGCCGCCTGGAGCTTGTCGAAGATCTCGAGGTGGGAAGCCATCCTTGGAAATCACGATGGATGGTAGACAGAATCGTCACTGACTTAATGAACTATGGAACTAAAACTTGACTTGGCTAGTTGTTAGGCTTGTGAAAAGATTTGTGAAAATTGGCTTTATGCAAAAGAGCACCAACCATTCCTTGAATAACCCTATCATACGCATCACTTCTGTGTTGGCTTGCTGAGTACGGTTGGTACTCACCCTTGCTATACGCACAAACCTTCAGATGGTGGAAATGAAGAATCGGAGGATCCATATGCTTACTACCAGGAAGGCGAAGAAGCTGATGGCGCTTACTAGGTCTTAGTCTCCGGTCGTTGCCTGTGGCAATCGACATGCCGCTGCCTTTATTCCGCTGCCTTATCTAATTTCTACTTTTGGGTTGTATCTGGACCATGAGGTCCTATGTGATGGACATTGCCTTCGGGCCTACTATTGTAATAAGTTCGATGTAAGACTATTCGTGCATGTGCACCTAATTATTCAGTACTGTATTTCGTGGGTACCAAACTACTTGATCCAGGGAAAAGGTACTATGAACATGAAAGATTCCCGTTCCAAAAACAGGGGTCCACAGGAGACATCCCCAGAAAACCATGACGAATCGGAGGCGGAAAGCTATCCTTGGGATCACAATGGATGGTGGACAGAACCGTCGCCGACTTAATATACTATGGACCTAAAACTTGACCTGGATAGATGTTAGGTTTGCGAAATGATTTGTGAAAATTGGCTTTGCACAAGTAAACCATAGCCATCCTTTGAATGACCCTATCATGTGAATCATTCCGTGTTGGCTTGCTGAGTACGTTGGGTACTCACCCTTGCTATACGCACAAACCTCCGGATGAAGGAGATGAGGAAGACCCATACACATACTACCAGGAGGAATGAAGACAATGGAGCGCAATAGGTCTTAGTCCCCAGTCGTTGCCTGTAGGCGATCGACATGCCGCTGCCTTCCGTCTCCTATCTTATCTAATTTCTGCTTTTGGTTGTATTCGGACCAGTAGGTCCTATATTTTTGGATATTGCCTTCGGGCCTATTATTGTAAGTGTTTCGATGTAAGACTATTCGTGCACTTTGCACCTGGTAATTCAGAATTGTATTCATGGGTACCAAACTACTCGATCCAGGGATAAGGTACTATGAACATGAATGATTCCCATCCTCAAAAACGGGGGTCTACAGAGCTGGTATCAGAGCAGTGCGACTGTAGGATAAGACCAACTGGCGCCCCACCCCTTTATAGCTGGTCAAAGGGAAATATCCCTACATAGGATTATTTTGGAAATACAAACTATTTTCACAAGACAAACATATTTTTCTCTCTTACCCCAATTTCTCTACAAACATTTGATTTTACCTTTCTCTAAACCTAAACTATCTTCAAAAATAGATATAGGACTGTGACCCTGTTAAAGCTTGAGAGATTGTTTATTCCACCCGCTAAAGCAATAAGAGTACACAGGAACAAGGTCCCAACCAGAGCTTAACCTTTCTTCTGATTTCTTTCTCTCTGACAATAGATGGGGAAGAACAAGGGCAGGAAATCAAGATCTCAACAATCTCATGGATCAACACAGAGGGACCCTCTGGACATTCCACCCTCTTTCCATATGAATCCGACCTTAGCCTAGATAATGGCTAGCCATACACAATTGATGATCATGATGGTGCAGCAAATGCAAAGACACCTTCAAGTTTTGGGTTCGTGTCCAGAGCAACGTCGGTACGTTCCGACTCAAGCCCTGATGACTCCTGCGAATATACTGTCAAGCCCACAGAGAGTAGTAACGCCAAACCCACCATTAGGAGGGAAGGAAACACTTGGCCCCCGCTATGGCTTCATGGAACAAGGATATGGAATAAGGAACAGTGCAGGGAAAAACACACCGGAACCCCGATCGAGGGAGAGATACAAGTGCGGAAGGAAGGACAAAGAATTCAATCCAACGACCGGCCAAGGGTTCGTTCGCCATCCAACTCCGTGAAGAGGAAGTCACCAAAATGGACCACAGGTGGTACTGGCAGGATGATCATCACGAGCACAGTGTGTACCCCTGAAGATGCTGAGGAGATTCCCCGACGTCTAAAGAGGAATGTGCACTGCTGCAATTGTGAAGGGTGAGGGCACTATGCCAATGACTGCCCTAGGACAACTACCGCACCATTTTGCACACCAACACCTATCCTGGCAGCCCCAAGGAAAAGGAATGTGACTTGCTTCAACTGTGAGGAATTTGGACACTATGCCAACCAATGCCCCAAGTCACACAGCATCCCTCCTCTTACCGGTGCCAATGCAACAGCCATAGGTGGCAACCCCGGATCGGGCGGCAGCCCAAACAACTAGACAAGAAGTATGCATCAACTCTGGTCTTGCTTTGGATGGAATTAAGACAACAATGACCGTGCCCCTTCTCCTTTATGGATGAAGACCCAAGATCGATATTAGTGTTGTTGTATTGTGTTGTATGTACTACACATGTCCAATGTATCGCCCTGATGTAACATCTACGAACTAATATGAAGTTCCATGTTATGTCTTAAATGAGTTTATTCCACCATGCTTGTTGTGTGCAAAAGATCACTTAAAAACAACTCGAGGATCACTAAAAAAATCCAATCTCTTACCTCAGCTATATTCTTCAGATGGCGCACCGTCGCAGAGCCTCAGCAGTTACTGAGAACCCACCGGAGCCTAACCCCTCCACCCTAGCAGAAGTCATGACCTTACAGACCCAACTGCTTCAAGCCATTGCCAGCAACCAAGGACAACGCGGAGGATCAAGCTTAGGCGAGTTTATGCGAGCCAAGCCGCCAACATTATCCACGGTAGAGGAACCAATGGATGCTGAAGATTGGTTGAGGGTAATAGAGAAGAAGTTGACTCTCGTCTGAGTACGGGAAGCTCACAGAGTCATCTTCGCCACTAATCAGCTGGAAGGTCCCGCAAGTGACTGGTCGGACACCTACAAAGAGACTCGGACTCAAGATGCCGGAGAACCGACATGGGAAGAATTCACGGCTGCTTTCCGTGAAAATTTTGTACCCACCGCAGTTATGAGAATGAAGAAGAATGAATATAGGAGGTTGCGCCAAGGCAACACCTCGGTGCAAGAATATCTTAACAAGTTCACGCAGCTTGCCCGCTACGCCACAAGCGACCTGGCAGACGAAGAAGAAAAGATGGATAAATTTATCGAAGGACCGAACGACAAGTTAAGAGGACCGATGATCGGTGAGGACCACGCTAGCTTTCAGAGCCTCATCAACAAGGTCGTAAGGCTTGAGCATGACTGAAGGATGGTTGAAAACAACCGAAAGAGAAGACTTGCTCTAGCTCGCCCGGTTCAAGGAATGCCCCAGCGACCCAAAGGAGCAACACCAACAAGTTGGAAGCCAGCCGTCACAATGACCAATTGCCCCGTTGCACCCGGCAACGCCAGCAGGCCACCTGCCACCCCTTTCCGCTCCCCGGCACCTACCTTGGCGACCCCAAGACTTAAGAACGTGAACTGCTTCAACTATGGGGAATATGGACATTTTGCCAATCACTGCCCTAAGCCACGTAACACCCCCGTCTGTACTGGAGCCAACGCCATTGCTGTAAGAGGGACCCCTGCCCGGTACCTGGACGCAGACTGTTCGGGACACCCCTGCCGAAGGAGGCCACCACTGGAATCCGCCATGGCCAAGTGAACCATGTGCATGCTGAAGAGGCCCAGGATGACCAGATCATGCTAATGGGTACGTTCTCCATCCATTCTGAACTAAGTTAAAGTTTTGTTTGGTTTCAAAACTTCGCATTCTTTCATAACCTCGAGGGCAAGCACAGAACATAACCTACGTCTGGTAGACCTTAAGAGACCCATAATAGTACATTCACCCAGGAGAGATATAGTTGTACCCCATACAGGCACCAATATATGCCTTACCCTAAAAAGCCAAGCTTGAACTTATTGTTAGGGGGGTAGAGTGACATAACTCCGGACTCTTAGATTGGACACTATGTTAAAGCTAGGTAGAACCGAACCTTCCCTAGATAACCTCTTGTCGCCCACCAAAATCACACGACTGCAATCCTACCAGGATCACCACCCGTCCGCAGCTAAAGGTTCCAATAGTTTAGAACAACAAGTCTATTATACAACTTAAGGAAAATTAGAGACCTACTGAATCTTGCATGTTTGAAGGATGCCCAAGGATTAAGAGCTGACAACATCATGTTATCTGAAACAAAGAATTGAAGTGGACCACCCTTAGAAACTCAGTGATAGATTCGAGCGTCACCCAGAGCAGCCAACCTATTCGTCGTTCTTTTAGGAAGGAGTCCTAACGGATCCATCCTATATGTCTATACCGACCGACTCCCAATCACGACCCGACCCAAATCTCGGGGACGAGATTTATTGTTAGGGGGGTAGGTTTGTAACACCCTAAAAATCGAAGAATTTAAAATCGGGAATTAAAAATTGGAACTTACAAAAACCTTTTGAATTCATTGCTTCTTATCGTGGTTATCGTTCTTATTTGCCAAGCTCAGTTGCATGAGAGTTCTTTTTTAATTACTTTGATGTGAAGTTGGATAAAAATCCTAAGCTTTGAGATCCCAGCTGGGAGAAATAATTCAAAATATATATGTTTGGAGAAGGGTAAATATAAAATTTTGTGGATTTACAAAAGATTCTTTTAAAAGAATGTATTTTGGTTTAAACCCTAATTGGTGGAGGAAAGATAATAAATATTTGGATTTGGATGATAAAAATATTTTTGAAAGGGGAAGTATGAATTCATAAACTTATTTTAATCAAAGACCCTAATTCATTGAATTTAAAAGAAGAAATAAAATAAATATGAAAAATATATTTTGAAAAATAAAAAGTGGGGAACAGTTTGAAAATATAATTTCAAAATTATTTTGAATTTTTAGGGTGAAAGGAAATAGAAATGGGAAAATTAGGAAATTAAATCGGGATAATTTTGAAAGTGCACTATTCATTACCTCAGCAAGTGTTCGACCGGTCAATCGGCTATGTCCATGCGCGCCACGTGCAGCCCACCATGCCGCGCCGTACCCAGGGACGTGCGCACGCGTGTTCCCGTGGTCGCCGACTCTGGTCATGCATAGTGTACACCGAAACGGCCTCGCCGTCCCACCGGACGCGGAAGTCCACGCCGTACCGCGCGCCCATACCGCTCGCCAGCGTGCGTCGGCCAAATTCCTCGCGTTCCCGAGCATCTGGCTGGCTATAAAAGAATGGGTGGCCTTCACTTTCATCCTCACACCTTGCCGACACCATCCCAACCCCTTATCTCCTCGCCATTACCGGAACACGACGGAACGCCGTCGAGAGCGCTGGGTCTGTCGAATCTGTGTCGTCGCGCCTTTCCCCGCCATCCGTCGGTTGCCGGAGCTCACCGCCGCCTGCCGCCGGTCGGTGAGTGATCCACGCTTTCATTTCCGGCCATTGCTCGCGCTGTCGCCCTCACGTGTAGCCAGGAACGCCGCGCCATCTCGCCGGCCGGCCGAGCGCCCAAGGGGGTAGACGCCGCGACGCCTAGGAGAGAGATGCACAAGTGCCGTCTACGGGGTTGAAGAAGAAGAAAAAAAGAAAAAAAGAAAAATAAAATTAGAAAAAAATACGGAAAAATCTTAGAAAAATTTGGGGAATATTTTGGGAACATTTTGGGAAAATTTATGCCAAAATTTTGTAGTTTTTATAGCAATTTCTCTTTTAGATAAAATGAAACCCTAAATGTGATTTTCGGAGAACCTTCCGTTTACGAAAAACCCTTTCCAAAAAGAATTATTATACCTTTTCTTTTACTTCAAAACTATACCTATCTTTTGGATACATTAAAAGAAATATCAATAAATCTTTTTGAACAAGCATTCGCAAGATTTCCGCTTCGTTGCTTTATCGATTCTTTTTACAAAAACCCTAAAAAGCCGTAACTCGTGCGCTACGGTCGATTTTGCCCTAAAATCCTCCGTAACCCGAGTAAAGTCGTAGGGGATATTTTGAAGAGTTCTTTATGATTTTTCATGCTTTTTCGTTCGTTCTTATCGGATTTTAATTGGATTAAATTTTTCCTTTTCGCACGTATGTCTAGCAACCGAAGAGGCCTCTACAGACTACATCGAAGACCTCACCCCACAAGCGTGTCAGCAAGGCAAGTCAACACATCCCTTTGAACATATTGATCCTACTTGCGAAATGATGTTGTTTTCAATTACAAATTGCATGCTATACACAAATGAGTACCTATACTAGATATACCCTGCCTTGATATTGAATACCCTTACAAATATTCTTTGTAACCTTCGATGTGATATGACCGGAGGCTAACTTCGGTAAAATGCTTAGCCCTGCTTATATTAGATTCTTGCATACTCATGATTTTACAAAGAAGCCTCGTGCCTGGGCAACTATCTTTTGGAAGGTAGTTGGAATACGGCGTGTGGAGACATGAGCGCCACATTGCCTAAAACATAATGAAATGAGTTTTTATGAAAACCAAAAAGGAAAAAACCAACGTTTTTAGACTGGGGCGGATGGATGGATTTGGGTGGATTCCGGGAAAGGCTAGTACTGTCCCTGGTCAAATAAGGACTGAGCCATGAGACTACAACTTAGAACGGACCAGTACAACCGTACTTCTCGAATGGGTATAGACCTAGCTGATTAAATATCCGAGCGGAGGCAGTATCCCTGCATAGTAGGCTCAGGTGTTGGCGTTGAGGTAATGGCTTGCCGGTGGAGGTGCAGCACTGGTGGGTGCCTGGACGAAAGTTAATACCGGCAGGGGGTGTACCGCTGGTTGGCACCTGGGCAGAGATCGGACATGCGATCAACATGAAGAAATGAAGACATGAAGAAAAGGACATGAAGATGGAATGTTCAAGGATAGAGCAATTCTTTCTCTTACCCCGGGAACGCCGGAACTCCTCTCACTGCTAGGAAATGACGGCTAGTGTGCATGAGGGCTTAAGTTCATGGAGCGGGTACTGCCAAAGTGAGGTTATCGAAAGGCTTTGCCGTGACCATCCCATATAGAGGGATGTAAGCTCATTCAATGAGTAGTTGCGGAGTACGAGTAAAGTGTACATCCACTACAGTGTGAGTCAATCAATCTATTCGAATAGCCGTGCTCGCGGTTAATGAGCAACATGACAAGTTTCTCCCGTGGCTAGACTCATAAAATTTAAAATGATGGGTGAGATTGCATAATGATTTTATGTGCTGGGAAACCAACTTCTCTATCTGAGAGAACGGGGGAGACATCCCTAGAAAACCATGACGAATCAGAGGTGAGAACCTATCCTTGGGATCTCAATGGATGGTGGACAGAACCGTCGCCGACTTAATATACTATGGACCTAAAACATGACTTGGCTAGATGTTAGGTTTGCGAAATGATTTGTGATAATTGGCTTTGTGCAAATAAACCATAGCCATCCTTTGAATGACCCTATCATGTGCATCATTCCGTGTTGGCTTGCTGAGTACGTTGGGTACTCACCCTTGCTATACGCACAAACCTCCAGATGAAGGAGATGAGGAAGACCCGTACACATACTAATAGGAGGAATGAAGACAATGGAGCGCAATAGGTCTTAGTCCCCAGTCGTTGCCTGTAGGCGATCGACATGCCGCTGCCTTCCGTCTGCTATCTTATCTAATTTCTGCTTTTGGTTGTATCCGGACCAGTAGGTCCTATATGTTTTGGATATTGCCTTCGGCCCTATTATGGTAATAGTTTCGATGTGGGACTATTCGTGCACTTTGCACCTGGTAATTCAGAACTATATTCGTGGGTACAAAACTACTCGATCCAGGGATAAGGTACTATGAACACGAATGATTCCTGTCCTCAAAAACGGGGGTCTACAGGTATCGTTGGTTAGGGAGAGTTATGCGAAAGGTCTTGTCACGATTTCCCCTTTTGCAGTATCATGGTGGTACTTCGGGGCATGGTAACATGTGCGGAATCGTGTCTTGTGGGTAAAGTTGCGCACCTCTGATCAGAGTAAAACTATTCGAATAGCCGTGCTGGCGGTTATGGGCGATCGACCAGATTCACTATGATTTGTTCCACTACTGAATAATTTGATTTAATGGAACTGGTTTAGTTCAGGTGGAATGGTTGGGCCTGTTCAACGTGAGGATGACGTTGTTCAGTGGAAGATTAATATTGACTTAATTACTCAACTGTTTTACTATTTTTAAAACAATTAAATGTTTGTAAACCGCATTTATGCAAAATAGCCCCAAGCCACTCTTGTCTCCCCTTGCACGTCTGTCAGTGTGGCTTGTTGAGTACGGTGGTTGTACTCAGTCTTGCAATTTTCCCCTTTTCAAAAGTGTAGTGCTTCTGAGTTGAAGATGAAGTTAGAAGACCAAGGCTCAGACCCCAACTGAGTTTGCCTGTGGAGTGAAGCTGAAGCCCCGCTAGTGTCGTCTTTCTTTTCCGCTGTAGTTTTTGGGTGTGAGGACTAAGTGCCTTTTCAGTAAGTATTTTTATTTTTATGCTTTATTTTACGTTTGGATCTGTGTATTAATTTGTCATTTTATGTACCCTGGTTGATTCGTGGACAGGGAATTAATACATAAAATAGTCAAGAAATTTGGGCTAAATTTTCGGGCGTGACATTCTCATTCCCTGCAATAACATGCAAATACGAGCTACTGATCTGGTATCAAATACCCAAGAGTCAGTACATGAAGTAGCAAGATTGATCTCTCTAACATTAATACCTGAAGCAGAAGTCGCACTTTGCTTCTTTTTGAGATCCTCCATGTACTTCTTGCAGTTCCTTTTCCAGTGCCCTGTCTCCTTGCAATAGAAGCAGACGGCATTAGATGTCATCGACCCCTTCTTGCCCTTCTTTGCTTTGGAGGCACTCGCGATCTCATCAGGAGTTAGCTTCTGTTTTGTGCAAAGTTTCTTGACAGGAGGTTTGCGCTTAGCTTTCTAAATCATCATCACATGATGACCGTCTTTAGCATCCCATGCAATTCTGCCAAAATTTTATCCTCATTATTCATGTGATAATTTAGTACGAATGGCTCAAAGCTCGGAGGGAGCGACTGGAGAATCACGTCTGTAGCCAACTCTTGGCTAAGATGAAAACCTAGTTTTTCAAGGCTCTCAAAATTGCAAATCATCTTTATCACATGCGGACTAACAAAATTCCCTTCTACAAGCCTGCACGTAAACAAGGACTTTGAGGTGTTGAACCCCTCGGCCCTAGCTTGGTTCTCAAACATGTCATGTAGACCCTAAAAAATACTATGAGCATCACTGCTCTCGTATTACTTCGGAAGCTCCGAGGACATTGTGCCAAGCATGAGACAACTTATATCAACGGAATCATTAGTGTGCTTCTCCCAAGCCCTCCGTGCAACCGTATTAGCATTATCAGGCAGATCATCAGGATAAGGAACTTCAATAACGTACTCCTTTCGCTCTTCCTAGAGAACAACTCTTAAGTTTCGATACCAACCCATAAAATTTCTTCCATTCAACTTTTCTTTCTCAATTAAAAGAACTGGGTGTATTATTAGCTGCCATAATCTACAACAGAAAACATATGCAAAGTTTAGCACAATATTTATGTTTTGTCTTTTATTAAACATTTTAACAAAAGACTCTCACTATGTTTCTTAACCTTCCCTCTATGTTACGTATTGGGTCAAGATCCACATGTTAATTAGTTTCTAGTGAGGTTTGGCATCACTGCTAGAAGATTAGTAACATGGGAAAATAACACCTTGCTAATCACATCCCTATGTGACTTTTGTTTGTTGGGTGGCATCACCATGCCCCGACCCCAACCTATGCCCAAGGCCCAAAATTATTTTGATATCCTTGTCAAGTAAACCAAATGCTCCTGCATGTATATGTCTGACATATACCCCATCGTGTTATGATAGACAATGACACTGCTTTGGCAGACCCACCAATTGACGATCACAACGGTGATAGGTGCAACATTTGGAAGGGCATCATTATTACTTAATTTTGTGAGGTCTACTATCCTATCAAACAAACAAATATCTATATGAAAGCAAGAAGAATAGCAATTAGTAATGAAATAGTATGGCCCTTTCACATGGTGATCTCCATCTCCGTGTCGGTGTAGAGGATCTCCATCTTCATCACCGTTCTCCTGAGTGTCGGATGCTTGATTGTTCAAACTAAGCTACTACCATAGAAGCTATGAATTGAAGATTACATCAACACGCAGGTCGTGAAAGAATATTACACGGATTGCACGTATGAAAGAATATTACACGCATCACATGCATCTCATACATACAATTGGGCCATACCATCTCATAACATTCTCTGCAAAAACAAGTTAGACATAGAACACTTTCTACCTATCACAGAGATACGATATCGAGACGACATAAAAGGGGTACACCACACAAATTTCATTGATCCAATCTACAAAATCTCTTATGAAAACCATATCAGGATAATCACATTATGCCATCCTGATACACTATCAAGGGAGATGGTTTGCATAGGCGCAAGGCGGCAAATTATGATCGGATTACTAGATAGCTTCGTCACTATCACATTGTACCAATCCAAGACACTCTCAAGGAGCACCATCCCAAATTCGACTCATACTCATACCGAGTACTGTGGAAACCACTTCGACATAATCACATTATATCGATCCAAGATTATCTCAAGGAAGGCAATTTCCATCTACTCTCCTCTACCTAACCCTAAAACTGATTGATCTAATCAACCCATGTGCTCAAACTTGTTCCAGATCCAATCTAAAACCCAAACTAGGAAGGTCTAGCTCTAATTCCACTCAAGGAAAATGCGGAGGCTATGATAGCATAAATCAAAAATTCTACCGCGCAAACCCAGGATAGCTTGCAAGTAAGGTCCCATAGATCATTACCAGTTGATGTGCAGTGTAGCGAAAAAACTACGTTGGAGTAGCCGACCCAACGTACGCACGTCGGGAAGTCTAGCCGACCTCGGACAACACTTTGCCCAACCTTGCCGACCTTGGACAGTGCCTCACCTGACCTCGCTCCGATCTCCCAATCAGCTCCCCGATCACGTCACCGACCACGATCCGATATCCCGACCAGCTCGCCGACCACGTCGCCAAATTGGATTCGGCTAATTGGATCTCAATGAGATTCAATGCCACCGAATAACACCGCAACGTAGTGATGTCTCTACCGGTATCCACACATCCAGGGAGAGGACTCCGAACACCCGTGTGCTAGCACGGGATGCACGGCTAGGGTTTTGGCCCAGACGTGGGAGGGTTTCCGTGGAGAAGATTTGTCCGGCTCTGTGTTTCACACAGAACCCTCCACCCTTTTCCTCCTTTATATAGGGTTGCCGACTGGCCTAAAGGCCCATCGGAACTCTATGTCCAGTTGGATCTCTATCCAATTGAGCCGTATCCACATCAAACTCGAATGTCTTTTCTAAAACCATATCCTTCCGCTTGCAAACATGAAGCGGAAATTACGTTTTGACATAGTGTTGAAACACAATAACAGTTATTTACTTCTAAAACTAATCCTGAAGGTAAATAAAGTGGCATAGTGCCAACGGCAACTGTAGCAACCTTTGCTCGATTGCCGACACGCTGGTTCACCTCGCCCCTTGTCAAGCTTCTACTTCTTCTCATTCCCTACAATGATTTGCATATATGAGCTACTGATCTGGTATCAAATACCTAGGGGTCAGTAGATGAAGTAGCAAGATTGATTTCTATAACATTAAAACCTGAAGCAGAAGTCACACTTTGCTTCTTTTTTAGATCCTCCATATACTTGTTGCAGTTCCTTTTTTAGTGACCTGTCTCCTTGCAATAGAAGCAAACGACATCTGATGTCGCCGACTCCTTCTTGCCTTTCTTTGCTTTGGAAGCACTTGCGATCTCATCAAGAGTTATCTTTCTTTTTGTGCAAAGTTTCTTGACAGGAGGTTTATGTTTAGCTTTCTGCATCATCATCACATGCAATTCTGCCAAGGTTTTATCCACGTTGTTCATGTGATAATTTATTATGAATGGCTCAAAGCTCGGATGGAGCGACTATAGAATCACGTCTGCAGCCATCTCTTGGCTAAGAAGAAAACATAGTTTCTCAAGACTCTCAATATAGCCAATCATCTTTATCATGTGCAGACTGACGGGATTCCCATGTACAAGTCTACACGCAAACAAGGACTTTGAAGTGTTGAACCTCTCGGCCCTAGCTTGGTTCTCAAACATGCCACGTAGATACTCAATAATATTGTGTTCATCACTGCTCTCATATTGCTTCTGAAGCTCCGAGGACATTGTGGCAAGCATGAGACAGCTTATATCTAGGGAATCATTAGTGTGCTTTTCATAAGCCTTCCGTGGAGCAGCATTAACATTATCAGGCAAATCATTAGGATAAGGAACTTCAATAACGTACTCCTTTCGCTCTTCCTTGAGAACAATTCTCAAGTTTTGATACCAATCCAAAAAGTTTGTTCCATTCAACTTTTCTTTATCAAGTATAGATCGCAAATTAAAAGAACTGGGTGCAATATTAGCTGCCATTATCTACAACAGAAAATATATGCAAATTTTAGCACTCGTTTATGCTATGTCTTTTATTAAACAATTCAACAAAAGACTCCCACTACGTTTCTTAACCTTCCCTCTAGGTTACGTATTGGGTCCAGATCCACATATGAATAATTTCTAGTGAGCTTTGGCATCACTACTAGATGATTAGTAACATGGGTAAGCAACACCTTGTTAATCACATCCCTATGTGACTCTTGTTTGTTGGGTGGCATCAGTATGCCCCGGTCCAACCTATGCCCGAAGGCCCAAAACTGTTTTGATAGCCTTGTCAAGTAAACCAAATGCTCCTGGATGTATATTTCTGACATATACCCCATCGTGTTATGATAGACAATGGCACTCTTCTTTGGCAAACCCACCAATTGACGATCACAACGGTGATAGGTGCAACATTTGGAAGGGCATCATTACTACTTAATTTTGTGAGGGATACTATCCTATCAAACAAACATATCACATATATGAAAGCAAGAAAAATAGCAATTAATAACGAAATAGTATGACCCTTTCACATGGTGATCTCCATCTTCATGCCGGTGTAGAGGATCTCCATCTTCATCACCATTCTCCCGAGTGTCGGATGCTTGATTTCTTCAACCTAAGCTACTACTATAGAAGCTATAAATCAAAGATAACATTGACACGTAGGTCGTGAAAGAATATTACATGGATTGCACATATGAAAGAATATTACATGCATCACATGCATATCATACATACATTTGGGTCGTACCATCTCATAACATTCTCTGCAAAAACAAGTTAGACGTAGAACGTTTTCTACCTATCTCAAAGTTACGATATCGAGACGACAAAAAGGGGGGTACACACACGCCGGTTAGCGGGCGGTGGTCGAGGGGGAAGCCGCCCCCTCGCGGGCTTCCGGGTAGCGCCCAGAACACCACACAAAAATCATAGATCCAATCTACAAAATCGCTTATGGAAACCATATTGGCATAATCACATTATGTTGTCCCGATACACTATCAAGGGACATGGTTTGCATAGGTGCAGGGCGACGGTTATGGTCGATTACTAGATAGCTTCGGCACAATCATATTGTACCGGTCCGACACACTCTCAAGGAACGTCATTCCAAATTTGACTCACACTAATACCAAGTCCTATGGAAATTGCATTGACACAATCACATCATGTCAATCCGAGACAATCTCAAGGAACGTAGTTTCCATCAACTCTCCTCTACCAAACCCTAAAACTGATTGATCTAATCAACCTGTGTGCTAAACTTGTTCCAGATCCAATCTAAAACCCAAACTACGCAATTCTGGCTCTGATACCACTGAAGGAGAACGTGGAGGCTACGATAGCATAAAACAAAATTTTGTACCATGCAATCTAGGAAAGCTTGCAAGTAAGGGTCTATAGATCATTACCAATTGAGTATAGTGCAGCGAAAAACTACGTTGGAGTAGCCGATCCAATGTGCGCACGTTGGGAAGTTGTGCCGACCTTGCCGACCCCGACGTCAACTCTGGTCCTATCACCCGACCTCTTCGCTGACCACCTTGCCGACCTCTTCGCCCGACTTCCCGACCTCACGAACAAGGGGGTAAGCCAGTTCGACGTCGTTTGAGTCTACCTGGTGTCGCCGACTTACACCGCAGCGTAGCAATGTCTCTACCAGTATCCACACATTCAAGGAGAGAACAGTAAACACCCATGTGCTAGCACGTAATTCAAGGCTAGGGTTTGGCTCGAAAGTCGGCGGCTAGGGTGTTGTGGAAGATGTTGACTCGACGACTTGAAGTCGCACGCGTGTTCTGTTGTCTATATCACACCACGATCTCCAACCCACGCATATGGAGTTGGCCGACTGGGCCTTGTGGCCCATCGGGACTCTATATTCAATCGAATCTCTCTCCGAACTGAGTCGTATCCGAGTCGAACTAAAATACACGTTCCATCCCATTAAGTTTGCGATCCTGTAGGTTCAGGTATACTTGGTTCCGACACGACTACAACTCGGCCGACCCGCCAACAGCGGCCCCTAGCAGAACGTATTGACACCAAAGTATACAAGAAGATCATATCAGCTGAACCTATAATGTGTGCACAAATACCTTTACCTCACGATATCAATTAAGCTATAGGCAAGACTCCTGCTATCCTATCAATAGTTTAATCATTCACTCGATCTTGTATTAGATTATCTATCTGTTGATTGAATCCTCAATCAACTCGGCATGGCCATGCACTTGTATAATCCATTATATCGAGGGGCCCAGAGATATCTCTCCCGAAGGAAGGGCAAATTCCATCTTGACTATTTACATCCTAATACATGTTTCATGGCAAACCCGAAGGCTACTTTTATAACTACCCATTTATAAAATAGTGTTTGGTAGTCCCTAAGTAAGCCATTATATATGTTGGAATCTATGATGATCTCAGGTCTAAGTATTTTGCTCCAACACTACTTGAGACAAACTAATGCACATTAATTCCATGTAGTGTCTCGAGGTGGATCTATCGAACAATGTGTTCTCTAACCCATGTTCACATTTATTGATTTGGTATCTCCATACCATGATCAATGAGACATGATCATCAATCAATAAACGTGATGATCTTAGAATCATATATGTTCCATAGATATGATATATGATCAGAGATCATTTATAAATAGATTCATACATAAAGAGTCTCATAAATAAGTCACATACTTATTGATCAATATAAGTTTCTATTTCATGGAACCGAATAACACTTTATTTATTGATACATAAACATTGACCATGATATCCAATATCTTCATGTTGCCTGTAGGGCATATCACAAACAGTAGTCATCAAATATATCTGAATTAGTAAATGACATAGACAAATTCAAAAGACCTCAAGAGCCGGCCGTGGGACCTGACTAGAAAGGACTCGAACCCTAAGGGCGAATATTCTATTCACCCCTAGGCTCGGGGCCTACTGTGAGGGGTATCAACCCAGGGTAGCTCGCAAAATAGAGTTAAGATTAGCTGAAATCGTGCTGGAAGTCCTTGGGAGAGGGTCAGAAGCCCGACCTCTTCATGGGGTCGATTGCCCCTGAAGGAAAACATGGAGGCTACGATAGCATAAATAAAAAATTCTACCGTGCAAACCCAGGATAGCTTGTAAGTAAGGGTCCATAGATCGTTACCAGTTGACGTGCAGTGCAGCAGAAAAACTATGTTGGAGCAGCCGACCCAACATATGTACATCTGGAAGTCTTGCCGACCTCGGACAGCGCCTCGCCCGATCTCGCTCCGATCTCCCGATCAGCTCCCCGATCACGTCGCCGACCATGATCCGATCTCCCGACCAGCTCGCAAACCACGTCGCCGAATTGGATTTAGCTAGTTTGATCTCAATCAGATTCAATGCCGCCGAATAACACCGCTACGTAGCGATGTCTCTACCGGTATCCACACATCCACGAGAGAACTCCAAACACCCGTGTGCTAGCACGCGATGCACGGCTAGGGTTTTGGCTCGGACGTGGGAGGGTTTCCATGGAGAAGATTTGTCCGGCTGTGTGATTCACACAGAACCCTCCACCCTTTGCCTCCTTTATATAGGGTAGCCGATTGGGCCTAAAGGCCCATCGGTACTCTATGTCTGGTTGGATCTCTATCTAATTGAGCTGTATCTGAGTCAAACTCGAATGACTGTTCTTTCCCGTTAAGTGTGCGACCCTGTAGGCTCAGGTACACTTGGTTTTGGCCCAATTCCAACTCGGCCAACCCGTCAACAGTGACCCCTAGCAGAACGTATTGACACCAAAGTATACAAGAGGACCATATCGGTTGAACCTGTAACGTGTGCACAAATCCCTTTGCCTCATGATATCAATTAAGCTATAGCCAAAACTCATGCCATCCTATCAATAGCTGAATCACTCACTCGATCTCATATTGGATTATCTGTCAAATGGTTGACTCAATAAACTCGGCATGGCCATGCACTTCCATTATCCATTACATCGAGGGGCCCAAAGATATCTCTCCCATAGGAGGGGCAAATCCTATCTTGATCATTCACATCCCACTACATGTTTCATAGCAAACCTGAAGACCACTTTATAACTATCCAGTTACAGAATAGTGTTTGGTAGTCCCTAAGTGAGCCATTACACATGTTGGAATCCATGATGATCTCACGTCAAAGGACTTTGCACCTACACTACTTGATACCAACTAATGGCACATTAATTCCCTGTAGTGTCTCAAGGTGGGTCTATCCAACAATGTGTTCTCTAACACATGTTCACGTTTATTGATTTGGTATCTCCATACCACGATCTATGAGACATGATCATCAATCAATAAACATGCTGATCTTAGAATCATATTTGTTCCATTGATATGATATATGATTAGGGATCATTTTAAAATAGATTCATACATAAAGAGTCTCATAAGTAAGTCACATAGTTATTAATCAATATAAATTGTTTATTTCGTGAAACTGAAGAACACTTTATTCATTGATGCATAAACAATGATCCTAATATCCAACATTTCCATGTTGCCTCAAGGGCATATCACTAACAGCCCCGACCTTCCCTCTATTCCGACTTTTGTGTTCTATCTTGACTTTGACTCATTAGCCTGACCCCAGATCTCCTCGGGAGGAAGCCTTGCTTCATAAGGATCACAGAGGAGGCAAGAAGGGGACAACCCGGCAGACGACGATGTCACCCGACAGGACTGCGCAGAAGGTACCTACGGAGGACGGATCCCAATGCAAAATGATGCACGAGATACCCACGGCGCGCATGACCAAGGGGATCTCTATGTACTTTTCAGATGTTGTTTGTACTTGCTTTTTATCGTTTAGTCCTAGCTTGCTTGGCCCCCAAGTCGTCTTGTAACTGCCCTCTTGAGCTATAAAAGGGAGGGCAGGTCGCGCGGTTGAGGGGAATCGATTCTTTGGAGGCCAGATCCAATCTCTAGAGCCCCAAGAACTCATACCATTGTACTCTAATTCATACACCACCCCAACAAAGAACACATGACATATGCTTATTATCCTTTGGGAGGGTCGAACCTATCTAAAATCCTTGGCTCGCATTGTCTCTAAGTCGACCATCGTATCCTTTCGGTAGACGCCCGACCACTCTTTCACCTCCTAGGGTAGCCCCTTTGGAGGATTGATCAACCACCGGTCGACACACCCAATACCCGAAAGTCTCTATCATTTTCTTTGTCTGTTAAGCTTCACAAGCATGCTTAGCCATGCTTACTATATGCTAAAAAAACAATATGGTAACTTTATAAATGAAATTTTCGGTATTATTTTTACTATAGGACAAAGGTGAAAGTCTTTGATATTTGTGAACTAAAAATGAAGAAAACTTGTTTTAGACTTGGGCGGCAAGTGGTGTGCTAATGGTGGTACTTCCACACCGACAAGGGGAGTGGACGCCTAAGTCGATTAAGGACAGAACTCTATGGTACCACCTATTGTTTACCATATATCCATATATGATAGTTATTGGATGGCCTTAGCTAATTAAGTTGTTTAATATTTAGCCTTGCATTTGGTAGGCCGAGAAAGTATGAATTAGTCTTAGCGATGATTCACAGGAGATACCTATTTTCTTGCTGAGGGATGCCTAGGCATCTAAGTTTGTCCAATTCAACAGTATAGTGCCTCGTGGGGAAATAGATGTGTTTTCCGGCACGACGTTAGGTTAAATGCGTGGGCCCGCTACCTAATGGCTCTAGGTCGTTCCTAGGACGGATTAATGCTTGCCGTGCTGGTGCAAGGTTAAACATTGAGTAATATAAAGGCTATGTTGTGACCTTTAGACTGCATTCAACGTGTAGAGTGTGGTAGTACCGATGGTTACCAGACAAACAAGAGTGATTCACATCATGTGGTTAACACTGTATAAACTCTCCACAGTCTAAAACTAATTGATTAGCCGTGCTCTTGTATGATTGGCAGGAGGTACATTTTGTCGCATGGTGGGTGTATTTTCATCTAAAATTACATGCGTACAAATATTTACCAATACTCATGGAAACGGTTAGTAATAAACCCCTATCATTAAGTTTGATATTATATTTTGTATTCTTTTATGCAACAGTTGATGGTTAAAGTTGGTACTTAACGACCGTCAACAATACCGCCACACCTATCCTTTACTCGTAGCTGAGTCGGCCCGAGGCCACGGCCTAGCCACCCGCGCAAAGTTAGTTGCTCCTCCTCCGTCGGTCTAGGACGCTGACAGGTGGGCCCTACCTGTCAGCTTAATCCTCGACCTCCAGTCGAGTGACGTGGGCTAACGTAAGCCCACGCCACCGCCTGTCTCATGTGCCCGCGCGTCTCCCGCGTCACTCCGCATCGCCCCGAACGACGCACGCCACTCCTCCCTCTGCCTCTCGTGCGCAAATAGTTGAAACGGCTAGATCCGAAGACCCCGGCCACCCATTTCTCTCCCCGCACGTCACCGCCGCTATTTCCACCATCCTCGGCCCATGTCCGTGCTCCCCATGCCTATAAATTGCCACCCCATGCGCCGACCATTCCTTTCCCTAACCCAATCGCACCTCCCGAGCCCTCAATCGTGCCCGTGCCGCAAAACCCTAGCTCCATCGCTGTTCATCTCCTCTTCCCGCCAAATCCCACCACTTGGCCGGTCGCTAAGAAATCCCGCCGCCGCCACCGGGTTCGCTAGCTCGTGGAGATTCTTGGTCACCGCTTGGATCCCGTCCTGCGCTGCCGGAACCCATCTCTTCTCACCCGCGGTGAGCCTCCCTTTTTTCCTTATCGGTCGGCGTTTCCCACCGCCACAAGCCCTCCCCCTCACTCTATTCCACTCTCTCACTCTTGCTGGACCTCGCAGGACCCTGGCCACCCTTCTCGTGGTTGCACCATGGCCATTTTTGCTGCCACGCTGTCTCCTCTCTCCACGTCGGTCGCCATCATGATGGTGAGCTTCTCTTTCCTCTCTTTACCCTTTTCTTTTCCTCGGCTGAGAACCGCTTGGTCCACCCGCTCACGCCACGCCCGCGCACCGATCCCAAGCAGCGCCGGTGACCGTTTGGCGCCCCACGCCGCTGCCACGTCCCGCTCGCTGGCAAGCCACGCCTCCCCCTTTTCGTGCCTTCGGATTTACCCATGGGTGAATCCGGGCCATCCGCGTGTCAGTGCCACCTCGGCACTGAGTCAGCACCGACCGCCCGCGTGTCCACCGCGTGGCTGCCACGTTGGCACCACATGTGCTCCACGTGGTGCGCGCGTGCACTCGATCCGTGGACCTAGTCCACCATGCGCCACCACCAAGTGGGTCCCGCCTATTGGCGCCGACACAACCTCACCCTGACGTCAGCCCTAAGGCTGATGGTGTAATAAATCATTAATTTCCTTTTTCTTTTTATTAGTAAAAATAATGGAACTTCTAAACTTCATAGAAAATTCATCTGAACTCTGTTTAAGTCCGTTCAAGATGACTCCTAAGAATGCCTGTTTTAGTAGACTTATAGCCTATTTGAAGTAGTCGCAGAAGTCCCTCAAGAGCAAGAGCAAGGCAAGTCATGTATTCCATATTGATCATATTGTACCTAACTGCAAAGTATCCCACTTTCTATTAAATTGCATTATTTCATAATGTCATGTGGGATGGGACCGATAATTTGCAGCCTAGCTTGATACCCTGTGTCGTTGATAACTTGGGATTCAATATGTCTAGATGTTGGATTAGGAGATCCTTAACCCTACTTAGTTCAACTAGCTCACTATGAGATAGCATTACTACTAGTTTATGGTGACATCAACTATGATGATCATGGACATGTGACTCCATGGTACAAGTTCAACAAAAACATGAATAATGGTGGGCTGTGGGTGCATAGTTTTGATAGTCACACCTATGACAATTAAGGACCAATTTGCAAGAAATCCTGGAAGAATTACCACGTGTACCACAAGCCAGCGTGGGCAACGGCTGGGCTTGTGTTGTAGCTTTCCCCTGTCCGATGTACCCAGGGAAGGGTGAGTGTGATGGAGTTTGGTTGGACCGGGCAAGGTCTTTGCGGCTTCCGAATTCACCTTGGCACAAGGGGGCTGCCTACCTTGGATTATGGGTAGGGGCAAAACCTAAAGTTTGGTGTCGCTTGGTCAGGGAGGGTTATACGAAGGGTCTTTTTGGTGTCGTGGTGGCATGTCGACGCACGGAAACATGTCATGGGGCTGTGTCTTATGGGTACAGATGTACACCTCTGATCAGAGTAGAACTATTCAAATAGTCGTGCCCACGGTTATGGGCGATCGACCAGATTCACCGTGATTAGTCCCATTATTAATAATTTGAATTAATTGGACTAGCTTAGAATAGATGAATGGATTGGGTCTGTCTCAATGTGGTTTAGCATTGAACAGAGATGAGTAATTTTGTTCAATTAAACACAACCACTTTTACTACTTTCAACTTTTGTCTTTAAAATGCTTGCTTTATGCGAGATAACCCCGGCCCTCCTTTAGAATTACTTGCATCATACCTCCCTTGGTATCACTACCGGAGAAAGCCACAATTGTCCCGGTTCGTAACCCTCGGTAGTCCCGTTGTCAAACCGGACTACGAATCCGGACTAGAGATCGGCGATTTCTAGTCCCGGTTAAATAACCGGGACTAGAAATGCATCTTTAGTCCGGTTGAAGCCACCAACCGGGACTAAAGATGGCGGAGCCACGTGGCCGGCTCCATCATCTTTAGTCCCGGTTGGTGGCTTCAACCGGGACTAAAGATTTTTTAATTTTTTAATTTGCCCTTTCTCTAGCCCACGCCCTCGCATTCTTTTGTTTTTTTCTTGTCAAATCCTAAAATCATCACGATATCGAAATCAAATATCACCGATTCACAAATAGCAATGAACAATACATATCCCAAATGTTTTTTAATTTTTCTCCACATATCAAATACATCTTCAAAATCAAAAAAATCACGGATCAAATACTATCACAAATTTGTTCACACATATATACAACAAAATCCACTATATACAATAAAATACAACAACATCAATTTTTCGCTCGGCTCGCCGCTGCTCCCGCTCGCCGCCGTCGTCGACTCCCGCTCGCCGCCGGCTCCCGCTCCCGCTTGCCGCCGGCTCCCGCTCCAGCTTGCCGCCGGTTCCCGCTCCCGCTCGCCGGGTGAGAAGATGACGTCCCGGTGCCGCCACCTCCTCCCCGCGCCGCCATTTCCTCCCTCCCCTTGCTTGCCGAGGGGAGAGGGAGAAAGAGAGAGAGGGAGAGAGAGAGAGGGAGAGGGAGAGGAAGAGAGGTAGAGAGAGGGAAAGAGATCGGAAAATGTGCTAAGTGTTTGATCTGTGGAGAAGACGATGCGAGCCGGGGATATATATAGCCAATTCATCTTTAGTCCCGGTTGATGGCACCAACCGGGACTAAAGATAATTTCCCGCTATTTCAATTCATCTTTAGTCCCGGTTGGTGGCATCAACCGGGACTAAAGATAATTTCCCGCTATTTTCAATTCATCTTTAGTCCCGGTTGGTGTCACCAACCGGGACTAAAGATAATTTCCCGCTATTTCTAATTCACCTTTAGTCCGGTTGGTGCCACCAACCGAACAAAAGATAATTTTCCTCTATTTTTCTAATTTATTTGGTCCCTAGGGTTAACAATTAAATAATTCATTAAATAGGGTCAAATTAAATTCATTAAATATAGGTTTAAAACAATAATATTAAAATTTAATCAAACGTAGATAATCCTAGATATTAATGAGCTCCTCTAGATATTGTTCCACTTTTGCCCCTCGCTTTTCTTTATTTTCATCTGCTGTTGAGCAAGAGAGGAAAAATTTGACCTTTTTGTTTTATTTTTTTATATTTTTATGGACTTAGGAGCACATGAGAGGTAACCACATAAAATTTGAGCATAAACAAGCAAAAGACGTGGCCTGTGGAAAATTCGGAAGACACGCTCAAAATCGAAAAAAGTTTCCTCGAAAAGGCAATCTTCCGAGGCTTTTGGGGAAAATAAAATCAATTTTCATATATGGAACATCTCAATCGGAGTCCATATGCGAAAGTTATGGCCGTTTTAAAAACCGACTCCGAGTTAGAGGATGAAACGGGAACAATACGCGTAAAACTTGTTAAACGCGCATAAACTAGACGTGACGACCAGGGTTTAAATGTATTTATCAATATTGTACATCCCTCCGATTCGTATATTATCACCAAAATAATTTTACAAAAGATTTTGTATATTGAGAATCATTAGTTAATAACAATATGATGATATGTAATAACAAAATTAAAGCTTTCTTCTATCTTCAATCACCCACCTCCATACAACACCACACTCTTTGAAATTACGTATACTCTTAAATTAATTTTTGGCCATTTGAATCATGTAGCAAAATTTATATATTTTTATTAGGTTCAGTTAAAAAATAAGCACATTCACTTTTGTCTCGGTTGGTAACACCAATCGGGACAAAAATAGCATCTCTAGTCCCGGTTGGTGTTACCAACCGGGACTAAAGATGGTGTCAAAGGTTGTCAGAACCTCTCAGAGTGCCAGACATCTTTAGTCCCGGTTTGTAGCACCAACCGGGACTAAAGATAGCATCTCTAGTCCCGGTTGGTGTTACCAACCGGGACTAAAGGTGTCCGGCGCTTTGACAGGCTCTGACAACATTTGAACCGGGACTAGTGGTGATCTTTAGTCCCAGTTCGTGACACGAACCGGGACTAATGTTCCTAGAAATCCTTAGACTTTTTAAACCAGGACTAGAGATGATCTCTAGTCCCGGGTGCAACTCAAACCGGGACTATTGTGGTTTTTGCCACTTCAACCAATGATGGTTTCTCCAGTAGTGTATGACTTGCTGAGTACAGCGGGTAGTACTCAGCCTTGCTTCCTTTTCCCCCCACCTCAGAGCTGGAGGATAGAGCAGAAGATGGCTTCAAGGATCATTAGGCTAGTCGCCACTGTCGACGATGCCCATGGAGTGGAGTCGCCACACTACGAGTGCCAAGATGTAGTTTCGCTCGGTTACTTTTTCGCTGCATTTATATAAATACTTTTATGATGTTTCTAAGATGTGGATTATGTATATCTATTTGTTGTTAATGTACCCTGGCCAGTCCTAGATAGGGATTTAATGCACATTCAGCTTTGGAAATTTTGGGCAAGAATTTCTGGGTGTGACACATATCTCTGCAGTTTAAGGACTTTCGCGTGAGCACGGGCTAGTGATGAGGGTTCCCGTTGTTGCGGAATTCGAGTAGAGTATTTGGATCGCCATTGTTGTAGGGTCCAGTTTTGATCTGCCGTTGTTGGCGGGATCACCGCGGAGGTATTACATATGGGATTGATGAAAAGCTTATGACTTTAGCCTTGCCGGCATACACCCTGAAGAGTGGTAAGCGCTAGCGTGGTGGTGGTGAAGCACATGCATTAAAAGGTTAAAGGTGTTTGTGGGCACAACGATACACCTGTGCAGAGTGTATGAATTGTGATATGTCACTCCCTGTTTTGGGTAGGTGCGAACGCGACACAAAAGGAACGTATTGGAGATTCTAACACATGTGGTGCCTTATATACAGTAGATTTCATAATTATTAATACTGATCTTTTATAGCATTATTTATAAACATGCACGATATCTTTGTGGACCATGGGTCTTTGGAGGTATTGTTTTTATTCAGGTGGGTTATGTGTCATGCCCAGAAATTCAGACCAGAGTTTCCGAAGCTATATGTGTATTAAAATCCCAGTCCAGGACCAGCCTGGGTACACATACGATAATGGTTGATATTACAGTTCCACGCCTTAGAAACATTACAAAAAAATTACAAAAGAGCAACGGAAAAATAAAAGGGGCCTAAGCCTAAACTTGACGCTTGCCACGTGGCTTCAACCAATCCACATGCATCTTCCAGAGTGCAGGACAAAGCCTACTCAACTTCATCTTCTTCTTCGGCTTCTTGCTCAGGTTCTAGTGAAGAGGCAAGGATGAGTACTTCCACATACTCAACAAGTCATACCAGAATAGAGAGGGTATGAATGCAAGGGAGAAGACAAGGATTTGGCTCGGGTTTGCCTTTAGCACAAAAAGCTATGGTTTTTACAAACAAAAAGGAGTTTTGAACATGAAGATGAAAAATGGTAAATTAATTAATTAATTCATATTAAATCCAACACTGTCCAACGTTATCCCCACGTTGAGACAGGCCCGAACCATCCAACTGTACTAGCCATGGTCAAATTAACAGGTTTTCAGCAGTGTGGGACTTATCACGGTGAAGTCGGTTGATCGCCCATAACCGTGGGCACGGCTATTCGAATAGGTTTAACCCTGATCAGAGGTGTACAACTATACCCACAAAGACACAACTCCACAACACGGTTTCTCGTGCGTCGGAATACCGCCACGGTACCCTGGAGAGGGATTGTGATAGGACCTTTCGTATAACCTCTTGCTAACCAAGCGAACCACACCAAGGTTTCGCCCCCATTCCTGTTCCTGGGTCGTGGGCAGCCCCCTCGAGTGCCACGGTGAATCCAGCAGCCCAGCAACCGGTAAGCCCCGGCCGACTGCAACTCCATCGCGCTCACCCTTGCCTGGGTTCGTCGGCTATGAAGGGCTACACTACAGGACCCACCGTTGCCCATTCTGGCTTGTGGTTTGTACGGTCATTCTTCTAAGGTTTCCTGTGAACCGATCCTTAAATGCCATGGGCACCACTAACAAAACCACAGCACCCACAACCCACCATTTGTCATGTTTCCACAAAGTCCTTGGATTATATCTTTGATTTCATGTGTCCAACATAATGTAGTCTACATGAAATTACCCATTTAGTTTGCTAGTAAGTCTAAGGAGGTCTAAGCATAACCTAGGCCTATAAGCTAGTCATGTTGTTATCCCAAGTTTATCAAAGGGGTTAGGGTGGCAAGCCTAGGGCTTAAATCTAACCATAGATGTCATTCAAAATAAATGCAGTTTTAGAATAATAAACAGGGTATTTTAGCAAAGCAGGGGTCAATATGATCAAAATGTAGCATGACTTGCTTTGCTCTTCGAGCTGAGGAAACTCTGTGACGACTTCGAAGTACATGGGATCGGAGGAACTACTCGGATCTACACGACAAAGAAGGCACTTCAACAAACAAGCTAAAAAGCTACGGAAACAAGTAACATAACCATTTTAATGGATTCTTGGCATTTTTATGAATTTAATGAAATTAGAATGAGCTTAAACAGAGCTCGGATTGAAAAGATATAAATTTTAGAAGATTATCAATGTTTTTACTAAAACATAAAAAATCCTTAATAATTTGTTGCGCAACAAATCCTAGAATGGCGTCATCGGCCGCGGGAGCGCCGGTCCATGGTGGATCGGGTCCACGGGTAGAGTGGGCGGTACACCATGTGGTGCACACGTAGCGCCGACGTGGCGGCCACGCGACGTGCCTTGTAGGCAAGCGGGGGCGGATGGCCCCGATCTGTCGAGGCAGATCGGACGGCCAGGAGAGGTGCGCGGGCGACGCGGTCGATCGGTGATGGCGCACGGCGGCCGGAGACCGGTCGGCTCCATTCGGGCGGCGGTGCTGGGCGGCGGAGTGCGACAGCTCACGCGCGGGCGGAGCCACGCACACTTGGGAGCAGCGGCACGCATTCGGGCCGAGAGGGGAAAATGGGAGGGACGCTCACCGCAGGTCGTCGGAGTTGGAGGGGACGACGGAGTGGATGGTGAGCGAGACGGTGGACGGTGACGGGGAGGGGCGGCTGAGGAAGCTCGGGCACCGGGATGGAGATGGAGGCAGCGGCGACGTCCGGGACGGCTCGGGACGGTGGGAAATCACGGCCAAAGGCCGACGAAGAGCGGCAACGCTCGGGCGCTCGGTGCGAGCGAGAGAGTGTGGGAAGGTCGGAAGAGGGTGTGGGGAGCTCGGGGAGGATGGGGCTGGCTTTTAAAGGGGACGGGGAGGTCGGTGGTGGCCGGGATAAGGAGGAATTGATCGCCGAAGTTAAGAGGAGGGATTTGGGGAAAATAATGGCCGGCGATTAACTCCGGCCATTTAGGGGGGCGGGAGCGGCGGCTGGGGCGATTAAAGGCAGCGAGAAAGGCGGGGGATTTAGGGCGGTGCCTTTAGGGCGCGCGGGAGATGCGGCGGCCGAGATCCGCGCGGGGGGGCGACGCTAATGGCGGCGGGCGGCGGAGGTTGAGGACGGGGCTGACAGTGGGCCCCACTCGGTGTCCCGGGGAGAAGGGGTGGCGAGATGGACTTATTGCGCGGCGCGAGGGGGTAACGGGCCGTGGCCTACGGCCGGCCCACGAGGAAGAGAGGGAGAGATGTGCGGGCGCGGGGAGGACTGGGCCAGCGGCCCAAGGCCGAATGGGCGGGAAAAAGCGGGAAAAGGATGGAGGAGAGAGAAAAACAATTTCCGTGATTTATTAATTCCGATTTTGATTTTAATTGGTTAAAAATTATTTCTAGTTCTCTGGAAATTCCACTAAAAATCCTGTCGTGTATTTTGACATGTAGAATTTAGAAAAATCCTAGCATGCCATTTCCATTTAGATTATTGATTTTAAAATTCTTTATTTGCTCCAGTTAATTCCCAACTATTTTCTTTTGTGATTTTTCCTTTACAATTTTTAAAAGGGGAACACACCTCAAGGTGTGACATTATGGCATATATTTGTTGTATTGCTATAGTTAGACTTGTTGAGTATGATTGGTACTCATCCTGTATGTATTGAATTCCTCATAGATGATTGTGCTAACTCTTAGGCACGAAAAAATTCTGCTCAGATGATCAAGAACACGAATAAATCCTTCAATGGTTTATCAAGAAGTTCAAAAGGTTGTTCTCTGCATCAACTCGACAAGGATAATTTTGACGACGACATGATCGTCTCGAGGTATTATTTAGTTATTGTGTTGGTAAAACTAATTTCTCATAGTTTTATTTTATGGGTTTCGCCGTAATTGTTTCTACTATGCTACTCTAGTGTGCCCATTTCTTACTAAGTTGATTCTTGCTGAGGAATGAGCCATAGACCGGTATTTACCTTGGAAGTGGAATGCGAGGGTCGCTACAGGTAGATCCTAGAAAACCATAACGAGACAGTGGCGAGAAGCTATCCTTTGGACAACAATGAGCCATGGTTTAAACTTGATCAGTCTATGCTAGGTCTTAGGCTTGTGAAAAGAATTACAAAACTAGACTTAGCCACTCTTTTGAATTACCTTATCACTTGCACAATTGTTGGGGTGGCTTGCTGAGTGCAGTTAGTACTCATCCTTGCTGTTTACAATCAATCAGAGGTGGATAATAAAGTCACTAAGGATACTTATGAGTACTATCCAGATGCTGCTGAAGATGATGGCATCCAATAGGTCTTAGTCCTGGTCGTTGCTGTGGCAATGGCATCGCCGCTGCCTACTTTTCGCTGCCTTATCTAAACTCTGTCTTTGAATATATTCTTGACCATTTGGTCCTATGTTCTAGTCTATGTCTGCGGGCACTATGATATAATAAATTGTGCAAGACGCTATTTGTATGAGCATTTGATACTCCAGCAATGTAATCGTGTGTACCAGACTACTTGATTTAGGAAGATGGTATGGTTTGACACGAGATTTCTATTATAAAAAGGGGGTCGACAAAGCTGGTATCAAAGCCATACGGCTGTAGGATAAAACCAATGGTGCCCTACCCCACAATAGGTTGACCAAGGGAGAAATACCCATCTAGTGTAATTTGTGAAACACCATATTTCTACAAACAAAACATTTTTATTTCTACTCTCCGCCTTACTGTTACTTTTTTTCCTAAATATTTACTCATCTTACACTACGCTGAACATGTTTTTTTTCAAAACTTACTATAGATGGCCTGCTATGGACAGACAATGGGTTGGGTGGACATGTCCCCACATTTGAAGGGAGGATACGACGAGCAGTTATGCAAGATGATGCAGTGCCTACGATACCTGACTGGACCCGTCTATCAAGGACAGAGATATGAGTTTTGTGACCTTTCGAGTAGGAGGCCACTATGAAGATTCAGTCGTGCACTGTTCGCGAGCTAGAGTACCTCTTCAGATCCCGCTACCATCGTGACTTAGCGGAGTATGTTCTCCAGGACGCTGCCAAGGAGGCGTTCCTTCGCCTTCATGCTCTGCATTGTGAGGACTACTCCTTATGCATTGTGCAGGACACGTCGTGTTGCTACAACCTGATGGTGGCATGCCTGTCCAGGTGGGCCGAGGCAGCAGATGATTGCTACGAGGAGGCACTGCTCGAGCTGGACAAGCAATAGAGGCGTCTGGGAGACCTCGAGGCTTATGTCATCGACATCACTCACTTCGTTTAGCAGCTCGAGGAGGACCACCAGTCCAGTGGGCATAGAGATCGCCATGTGGAAGGAACAACTACAGGTTCACGGTGAGTAGTTTGGGCAACTCCCGAAGCAAAACAATGCCAGGGGCGATGAGTTGGACACCCTCAGCGGGCAGCTAGTGAGTGCTCATCAGCAGATCCGACAACTGGAGGATAAGCTTGCGTACCCAGCTACGGCCACGCATTACCATAGCGACCGCAGTCACCACTACCACAGTCTCCACTATGACAGGTCCACTTCCTCTGTGCCTCTCCCATCCCTTACTCTTATGTGTGACCACCACTTTGACTACTACTGCTTCCTCACACCACCCGGCCTCTTTTCGCACTCTACTGGACAGTGTCGACCCGTTGGGCACCAAGGCAAGAACCTACCAGACCAAGACTGATTGGGAGCAGCCTGCTGCCACCGAGACAGAGCCTACTCCGATGGCCTTACTAACTCAGTTTTAGCCAGGGAGCAACGGGGAGACTCCCATTCATCTGGACACAGATCTGGAGGACGACACGGACTTGGGATCTGACACATAGCCAGAGGAGGTTGAGGAGAAGCCCTTGGTTCTGAAGTCACCTGAGAAGAGGTCATTCTCTTTCCGTGTTACCTTTGCGGGTGGTACTAACATCCGTAGGACGGCTCACAAGAGCATGGATCCCAAGGGCAAGAGGCTTAGGACTGACACAGAGACTGCCACTTCCACGCCTGAGCCACTTGGGTTTGCGTCTGCCAGGGACCACCCCCTTTCTGGACCGGTGTCACATACCCAAATTTTGGGGTCAAGAAATTTTTGTCAAAACCAAATGAATGTGAAGTTCTTCCATTTGGTGAACCAAAATTTTTCATTTCTAACTTGGTGAAGTCTTCAACCTATTGCAAGATTTGACAATTTAGAAACAAATTTAAAACTCTTCCATTCCTAACTTAGACCATGAATGCCATCAAATATAAGTGCATGCATATGCACAATGCATGTTTTCGGCTGGAGTCTTTTTTTGTGCATTTGGGAATTTTGGATTGCATTTCATATTAGGTCACATGAACATAATTAAAGATGATAAGCT
Source organism: Oryza australiensis (assembly GCA_019925245.2). Lineage (NCBI taxonomy): Eukaryota > Viridiplantae > Streptophyta > Magnoliopsida > Poales > Poaceae > Oryza > Oryza australiensis. The sequence continues at coordinate 772,796 of JAIFGZ020000250.1, read as the reverse complement.
CACCAAGCAAACCAATGATTAACCTTGAGTGTTAAACCCAAGGATATGAAATGCAGTAAAATGGTATCGTCTCAGGTCAAAGAAAAAGCCTAAATAAAATTTTTACGCAAATGTTGGGATGCGTCTATAAAATAGGAACCTACATGTAAGGAGAAGTCTTGTAATTATATAAGATAATTCATACAACGTAAAATCATGGAACAAATCATGCAAGTGCAGACCAATATAACCAACTCAATGTAATTTTGGTACAACTTCATAACTAAGTTTAATGCCTCAAACAAATTAGTCAAAACAATCACATAGTAGGCTAATTATGATTTTTAATCGACTAAAAGGACATCTTGTTTAAAAGTTAAAATGCACATAAGTGTACGTGGGAAATAATTTATTCAAATACTAGGTTAATTATCATGAATAAATATAATTTTTCTGGAATTTTCTCCTCTGTTTAAGTCTCCTAAAAATCCAAACTAGTTTCTAATTAACCCATCTTTGTTTAATTTATGTGAGCGATCTACAAATGATTTTTGTGTGCAACCAAAGAAAATGGAATCTAGGTATAATCAGCTACCTCCAGTAAAATTTTCACTAATTTATCTGGCCCACACATCATGTTATGAAGCTACAAAGATTAGGGAGAGAGATAATTCCAGAAAAATCATCTAAAATCAAGTGTACCTATGTTTCTACCCATACCCTTCTCCCTTTCCTAGCCTACCATGGCCTGGACCCACTTGGTAGCCCCCTTGGCTTGTTTTTCTGTCCCTCACCCTTCACCAGCTGGGAACAAGAGAGAGCAGAGAGAGTGAGGTGCGACGTGCAGTCGGCGCGCTCGACGCGTGGCCACGACGTGTCGACGGTGCAAGCTCCTCCTCTTGCCCTCAAACTTCCCCAGCCGCATTGCCCAACCTCACTCTCCATCCTTGTGCCAAGAGAACCGAGAGAGTTAGCTCTAGCTACTCTCCTCACCTTCATTCCCGTCGCCGGTCGTCAGGAAGACGAAGGCCGTCATCGTCGATGAGCCAAGGTCATTCCCACTTCTCTCGTGTTCTCTAATCTCCTGTCCATACCAGTTCAATCTGTGTTGATCTGTTTCATTCCATGCAGTGGTTCATCGGGAACCTAGACCTCGCCGCTAAAGCTCGGGAGCGTGTACCGAGCACCATCGCCTTGATCTCGTGGCCATTCCGGCTAATGTGAACCGAATCAAGCCAAGACCCCTCGCCATCAACTTTGCTTCAATTCTCTCTTGAAAACGCCCCACGAATCATGTACATTGGTGCACCAAGGAGGGAGATCGACTTCATCTTCCCCAAGTCCGGCCGCCGGCCCTCACCATTGGATACTCTTCTTTGGGTGAGCTTCAACGCAATTCCTAGCTCTGGTAGCAGCCTTGGGTCATCAGTAAACAATGCCACACCTCTTCTTGGCAGGCCGAAGACTAGAGGGGAACTATCGCCATCGTCCTTCTATTTCACATCACCGCCGGGCCGTTCCTCGCACTGCCGCTACTATCCAAGCTTCGACAGCCCACACATGACCTCGAAGTGAGTATCCAGGACCCATGCAGACCACATGCATGCATCCATTCGCATGGAAACAAGCCAGAGCTTGACATGCACTAGCATGCCAAACCACACCGCCGCTCGTACTCGCCACCAGCGTCGCTCCGGTCACCATTGGCCACGAGATGACATCAATTAGATTTCGAGGATTGTAGACTATGTTTTCTCTCAAGAGACCTCACCGAGTTCGACCACCAATCGCTGCCGGTGCCGGTGAGATCTTCGCCGGGTCGCCGAGCTCTGCCTCTCCTCTTCCCCGGACTCGCTGACATGTGGACCTGACCGGATTAGCGCGCATGGACTTCGATTAGAGGATGTTTAAATCTTGTAAGGTTTTAAGTGCAAAACATGTTAGGCTTACATGTGGGGTCATGGATCTAACCGTAAATATTCTAAAACCTAAGCACTCCAATGGACCCCATGTATTAATAATCTGAGAATATAAAAGAAAATAGGTGAGAGCAAAATCTTTTCAAATAAAAACTATGTTAAACTTGAAAAATTCATATAAAATCAACTATAGCTCATTTAAAAGTAAGACCAATTTCAGTAGTTTCATAAAATTGTGAACTTTAATGTTGTCGGATAAAAACCTATGCTTACAGTATGACAATTATTTCTAAGATTTTATAAAAAGAAAAGTTAACATAAAAGATGCTCTAACTTGTAAAATCCATCTAAAATCCAATAAGTCTCATTTTGGGATGAAACAAATTTCTGTGAACTCGCAAGATAATGGACTTTAATGTGGAACTATAAAACCTATCACTCATTGTACAAATTTTTGTCTCTAAAATTTAAATAAGGAACATCACACATAAAACATAGAGAAACTTATAAAAACATAGAAAATCCAATTTAACATATTTTTGGACAAACTAAAATTCTACAGATTCATCAACTTACACTCTCTAATTAGGAAAAATAAAAGTATATAATTACTTTGTGCCAAATGCATATAACACTAGTATCACTTAAATAATGTGCTTTAGATAAGCCAAAATATAGAGATTTATATAAAATTCATTTTAACTCCTTTTTGAGTAAGCTTAATTTCTGTAGAATCACCAGAACATATACTTTCAAACTATAAAATAGAAATATATGCTTACTATATAGTAATACCACTTAAATATTTATATAAGGAATAAACAACTTAATGCACACTTCAACTTGTAAAATTCATAGAAAATTCATCTTTAATGCATTCGAAGTGAACTAAGTTTCTATAGAACTAGCAAGTGATGAACTTCAATTAGGTAAAACAAAATATAGCAACTCATATACTAAAATGTCATTAAACTTTAAATAGATAACTTAGGTGCTAATCACAATAATAAATTAAGCACTAAAGGTATGTATGTATAGATGTATATATATAATGTATCCTAGTTCTAAATAAATCAAAATAAAACTTGTTGGATCAAAGAAACACTAAGGTTGTGTTTGTTTGAGCTTCCGCTTTCCAGCTTTTCTGGAAAGCTAGCTTTCTGAAAAGCTAGCTTACTAGCTGATAATCTTTTACTATTAGCTTTTGTAATAAATTTTATCTTCTTAGCACACCAAAAGCAAACAAAAGCTCATTCTAGCCAGCTTTCCATTCATTTCCTCCTAAACTAGCTTTCCAGCTTTCCGAAAGCCACCTCGAAAAGCTGGCTATTTGTTTTAGCTTTCTAGCTTTTGGAAAGCAGAAGCTAGAAAGCTACCGAGAAAGGTGAAATAAACAGGGCCGAAGTTCCATCCCTAGCCACCAGAACTTGGTGCACTTAGCTCATATATCAATTTCTAGGTGGATATGTTGAATACCTAACATAGAACACTCCCTAGATTAAAAAATATGTGATAGAGTAATATAAACTCCAAAATTTTGAAGGATAGATTGGTTAATCAAATTATTCATCTTTATGCATCTCCAGAAAATAAAACATGATCTAAATATAAAAACAGCTAAGGCCATACAAGCTTAAGGACTATGTGCCTAGAGCACATTATAACTTGTAAAATGCATAAGAGATTCTTAGAAACTCTAAAAATTGTGAAACCAAACGTGTTAGTCTTAGAAAACATATATCCTCACCTCTGTGAAGTCAAAATTTAAAAAATTAAATTATAGAAACATTTTAGAACACTACCTAATTAAATACTACCTTATATAGTAAACTTCGAAAATCAATAACTCCCAAATAAAAAGAGATAAAATTAAAATTATTTGACCTAAATTCACTTTAGACCAGTACCACCCCATTGTGCACAAATCATGTATTTTAGAGCATTCTGGATTTTTGCCTATTTCAGTGTTTAATTGCATATCGTGTGCTTTATTTACACAGTGAAGGAGTGGATTATGTGCTAACTTTTTCTCAATATCAAGGCATGTTTTTCTCCTCCCATCCTTTGAACACATTGAATCCCATGATTTGAGGAATGAAATATTTGTTTGCAAAAATTGCATACGAACTTAGACTATATCGATATTTAAAATTTGATTAAGGCAGGTATGACCTATTTTCTGCATTCCCTACCTTGGATAATTTTAATATTTGCTGTTTGTACCCCTATAAATGGTTAGAGTACATCCCTTGTGCTCAAATGGGTTTATATAGATGCTCTATGCAACTATTTTCTTAGCGTTGCTTAGAATTATGCAAATTCTCATTCCATCTATATTTAAGGTGTGGTTTTGTTAAGTGAACGCTTGCTGAAATGGGTTGAATATGATGAGTATTTGCGAACTAAAACATGTAAAAATGTGATTTTGACTTGGGCGGCAAGTGGCATGCATATGGTGTTAGTTGTATGCCGATAGGGGGAGAGATGTTTGTCCAAGTCCGTAAGGACCAAACTTGTATCACCAACTTAAAGTTATCCGTACATCCACATGTGCTAGTATGGGATGGCCTAAGCTGACTAATCTACTTAGCACCTAGCGTTGCACTGTGGTAGGCCGGTGTGTATGAGTTCGTGTAACTTAGAGGAACTTTCTATTTACCCCAATGTGGTAGTTTAGATTACTAAGTCTATCCAATACAACGGTATTGTACCACGTGGTGGTTTCCTGTCGCGTCCACCACCACGGCGTTAAGTTTAAGGCGTGGGCCCACCACTTAACGGTTCTAGGTTATATTTCCAGTATGCCTATGATGGAGGAACACGTATCGTGCTGGTGCAAGGCTAGATATTAAGTAGTGTAAAGGCTTCGTTATGACCTCTAGACCACATTCAACATGAAGAATGTGGTGGAGTCTTGCAAACTCAAAACAAACTACAGTGCTCATATCATGTGGGTAAAGTTGTACAAACTAATCGATTAGTCGTGCTCACGGTCAATACCGCTTTGGTGAAGTGTCATGAGTATAGACTCAATTGTTTTAAAAATGGGAACATGTGACTTGGTTTGAAATGAATAAAAGTATTGAGTTGTGTGAGTGAGGTGATATATTTTGACTTGTTGTCAAGGATGACAACAAGATGTTGTTTATGATGGAATCATGATGGAATTAAAGATGAAACTAAACACTTGTTTTTGTTAATTGAATTGTCAACTCCTTTATAAAAGGATTGTAAAATAAAACTTGCTTTATGCTGAAAATGAACTACTCATATAACCCTTCTTTGAATGTATGCCTCACATGTAGCATGTTAGGTTTGCCTTGTGCTTGACAAGTTAATGTACTTACTCTTGCTGTTGGAGTAACCTCTGCTTGCAGGTTTAGACTTAGTCTTTGAGTGATGCAGGTTTCGATTCGCTTCTTCTAGGATTTGAAATTAATGGGCTAAACCCATAGTCGGTGTGCTTGTGTTTGGGTAGTCAATCTTCCACTGGTCTCTGATATATTTATTTGGCCGGTCAGCCTATGTAATTATTAAATTGTTGTAAGTCTTTAAGTTCCTTTCATCTCAAATGTGTTTGCTGAACAGATTCGTCATGCTTCTGCCTGATAGCTGTCAGATCGGACAGTTTCATCTCATGAATACCACTGTAAAAGTATCTATGAAACTGCTTCTTCAAATCGGCCCAGCTTTGCAGAGAATTATATGGTAGAGAAGAAAGCCAAGTGAAAGCCGATCTAGATAAGGAGAGAGGGAATAATCTAACCCTCAGAGCGTCAGTAGCCGATGCCTCACTGCATTGAGCCAGGAATTGGCTAACATGTTCATAAGTTGACACGTTATCCTGCCTTGAGAATTTTGAAAAATCCGGCACCTTGTATCGGCTTGGCAGTGGCACCCTCAAAGTATTTCAGATATGGGTACCGATACATATTGTCGGTGTCCTTGGGCTTGAGGCCAAACTGTTCCCTCATCACGTCCGCAATCATGTCGGCCCAAGGCTTTTGTTGATGTGCTCCTTGCACCTACTGCTGCATCGGCTCGAATTTATCGAGTTGAGGCAAGTATTGGGGTTGAGGTGGTACCCCTTGTCGATACGGTGCCTGAGGCGAATGAGGCTGATAGAGGATATTGATAATGCCCCCAATGTGATGCTGAGGAGATTGATGCATCATGGGATGCTGTTGGTCATGAACAAACTAAGAGCCGATCGGCTGATGCTGCGTGCCGAAAGCATGTTGAATTGGTGTCTGCCGATTTGGCTCAACAATCGGCTGGCTTGTCCTGAACATGGTAGCAACTTGTTATTGAGAAACTTGATGGATGTTGTGTCCCTCGTGTTGAGGTTGCTGCTTAACTAGAAGCATAGGATTGAACTCTGGCTGTTTTGGCGCGGATGATGATGCGATCGGCTTTCCGGGTGCCGATGCTGACGCCATCGGCTGTCCTGGGGCTATGCCTGAGACAGGTTGCAATCCGTCGGTAGCCAAAGTCGTATATGGAGGAAATTTTCCCTCAGGAAGAAATATTGGCCCCTTGGCCTGATGTTCAACAATCTTAGCATCAACCACCGAACTGATCATGTTGTTCAGGGTGATAACAAAGATTCCATATTGGTTGATCAGAGGATGGTGCACAGCGTAGTCAATCCTGTCCTACAGATTGTTCAGCTCTGGGCCTTCCTTCTGTTTGGCATCCTGAAGTTTTCCACTCTTGCCAGAACTTGACTCAGGCTCGTCATCATTTGGCAATTTTACCTTGTACCTCTAGATGATTGTTCCTGACCGAGTTTGGACAAAGGAGTGCAAGAATTGTGTCTGCAATTTATTCATGATCTCCTCGAGTTCGGCCTTGTGCTCTGGCGTTAGCTTATCCATGGTAACAGGGATAATGTTCTCCTGGTCAACGTCAGAAGTCTTGATGTCCACCATGGTGTCTGTCTTGTAATCGTGTCCCACTGGCCGTGCCAAAAGCGTGTTGACTGTAAATTGTCACGCACTGGCCTTAGAGATTTGCTTTACTCTAGTGCAGGTCCAAATATTATTTCTGAGGTTCGTAAGCATGCCAGTTGGTTTGATCCTGCAACCAACAAGAAACAAAGAAAGAAAATAAATGTTAGACTGTAAACGATAGCCAATCGGTTTGTGGCCGATGACATATCATTCGTTGTTAAACCGATGCAGTATGCACTGAATCGGCCAATGAAATTAAATCTAATCGATCAGCTCTATATATTCATAATATATAATCTAAATCTCAAAATACATTTAAACCAAGTGATTGGGATGGATCGGTAGCGTACCGAGACAGTATAAATCACTTAAGTATGAAAGTACCTTAAGACAAAGATTATACATATTTATAGCATAGCCGATGTCATAGATCTAATGTGTACCGACTAGTACTCCGACACTACTTTATACTAAGATTTACCAAATCTGGTGGTTAACAGTTGGTTGCAGGATCAAACCAACTGGCATGCCTACGAACCTAAAAAACAAGATTTGGACCTACACTAGAGCTAAGCAGATCTCTCAGGCCAGTGCGTGACATTTTTTTCTGCCAACATGCTTTTGGCACACCTGGTGGGACACGATTACACGATAAGACATCATGGTGGACATCAAGTCATCTGAAATTGACCCAGACAACATCATCCCCGTCACCATGGACAAATTGACGCTAGAACAGAAGGCTGAGTTTGAAGAGATGATGAACAAACTGCAGAGTCAGTTTTTGCACTTGTTTGTTCAAACTCGCTCGGGCATGGTTGTTCAATAGTACAAAGTGGCTTTCCCGAGCAATGATGAGCCCGAGTCAAGTTTTGACAAGGAAAGCAAACCTCAGGAGAACAAGCAAGATGACGGCCCTACAAATTTCAACAATCTACAAGATCGGATCGATTATGCCGTGCATCATGCGCAGATCAACCAATCGGGGATCCTTGTTAACACCTTAAACAACATGATCAATTCTGTGGTTGATAGTAGGATTGGTGAGCATCAAGCCAAGGGGCCGGTATTTCTTCCTGAAGACAATTTCTAACCATATAGTACTCTGGTTACTGACAAACAACAACCTGCTTCGGGTAGGGTCCCAGAACAGCTGATGGTATCAGCATCGGCTCCTGGAAAGCCGATTGTTTCATCATCGACACAGAAGCAACCAGGGTTCAATCCTATGCTCTTGGTCAAACAGCAACCTCAGCACATTGGATACAACATCCCTCGGGTTTCCCAAGACCAAGTTGCGGCCTTGTTCAGAACGAACCCGCTGGCTGTTGAGCCAATTGTGCAAATGTCAATGGGGCAGGAGTGACCGATCCCTCAGCAGCATCAGCCTATCGATTCTTAGTTCGTTCATGGTCAACAAGCCCATGGGGTGCATCAGTCTCCTCAACATCACATGGGGGGCAATGTCAATCTCCAATATCAACCTCATTCACCTCAGGTGCAGTATCGGCAGGGGACACCACCTCAACCTCAGTACTTGCCTCAAATAAATCAGTTTTAGCTGATACAGCAGCAATTTCAAGGAGCACCACAGCAGAAGCGTTGGGCTGATATGATTGCCGATGTAATGAGGGAGCAATTTGGTTTGAAGCCTAAGGATACTGGTAATTTGTATCGGCATCCATATCTGGAATACTTCGAGACGGTACCATTGCCAAACTGATACAAGGTGCCAGATTTTTCAAAATTCTCAAGGCAGGATAACGTGTCAACCTATGAACATGTTAGCCAGTTTCTGGCCTAGTGTGGTGGAGCATCAGCTACCGATGCTCTGAGGATTAGATTATTCTCTCTGTCTTATCTGGATCGGCTTTCACATGGTTTTCATCTTTGCCATATAATTAGTCCAAAGTTGGGCCGATCTAGAAAAGCAGTTTCATAAGTACTTTTATAGTGGGATCCATGAGATGAAACTGTCTGATCTGACAGCAATCAAGCAGAGGCATGATGAATTTGTTCAAGATTACGTTCAGAGGTTCAGAGATACGAGAAATAGATGCTACAACTTGATTTTGTCAGATTCTTAGTTAGCCGATCTCACTTTCTAGGGATTGTTGACACCAATCAAGAAAAGGTTTTCGGCTCAAGACTGCGAAATCTTCGCTTACTTGGCTCAAAAGGTAACAATACATGAACAAAGATTTCAAGAAGCCAAGAAAGCTTTTAAAAAGATTAGCCACGTTGCATATACCTCTGAATCCAAAGAAGACGAGGATGACTCCGAAGTAGCAGCAGTCGAATGGGCAAGAAACAAGAAAATTGTTATATGTCACTAGGTAAAAAGTTCTTCCAAGGAGGAAAAATATAATTTTGATATTACCAAGGCTAACAAGATTTTTGATCTGCTACTTCGGGAAAAACAAATTTAACTTTTCATTGGCCATGTGATTCCATCGGCTCATGAGATGAAAAAGAGAAAGTATTGCAAATGGCATAATACTAAATCTCATAGCACAAATGACTGCAAAGTTTTAAGGCAGCAGATCTAATCGGCTATTAAAGCATGGAAGATCAAATTTAAAGATTCAAAGAAGCCGATGAAAGTTGATGGTAATCCTTTTCCTGTCAACATGGTTCACACGAGTGGGAGAGCAGCCGATAGAAAGAATTATCTGACCACACACCGTAATTCTGTCAGAATCATTGATAAATATTAGAAGAAGCATGATATGCAGGAAGAGAGATATTATGAGCAAGATGGCAGTTTTGATCCCCATTGGAGTTGCGAATTCTTCAGATTTTGCTAGAACGAAGGGATGAGACTACGATCAATAGAAGACTATCTAGCATGCAGCTATGATAAGGACTATGCTGGAGAATAAAGTCGATCCCGTCCTAAGGAAAATCGGTTGAGACAAAGGAAACTACCCGTTCATCAAAGTTTGGGTCCGATTCATCAAGATTTTTCACAAGAGGATTTTGATGAGGATGAAGATGAGACCATGAACCCTCAATGGTGTCCTTCTGGCTTTTTCACTAAGAACCAGAAGAGGAGGTTCAAAGAATGAGGAGCAGGGAACGTTTCCAGGAAGTACAAGAGGAGATCAATCATCGGCTGAAGAGAAAAAAGCAAGAACACTCGATGAGGGCAGCTAAGGAAAGGTTGTTGCTTCTGCATCGGTTAACATGGTATTTGTATTACCAGTGGAATATGAGGCTAGCCAAGCCGATGCAAATCTTGTGGAAGAATCCTTAGCCAAGTTGGTTTTGACCCTGGAACAAGCTATCTTTGAGAAACCAGAAGGGACAGGGCATCGACACCTCAAGCCACTGGATGTCTAGGGGTTTGTCAATGGCAAGACAATGTCCAAAATGTTGGTTGATGGTGGGGTTGCTGTGAATTTAATGCCATATGCTACATTCAGAAAGTTGGGAAAGAACGCCGATGATCTCGTCAAGACCAACATGGTTCTTCAAGATTTTGGTGGCAATCCATCGGAAAACAAAGGAGTTTTAAATGTAGAGTTGAGAATCGGCAACAAAACTGTCCGTACCACGTTCTTTGTCATCGATGGGAAGGGTTCATATAGCCTATTGCTTGGAAGAGATTGGATTCATGAAAATTGTTGTATTCATTCGACCATGCATCAGAGTTTAATCCAATGGCAAGGTGACAAGGTAGAAATCATGCCAACCGACAGGTCAGTTAATATTGCCAATGCCGATTTAACTCTTTGGGAGATGGATGGAATTGATTGCTTGTCTAAAAAATTTTGGCAAGGAGATTATCTAAAAGTGTCCGATTGTGACATACAGCCAATTGGAGACAAGAGCCCCGATTATTGCTTTGAGGACGTCATGGAGGGTTCAAGTTTCTACACCTAGGACACTGTAGATCATCTCAATGGCAAACTGGGACAAGGCTTCATGTCGGCCGATGATTTGGATGAAGTGGATATAGGTCCAAGGGATAGGCCTAGGCCGACTTTTATCAGTAAAAATTGGTCTTCCCATTTTAGAACCGAGCTAAGAGAGCTTTTGAAAGAATATAAAGATTGCTTTGCTTGGGAATATTTTGAGATGCCTGGACTTAGCCGATCGATTGTGGAACATCGGCTTTCTATCAAACCAGGATATCGACCATATAAACAACAACCTAGAAGATTTAAAGCCGATATGTATTACGCTATTAAAGATAAAATCACTCGATTGTATGATGCTGGTTTTATTCGGCCATGCCGATATGCTGAGTGGGTTTCCAATATAATTCCAGTTATCAAGATGAACGGTAAACTTAGGGTTTGCATCGATTTTCGAGATTTAAACAAGGTTACCCCTAAGGATGAATACCCAATGACGATTGCCAATCTATTGGTTGATGCTACTTCAGGGTGTAAAATTATAAGTTTTATGGATGACAATGCTGGATACAATCAAATCTTCATGGCAGAAGAAGACATTCATAAGACTGCTTTTAGATATCCTGGTGCGATCAGCTTATAGGAGTGGGTTGTGAGGACTTTTGGCTTGAAAAACGCTGGAGCTACATATCAGAGGGTCATGAATTACATATTTCATGATATGATCGACTTGTTGGTTGAACTCTATATTGATAATGTGGTAGTGAAGTCAAAGGAGATTGATGATCATATAGCCGATTTGAGAAAAGTTTTGAAAGAACAAGGAAATATGGCCTGAAGATGAATCCTACGAAGTATGCCTTTGGTGTATCGGCTAGACAATTATTGGGTTTTCTTGTCCACGATAGGGGGATTGAGGTAACACAGAGGAGCATCAATGCAATCAAGAATATCCAACCTCCAAGAGACAAGAAGCAATTGCAGTCTTTGGTCAGCAAAGTGAATTTCATCAGGAGATTCATCTCTAATTTATATGGAAAGATGGAGCCCTATACACCTTAACTCTGATTAAAAGCCGATCAAGAGTTTACTTGGGGGGCCGAGCAACAAAAGGCCCAAGTCAATATTAAGGAGTATTTGAGTTCCCCTCCAATTCTGATTCCTCCACGAAAAGGGGTATCTTTCAAGTTGTACTTGTTAGCCGATGAGAAGTCAATCGGCTCGGTCTTGATCCAGGAATTTGAGGGCAAAGAGAGAGCAATCTTTTATTTAAGCAGAAGGCTTCTAGATGCAGAGACAAGGTATTCTCCAGTGGAGAAGTTGTGCTTATGTCTGTAGTTCTCTTGCACAAAGTTGAGGCATTATTTGTTATCCAATGAATGCACTATAGTCTAAAAAGCCAATGTCATTAAGTACATGCTATTGGCTCTGGTATTGAAAGGGAAAGTTGGAAAGTGGATTTATGCCTTAACAGAATTTGATCTCAGATACGAATCGCCCAAAGCTGTCAAGGGGCAAGCCATAGCCGATTTATTGTCAAACATCGTGATGACTCAATCGGCTCGGTCGACATAGTGTCTTGGACATTGTTTTTTGATGGATCGGTTTGTAGTCATGGTTGTAGTATCAACTTGGTCATAATATCACCTAGGGGGTAAGTTTTGAATTTTCCTACGCTATTAACCCTTATGCCACCAATAATTAAGCCGAGTACGAGACAATTCGCAAGGGATTACAACTTTTAGAGGAAGTTGAAGCCGATGCCGTTGAAATCATGGGTGATTCTTTGCTGGTCGTCAATCAATTAGATGGACAATATGAGTGCAAGAATGATATATTGATGACCTACAATGAGAAGTGCTAAGAATTAATGGATAGTTTTCGGTTGGTGACTTTGAAGTATATCTCTCAGAGTAGAACGTTGAAGCTAATGATTTGGCTTAGGGTGCATCGGGATACAAGCCGATGATGAAAGATGTTGAGGTAGAAATCGCTACAATCATAGTTGATGATTGGAGGTATGATGTTTTTAATTATTTGAAGAATCATTCTCAATCGGCTTCGAGAAAATTGCATTACAAAGCTTTGAGATATTTTTTGTTGGATGATGATCTGTATTATCGGACAATTGATCGGATATTGCTAAAATGTTTGATTGTCGATCAAGCGAAGGTTGTGATGGGCGAAGTACATGAAGGTATATGCGGTACTCATCAATCGTCCCACAAGATGAAGTGGTTGCTTCGGCGAGCTGGATATTTTTGGCTGATGATGTTGGAAGATTGCTTCAGGTATTATAAAGGTTGTCAAGATTGCCAAAAATTTGGAGCAATTCAAAGAGCACCAACATCGGCTATGAATCCTATAATCAAGCCATGGTTGTTCAGAGGTTGGGGAATCGATATGGTCGGCCAGATTAATCTACCTTCAAGCAAAGGACATAAGTTTATATTGGTGGCAACCGATTATTTCACGAACTGGGTAGAGGCAATACCATTGAAGAAGGTTGACTCTGGGGATGCAATTTAGTTCATTAAAGAGCACATTATATATCGATTTGGTGTTCCTCAGACGATTACAACCGATCAGGGATTTCTTTGCATCAGATGAGTTTGTCCAGTTTGCAGAAAGCATGGGGATTAAGTTGTTGAATTCTTCACCATATTATGCACAAGCTAATGGACAGGCAGAAGCATCCAACAAAAGTTTGATTAAGCTAATTAAAAGAAAGATTTCTGAGTTTCCAAAGCAATGGCATATCCGATTGGCCGAGGCATTGTGGTCTTATCGGATGGCTTGTCATGGATCGATCCAAGTGCCTCCCTACAAGCTAGTTTATGGGCATGAAGCCGTGATACCATGGAAAAGTGTCGTCGGCTCAAGGAGGATTGATTTACAAGATGAGTTGACTGCCGATGATTATCATAATCTCATGGTAGATGAATCGGAAGAGTTGGTTCAATGCAGGATGCGTGCTTTGGAAAAGGTGACAAGAAATAAGGAAATAATCGCTTGTCATTATAACAAGAAAGTTGTGCCAAAATATTTTTCAGAAGACGAGTTGGTTTGGAAATTGATTCTGCCGATTTGACTCGTGATAATAAATTCGGCAAGTGGTCACCGAATTGGGAAGGGCCCTTTCGAATCTACAAGTTTGTTTCTAAGGGAGCGTACATGTTGCAAGGGCTTGATGGAGATGTTTTTGGAAGGGCTCCCAATGGGAAATACTTGAAGAAATATTATCCAAGTGTTTGGATCAATTCATGATTCGAATGTGTTATGCCGATACATGGTAGCCGATGTGTTGACATCGCCTTTAGATGGCCGATATAAGTTATATTGCCCTTAGTTTTTTTAACTAACCATAATTAGTTGAGTTCTGCCGATGTGTGATGGACGATATTTGCGATATCTCCCTTAGTAAAGCCGTAATTTTATCAGTCACGCTCCGCTTTTTCCCCTAGCAGTAAATCACCCGGAAAAATCATGCAAAAGAAATTGTCGAAAAAACCTAAAGCAAGACGAATATGGAATTTTAAAATCCACTTGATAAATGGAAAGGGCTTGGTGGAATTTTTCTGGTTTCCCCGTGTCAAAATACACTAACAGGATTTTTATTGAAATTTTCAGAGCATCGAAAATAATTTTAAAAATCAAATAATTTAATTCCTAAAGGAAACGGTTTTTCCTTTTCCCCTTTTTCCTTTTCTTCTCCTTTTTCTTTTTTTCTCTGCCCGTGGGCCTTTGGCCCACTTCCCTCCCCCTCCTTTCCGGCCCAGCCCGGCCAGCCGCCCTCCCTTTTCCCCCCTCCTTCCCCTCGGGCCGGCCCAGATCGCCTCAAACCGCCAGCGCAAAGTCCGCAACACATCCCCCTCGGGTCCGGGCGATGACAAGCGGGCCTCACTTGTCATCCCTGACCACCGAACGAGCCGGCGCCCGCGCGTGCGCACGATTGCATCGCGCCGCCTTCTCGGCCACGTTCCGATCTCCCCGGCCGTGTAACTCGGTGTCCCCACCTCCCCCGCACCTCGCGTCCCCACATCCCCTCTCTCCCGCCTCGCGTGCGCACCGAATCGGCCGCGTTTCGAATTTCGGGTGCCGTCGAACCCGAGCCACGTCGCGCCACTAATCCCGTGCATTCCAGCCAACCTGCACCGCCTCAAGCCCCTATAAAGCTTCGCCGCATCCATTTGCTCGCATCCGCGCCGTCCCGAGCTCTCGCACCGCGCAAGCACCGCCGCCACCGCAGAGCACCGCTTCCGGCCACTGTTCCGGCCAAACCACTGCACCCGGCGCACAATCACCGCCATCATCACCTTCGCCACTCTTGGGAACGCAATTCCCCTAGCTTTTCCCCAATTCTCCACCACCAAATCGCGCCGTCGTCGTGATCCCTCCGTCTCCGGCTCGGTGAGCTCCACCTTCCTCTCCCCCTTTCGTTTTGTTTCGATTCCATTACTGTGCCATCCCGTACCGAGGCCACCGCACATCACCGCCGTGCGTACGCGTGCGCGCGTGCCATCCCAACCGCCGCCGGTGCCTCTAGGGCCTGTGCGCAGCCGGTTTTGCCGTCGGCCGACGTCGCCCCTTCGCCGCCGGTCGTGTCCCGAGATGTTTTCACCTCGAACCCGTGCGGCTTCTAGATGTAACATCGCGTGCGCCATCGTCCGTTGCCCACCGCTATTCGCCAGTGAGCATTGGGTCTCGTGCGCCGCCGTCCCGTGCCAAACCGCCACTCGCCGCCGGTCGCATCCGCTCACACCCTCCCCCCGGCCGTTGGATCTGACCGCGAGTCATCCGGGCCGTCCATCTTAAACCAACGCCGCCCGCCGCCCACGTGGCCGCGCACGTGGCTGCCGCGTAGGCGCCACACAAGCGCCACGTGGTGCGCTCTCCTTCCCGAGCTCTGTGGACCGTGTCCACCGTGAACCCTCCTCTCCCGTGTGTCGTTGTGCCATGGGGCCCGTGAAGGGTTACGCGGAGGCTACGCTAGCCGAAAACAAAAACTTTTAACGCGCAAACCAGGAACTCTTGCAAGTAAGGGCCGATAGATCGTTACCGATTGGAGTATGCAGTGGAAATAGCCAATCAGGACTATCCGATCTAGAGCAGTATAGCCGATTCCCGCAAGCCGACAGCCGATTCCCGGGGACAGCCGATTCACCAATCTGCCGATTCGCGGATGTAGCCGATTCGCCGAGTCGGCGGCCGCGTTCTCGCGCCTCGTTCCGATGCGCTCGACCGCAGCCGATCGCCGCGAGCCGCCTTGCTCCGAAGTACCACACCGATGAATCGGCGTGCAACGTAGCGGCGCCTCTACCGGTATCCACACGTCCGGGGACGGAACACCGAACACCCGTGTGCTAGCACGCGATGCAAGGCTAGGGTTTGGCTCGAAAGTGGGGAGGGTTTCCGTGGAGATTGATCTCGGCGACTTCTGTTGCGGATTCGTTCAAAGCGATACATCAACTCTCCACCCTCCCCTTTATATAGAGTTGGCCGACGGGACTAGTGGCCGATCGGACTCTATTTCAAATCGGATCCCATCCGAATCTCATAGAGTCGGCCGCCCATACGTCGTAAGACCATAAGACTCTATCCGATCCGATCCCTATCCGATCGAGCCGTATCCAAGTACAACTCGAATATCTATTATATCCCCTTAAGCGTGCGACCGTAGGTTCGGTATACTCGGTTTCGGCTATAGTCTAACTTAGCCGACCGACGGCTCGAGTCCAACTCACGACTCAGAACAGGTGGCGCCTAGCAGCACATATTGACACCATAGTATACAAGAATATAATATCGGCTCGAACCTGTAATGTATACACAAATCCCTTTGCCTCACGATACCAATTAAGCTATAGGCAAGATGTGTATCATCCCTTCAATAGCTTAACCATTCACTCGAACCGTATTGGATTATTTGTCCGTTGATTGACTCCTCAATCAACTTAGCATGGCCATGCATTTCCATAATCCATTACCTCGAGGGCCCAGAGATATCCTTCCAAAGGAGGGGCAAATTTCATCTTGATCACTCACATCCCACTCCATGTTTCATAGCAAACCCGAAAACTACCTTTATAACTACCCAGTTATGGAATAGCGTTTGGTAGTCCCAAAGTAGGCTACTACACATGTTGGAATCCATGGTAATCTCGGTCTAAGGACTTTGTACCAACACTACCAGACCAACTAATGGCACATTAATTCCCGTAGTGTCTCATGGTGGCTCTATCCAACAATGTGTTCTCCAACACATGTGTCCATATTTATTGATTTGGTATCTCCATACCCTTGATCTATGAGACATGATCATCAATCAATAAACATGTCGATCTTAGAATCATATTTGTTCTAACAATATGACATATCATCGAGGATCGTTTAGAAATAGATTCATAAATAAAGAGTCTCATAAATAAGTCACATACTTATTGATCAATACAAGATGTCTATTTCATGGAACTGAATAATACTTTTTCATTTATACATAAACATTGACCATGATATCCAACATCTCCATGTTGCCTCTAGGGCATATCACTAACAATCTCCCACTTGCACTAGAGTCAATCATGTAAGTATCTAATACCCATTGCTCTTGTGTGCGCCTCATGCTTCGCCCGAGGGAGAGGATTTGTCGGCGGATCGGCTATGTTGAGATCTCGTGTGCACCTTGCATATCTTGACATCACCTCTCGTCCACTATCTCGCGGATGAGATCATATCGCCGAAGTATGTGTTTGGACTTCGATGTAACCTTGGCTCCTTGGCTTGCGCAATGGCTCCACTATTGTCACAATAGAGAGACATTGGACCGCGCACTAGTCATCACACCAAGCTCGAAATGAATTTCTTGATCCAAACAGCCTCCTTTGCGGCTTCGAAGCAAGAATGTACTCGGCCTCCGTTGTAGAATCAGCAACGAGTATCCCGCTTGGAACTCTTACACTGATCGCGCCTCCGTTCGGGCAGAACACGAACCCATTGCGATCTATAATCATCCTTGTCTCGTTTGGAAGCTAGCAACGGTGTAACCACTTACAACAAGCTCTTCTTCACCTCCATAGACTAGGAACATATCCTTAGTTTTTCTCAAGTACTTAAGGATATTCTTTGCAGCATCCAGTGACCTTCACCTGGATCTCGATATCTCGCTCGTAGCACTCAAAACGCACGAGACATCTCGGGCGTGTACATAGCATGGCATAAATGATGGATCCAATTGCTGAATCATATGGAACCATACCCATCTTATTTCGCTCATCATGTGTCCGAGGACACCGATTCTTGCTAAGATTAATGCCATGTGACATGGGCAAGAAACCTTTCTGAATCATGCATGTTGAACCTTTTCAACACCTTGTCAATGTATGTACTTTGGCTTAATCCAATTAGCCTCTTGGATCTATCTCTATAGATCCGAATGCCCAATATGTATGCTGCCTTCCCTAAGTCTTTCATGGAAAACTATTTTTCAATGAAGACTTGACGGATTCTAGCATAGGGATATCATTTCCAATCAGTAATATGTCATCCGGATATAAGATTAGAAATACAATTGCGCTCCCACCGACCTTTTGTAAACATAGGCCTCCTCTTCATTTTTGATGAAACCAAACCCTTTGATTACTTCATCGAAACGAATATTCCAACTCGAGATGCTTGCTTCAATCCATAAATGAATTTCGTAGCTTGCATACCTTTCCAGGCGATTCGGATCGACAAAACCCCGAGGTTGTGTCATGTATACATCCTCGCTTAGGTTTCTATTTAGGAAAGCCGTTTTGACGTCCATCGCCATATCTCATAATCGAAATATGCAGCAATCGCCATATCTCAATGGTTTTGACACCGTCAGTGGATCAACCAAGTTTCAAACTTGATTGTCGTACATGGATTCTATTTCGGATTTCATGGCTCCAAGCCACTTGTTGGAATCGGGTCCCACCATCGCTTCCTCATAGGTCTTAGGTTCATCGTTGTCCAACAACAATATATCACGTTGTTCCGCACCTGTGTACTCGGGCGCACGACGTGATCTTTCAGACCTTCGTGGGGCTGGTGTATCTACAACTGGTGGCGCAACACTTTGCTCCTCCTGTTGTGGTTCTGTGGTCGCTGAAACATTTTCTGGTGTTTCTTGAACTTCTTCAAGATGCACCCTGCTCCCACTAACCCTTCTTGAAAGAAACTCTTTCTCCAAGAAGACACCGTGTCGGGCGACAAACACTTTGCCTTGTTCCCGATTATAAAAGTAATATCCCTTAGTTTCCTTAGGATATCCCACAAAGAAGCACTTGCGATTTGGGTGTGAGCTTGTCGATCAAAACGTTTTACATAAGCTTCGCATCCCCAAATTTTGAGAAAAGACAAACTAGGGGGTTGCCCGTCCATATCTCATATGGTGTCTTTTCAACCGACTTAGATGTAACTCTATTTAGTGTGAGCGCATTGCTTTCAAAAGCATATCCCCGAAGGATAACGGAAGATCACTTTGGCTCATCATGGACCGTACCATGTCCAACAAGGTGCGATTTCTCCGTTCGGACACTCCGTTCCATTGCGGAGTTCCTGCGATCAACGTGGAACAATTCCACAATCTTTGAGATGATTACCAAACTCTTGGCTCAAGTATTCCCCTCCACGATCTGATCATAGAAACTTGATTGTTTTCCCTAAATGATTCTCAGTACTTCATTTTGGAATTCTTTGAACTTTTCAAAGGATTCGGACTTATACCTCATTAAGTAGATATAACCATATCTACTAAAGTCATCGGTAAAGGTAATGAAGTACGATAACCACCTCGGCCGTTGAGCTCATTGGTCCACATACATCGCATGTACGAGTGCCAACAAGTCACTTGCTCTATCACCGTGTCCCGTGAAAGGTGCCTTTGTCATCTTACCAAGTAAACAAGACTCACGTGTCTCAAATGATTCAAAATCAAAAGAGTGAAGCAATCCATCCTTATGGAGCTTCTCCATGCGTTTCTTATTTATATGGCCTAAGCGACAATGCCAAATAAACGTGGGGTTTATATCATTAGAGAGTTGCCTTTCTGTATTAATGTTATAAATGGGAGACGCTTCAAGATTCAAAATGTATAATCCATTCACCAATGGAGCATGAAAATAGAACATATCTCCGAGATATATTGAACAACCATTGTCCATTGATCTAAAATCATATCCTTCCGCTTGCAAACATGAAGCGGAAATAACGTTTTGACATAGTGTTGGAACACAATAACAATTATTCAATTCCAAAACTAATCCGAAGGTAGATGAAGTGGTATCGTGCCGACAAAGAATCGTAGCAACGCTTGCTCCATTGCCGACGCGCAGTTCACCTCGCCCCTTCTCAATCCTCTACTTCTTCTCATTCCCTGCAACGATTTGCAAATATGAGCTACGATCCGGTATCAAATACCCAAGAGTCGTAGGTGAAGTAGCGAGATTAATGTCTATAACATTAATACCTGAGCGTAAGTCGTACTTTGCTTCTTCTTGAGATCCTCCATGTACTTCTTGCAGTTCCTTTTCCAGGGGCTGTCTCCTTGCAATAGAAGCAAACGGCATCGATGCCGCCGACCCCTTCTTGCCCTTCTTTGCATTGGAGGCACTCGCGATCTCATCGGGAGTTAACTTCCTCTTGGTGCAAAGTTTCTTGACAGTGGTTTGCGCTTTGCCTTCGCATCATCATCACATGATGACCGTTTTTCTGGATACTCTCCTCACTGTCTTTAGCATCCCATGCAATTCAGCCAAGGTTCTATCCATATTGTTCATGTGATAGTTTAATATGAATGGCTCGAAGCTCGGAGGGAGCGACCGGAGAATCACATCGGTAGCCAACTCTTGGCTAAGGGGAAAACCTAGTTTTTCCGGACTCTCGATATAGCCAATCATCTTTATCACATGCGGACTGACGGGATTCCCCTCAACAAGCTCGCACGCAAACAAGGACTTTGAGGTGTTGAACCTCTCGGCCCGAGCTTGGTTCTCAAACATGCCACGCAGTCCCGAATAATAGTGTGAGCATCGCTGCTCTCATATTGCTTCGAAGCTCGGGGACATTGTAGCAAGCATGAGACAGGCTTATATCTAGGGCATCATTAGTGTGCTTCTCATAAGCCCTCCGTGCGTTGCGGTGGCATTATTTGGCAAATCCTCGGGATAGGGTACTTCAAGAACGTACTCCTTACGCTCTTGCTTGAGAACAATTCTCAAGTTGCGATACCAATCCATAAAGTTTGTTCCATTTAATTTTTCCTTTTCGAGAATAGATCGCAAATTAAAGGTACGGGTGTAGTATTAGCCGCCATTTATTCTACAACGAAAAAACAAAGTTTAGCACAATGTTTATGTTATGTCTTTTGTTAAACAATTTAACATAAGACTCCCATTACGTATTTTCCACCTTCCCTCTAGGTTACGTATTGGGTCAAGATCCACATGTTAGTTAATTTTCTAGTGAGCTTTGGCATCACCGCTAGAAAATTAGTAACATCGGTAAGCAACTCCTTGCTAATCACATCTCTATGTGACTCTTGTTGTTGGTGTGGCATCTCCATGCCCCGGCCCCAACCTATGCCCCAAGGCCCAAAACTGTTTTGATAGCCTTGTTAAGTAAACCAAATGCTCCGCTGTATATGTCCGACATATACCCCTCGTGTTATGATAGAGAATGGCACTCGCTTTGGCAGACCCACCATTGACGAGCATAACGATGACGGGTGCAACATTTGGAAGGGCATCATTACTACTTAATTTTGTGAGGGATGCTATCCTATCAAACAAACATATCACATATATGAAAGCAGTAGAATAGCATGAAATAGTATGGCCCCCTTCACATGGTGATCTCCATCTCCATGCCGGTGTACAGATCTCCATCTTCATCACCGTTCTTTCGAGTGCCGAATGCTTGATTTCTTCAAACTAAGCTACTACTATAGAAGCTCTAATTGAAGATTACATCGACTCGCAGTCGTGAAAGAATATTACAAGCATTGCACGTATGAAAGAATATTACGGGATTGCACATATGAAAGAATATTACGTGCATCACATGCATCTCATACATACAATAGGGCCATACCATCTCAAAGCATTCTCTGCAAAAACAAGTTAGGCGTAGAAACCTTTTCTACCTATCGCAGAGAAACGACATCGAGACGACCTATAAGGGGGGGTGCACACGGCGGTCCCGCTAGCCGGTTAGCGGGCGGGGGTCGAGGGGAAGCCGCACCACACGAAATTCATAGATCCAATCTATGAATTCGCTTACGGAAACCATGTCGGCATAATCATATTATGCCGTCCCGATACACTATCAAGGGAGATGGTTTGCGTAGGCGCGAGGCACTAACAAGATCGGACTACGAGATAGCTTCGGCATAATCACATTATACCGTTTCGATACACTATCAAGGAACGCTATCTCGAACCCAACTCAAACCGAGTTATATGGAAATTGCTTCGACGTAATCACATTACGCCGTTCCGATACACTATCAAGGAACGCAATTACCATTAACTCTCCTCAACAAATCCCTAAAACCGATTGATCTAATCAACCCGTGTGCAAAACTTGTTCCAGATCCAATCTAAAACCCGAACTAAGCAAGATTAGCTCTGATACCACTGAAGGGTTACGCGGAAGCTACGCTAGCCGAAAACAAAAATTTCTACCGCGCAAACTAGGAACACTTGCAAGTAAGGGCCGATAGATCGTTACCGATTGGAGTAGAGTGCAGCGGAATAGCCAATCAGGGCAATCCGATCCGGAATAGTGTAGCCGATTCCCGGAGACTGCCGATTCGCCAATCAGCCGATTCGAGTCGTCTGGCCGCGTTCTCACGCCTCGCTCCGATGCTCCCGACCGCAGCCGATCAAGAGCGCGCAACGTAGCAGCGCCTCTACCGGTATCCACACGTCCGGGGACAGAACGCCGTACACCCATGTGCTAGCACGCGATGCAAGGCTAGGGTTTGGCTCGAAAGTGGGGAGGGTTTCCGTGGAGATTGATCTCGGCGAGTTCTGTTGCACGCGATGCAATTGACGTATCACAGCTCTCCACCCCTCCCTCCTTTATGTAGAGTTGGCCGACGGGACTAGTGGCCGATTAGGACTCTATTTTGAATCGGATCTCATCCGTATCTCATAGAGTTGGCCGCCCCACACGTCGTAAGCCCATAGGACTCTATCCGATCGGATCCCTATCCGATCGAGCCGTATCCGAGTCCAACTCGAATATCTATTCTATCCCCTTAAGCGTGCGACCACGTAGGTTCAGGTATACTCGGTTTCAGCTATAGTCTAACTTAGCCGATCATCGGCTCGAGTCTAACTCAGCCGACTGTCAATAGCGGCGCCTAGCAGCACATATTGACACCATAGTATACAAGAATAATATCGGCTCGAACCTGTAATGTGTACACAAATCCCTTTGCCTCACGATACCGGTTAAGCTATAGGCAAGATGTGTGCCATCCCTTCAATAGCTTAACCATTCACTCGAACCGTATTGGATTATCCGTCCGTTGATTGACTCCTCAATCAACTTAGCATGGCCATGCATTTCCATAATCCATTACCTCGAGGGCCAGAGATATCTCTCCAAAGGAGGGGCAAATTCCATCTTGATCACTCACATCCCACTCCATGTTTCATAGCAAACCCGAAAACTACCTTTATAACTACCCGATTACGGAATAGCGTTTGGTAGTCCCAAAGTAGGCTACTACACATGTTGGAATCCATGGTGATCTCAGGTCTAAGGACTTTGTACCAACACTACCCGAGACCAACTAATGGCACATTAATTCTGTAGTGTCTCGTGGTGGGTCTATCCAACAATGTGTTCTCCAACACATATGTCCATGTTTATTGATTTGGTATCTCCATACCCATGATCTATGAGACATGATCATCAATCAATAAACATGCCGATCTTAGAATCATATTTCTTCCAACAATATGACATATGATCGGATCGTTTAGAAATAGATTCATACATAAAGAGTCTCATAAATAAGTCACGTACTTATTGATCAATACAAGATGTCTATTTCATGGAACTGAATAACACTTTATTCATTTATACATAAACATTGACGTGATATCCAACATCTCCATGTTGCCTCTAGGGCATATCACTAACACTTGGCCCTACAGTCATCTCATCAAGCTTGGTTTTCTCTGCGGTAATTGATTGCTGATAAGCTTCGATTGTGGCTTCAAGAGCTTTTCTCTCTCACCGATCGGCAATCCTTTGTCGTTCCCTTTCCAGCTTGTATCGGTGTTGTTTGTATGCTGCTTGGGAGATGATGTCAGCTAGGTTGTCTAGGATTTGGTCTTGAATTTCTTCAAACCATGCTCTAATCGGCCCATAGTTGACAACTAAGTAGTCCAAGGAAC
Organism: Oryza australiensis; assembly: GCA_019925245.2. NCBI lineage: Eukaryota > Viridiplantae > Streptophyta > Magnoliopsida > Poales > Poaceae > Oryza > Oryza australiensis. The sequence goes on along the minus strand of JAIFGZ020000250.1, from coordinate 748,653 downwards.
TCTCTAGCCGATGAGCCATGTCTAAAAGCTTAGCCTTCAGGTCATCGGTAAGAGGAGCTAGAGCTTTACTTGTGGTCTCTTTCTCATCATCTAGGAACTGCCCTATGTCAAAGGAGAACATATCAACTAGAACCTGAAAAGAAAGCATTGAGATTGTTAAGTGTTGGAAAGCTTAAAATAGCCGATATGGACTTAAGAGAAAGTGCTTACAGGGATGACAGGAGCTGCTTCTCCTTCTGCTTCCACATGATGGCTGCCCCTAGCCGATGGAGTGTGTTCACTTGGTTTGTGCTAGGCAGGTCCTGGAGAGCGAGGAGGCTTCACAAAAGAAAACAGACAAGGTTAGTTAAGCATCGGTTAATTGAAAGTTGAAGAGTTTGAGTTTAGAGTTACCGATGGAGGTGGAGTCGGTTTCTTCTTGGTGGCCAATTTTTTTTCTGCAAAGTGAAGGAGTTTGTTCAAGAATTGAAATGTTAATATTTAAAGGAAGGAAAAATGCAGAAAGGTATATACCAGTTGAGGACGAGGTTGGCGTCTTGGAGGAGTTGGGGTTTTCTGAGGAGTTGGGTCATCGGCTGGCGGCGTCTGCATGGTTCTTCTTGTTTCACTTGTATCTGCAACAGCATCGTCGATGACTTCCTCCATTTCTTCTTGATTGAGGAACTCCTCTACGTCTGGGTCTAGGGGCGGCAGATCATCGGCTGCAGTTGTTTTTTGTTTCTTGGGAGCTTTCTTCTTTGCAGTCGATGGATCGACAACCGATGGCTTGGTCCTTTTCCTTCTTCCAGATTCAGAGCGGATCGGCTGGTGGGTTTGACAATGAAGCAAAGAGGCCGTCTTGGGGGCATCGTAGCTGATCCTTGAAGGAGCAAGTCCACCACCATTTGGAATAATCTCGGTAGCATAGTAGATGGTTGCTCCAGTATTGCTGGCATGAGGAGGGGAGGAGTCGATAGTCTGCAAGCAAAGAGAAAGGTGTGGTTAAATACTGAAGAGTAATAGCCGATAATGAAGAATTTGACCAAAAAAACAATACTTACTTGTGGAACCGGCTCCGAGAACATAGTAGTCCGGTACATTGAGGCCGATTGGTGAAAAAGATGTTTCTTCCACTCTATCCACCATCGGTCAAAAGCCCTACTCCTCATTATAGCCAATTCAATATTCTCAATACTGCCAAGTGAGGGGCCTTGAATGTTGAGTAGTCTATCCATCATGAGGCCCAAAGTGATCTCACCCCTAGTTTGGATCTTGTCCACAAAGAACAAGCCAATTGACAGTTGACCCATGCCTAGTTGTCTGGCAGCACTCATTGGATGATAAAACTCATATGAAACTTGGACATTTCTACCCTGGTAGAAGCCGACTGGGAGGATATAAGGGCAGATGGCAGTTGTGAAGGTTTCCCTGGACTTGTCAAACTTCTCAGAGTTGATCTCATCGAATCTGAAGTCATTTGGGAGCTCAAAATCTTTAGAGTGGTGATATGCCAACCAAATTCTTGAGTCCCTTGGGAATCCTTCATAGAAATTGCCGAACCAGTCTCTCAAGAGGTCAGCCGATAGTTTTGGTCCAGCATATGAAGATGTTGCCTCTCCAGAAGACATACATCGCCGTGTTGTGACCTCATCACCGTCCTCATCTGTGATCGGCTGTGCTCTTGGGAAATCGGCCTCCACTAGTTCTGGCCTCTGAGCAACCTTGCGAGTATGCAGATTGAGCCAAATTTGGAGAAGCCACCACGGGCCACCAGTGCCAATAGCAGAATCTGTGGCAATCTAAGCCGATGCAGAGTTCAGAGTCTGGTAGAGGTACCTAGCAAATATTTACCCAAAGGAAGTTGCTTTTTCTCTACCAGGGCTTTGGCTACATGCTGCTGGTTGGTTGTGGGGCCACAACTTAGACCACAGAACAAAAACTTTTCCAACCACATCAGCAAAAAGGCTGCATATTCCCTAGGGTCCACTGGGCTGGTTCCCATGTTCTGAGAGATGAAGCCATTCCAACCGTCGATAGCCCGGGTCTTGAAAGAAAACTGGTCCTTGGTGTTCAAGCTAACTGGATTAGCCAATGATGTAATGTCCAAACCCATGATCATGGTTATATCCAAGAGGAATGATCTGCAGAGAAGCAGAGGCTGTGTCTGCTATGCTCAAATCTGCTGAGTAACGATCGGCTACAGGGTCAATCAGCTGAGGTTGGATCGGGACGAGGAAAGCCGATAGCCGATGCTTGAGTCGAGGGAGAATATAAAACCGTTTCCGATGAAAGTGCTTGAAGATAAATAGAAGATTCGGTTATCAGTTTGCGCATTAAAAGATATTGCCATCTGTGGATAGAGTCCTATAACGACAATTGTATCCGTAAATTAGGAATTTGTTTCAACTGTTTATTGTAATGCGGCATGGGTCCTTCCTGGGATATTGTTGTATTTTAAATAGTAGTTTAGATAGAGTCCAGGGTCTGTACAGATAATGTTACTCTTGGGTATAAATAGGACCCGAGATCCATGTAATTAAAGAATAATCACCATCAATCAAACAACTTTCGGCGCATCGCCAAATCTTTTCTTCAGACGAGCAATTGATTGGGCTCCGGGCTGCATCATTTCATCTCCAAATCCAGGTAAATGCTTGTCATTAGTGGTATGTTCTACTGATTCTAATGCTTCCATCGTAATGACACATTAAATTTAGGGGTTTATACTGTGCTATTTACCATATATCGCATATCAATTAGAGCAATGTTTAGATCTATCCTGCCATCGGCCAGTTCTATCAAGAACCCGCAGCCGATAGGGCTAGATCTAAAGGTTGAACTAGTTTATATGCGGTATCCACCGCCTTGAGTTATTTACATCAGCTACAATAGATTAGGTTGTTCTCTTTGTACTTAATGCTGCATCAACATTGAACTATTAAGTTGTTTTTAGAACTTCCAAGATCTGTTCGGTTCGATGTATATGCTTAGAGATAGTGCCGGGGTTTCAGCCGGCCTTACCTGCCCTGATATATTTTTAGTATATTTATTACTAGATTTATGTTAGGACTGCCTCTTATATTAAGATCCCATTCTTGTCGGACATCATAAGCCGAAATCGGCCTGCTAGCAACAGCCAACAGCCGATTTCCTAGGCTAAGTATATCTGGTTCAAGAGTGATATCATTTCATAAGAATCATCGGAGTACTAGTCGATCCATAGTTAGCTTTCTAGTATCGGCTAGGTTATCAATACATATATTTATTATCCTCTACTGTATTTGGGTTAAGCGGCTGATGCTGTCTCGGTATAGCCGATCCATTCGCGTCACTTGGCTTAAATATATTTTAGGATAGCATATATATGCTCATAGATTCCCTCAACCGATCCAGTGGGGATCTAACCTAACACTTAATGCATATATCTTGTTTTTCTTGTTGGTTAACAGATCAAACCAACTGGCACGCCTTGAACAGCATAGGTAGCCAAGAAGGACCTGCACTGGAGCTACGCAGATCTCCCAGGCCAGCGTGTGAGCGAAATTTCTCGTCAACACGCTTCTTGGCACGCCTAGTGGGACTTTCTTTGTCGGCTCGGCTAGGACGCATTGACGCAGCTAAAAGATGGTCGACTCCAAGAGCCCCAATGTTTCTCGGGACAATATCGTGCCTATGAAGATGGAGCAATTATCGGTTGAATAGCAAGCCGGTTACAAGAAGATGGTGGAAGAACTCCAGGCCAACTACTTACAATCATTCACCCAGACGAGATCCGTGGGTGTACATTAAAAGTACAAGTTCAGCATACATGAGCTCAAGGAATCCTCCTCGGTGGATCAAAGGGCAAACAAAAGGTGAAGGAGCCGATTCAGGAACAAGATGATTCGGCCCGCATACTTTGCAAGACCAGATCGATTTGGCCGTCCATCACACGCTGGTCAACCACAGTAGCATCCTTGTCAACACTCTCAACAACATGATCGCTACCATGGTCGACGCCAAGATAGCCGACCAGCTGCAACGGGGGCCGACGTACTTCACAGACGGCCAGTTTCCTGGTTATAGGACATTGGTCACCCAGAATCGGCCGATCCCATCGTCGGCACAACTAGGGCCGCCGGGACGGGTCCTCAACCGGCCGAATCCATCGGGATCGGCTGCGCAACCAGTGATCACTATGCGGAACCGGCAACGGCCGCTGCCCACGACCGGATCGCTAACATGTTCAACGATAATCGGCAGTTAGAGCCGATTGCCCAGATGGACCTGGATAGACGGTACAACGCCGGTGGCCGACAGCTGTTCCCGGGTCCACCAACGCCACCACTGGTGAATCGGCTGCCTCCCGCTGATCATCCACTCCACTACCAGTATCAAGGAGGCCGCCAAGATCATCACTACAAGCCTCAGACGCCACCACCACTGTATCGGCAAGCACCCGCACCGTATGATCCATTTGAGCCGATACAGCAGGACAATCGAACTTAGGCAGATTTGATTACAGACGTCATGCGCGATCAATTCGGCCTCAAGCCAAAGGATTCAGGGAACATGTACCGGTATCCTTATCCAGAGCATTTTGAGTGGATTCCGTTGCCCAAACGATACAAGATCCCAGATTTTTCGAAGTTCTGAGGGCAAGACAACGTTTCGACCTACCAGCATGTCAGCCGATTCTTGGCGCAGTGCGGCGAAGCATCGGCTACAGATGCCTTGAGAGTTCGTTTGTTCCTCCTGTCCCTTTCGAGATCGGCTTTTACCTAATTCTCTTCATTGCCTTACAACTCAGTCCAGAGCTGGGCCAATCTCGAAAAACTATTTCATAGCTACTTTTACTCCGGCAACCATGAAATGAAGTTGTCGGACCTCACCAGTATCAGGCAAAAGCACAACGAGTCGGTTCAAGAATACATCCAACGCTTCGAAAGATGAGGAACCGATGCTACGGCTGGTGCTATCGGACGCCTAGCTAGTCGATTTGGCCTTCCACGGCCTGATCGCCCGATCCGACGCTTCTCCGCTCAGGATTTCGGTAGCATGGCGCATCTGGCACAAAAGGTGACGGCCCATGAACAAAGATTTCAAGACACCAGGAAGGCCGTCAAGAACATAACTCAAGTCATCGTTGAGTCAGACTCCGATTCCAATGATGATGACGCAATGGTGGCGGCAGCTGAATAGGCCAAGAACAAAAAAGCCATCGCCTGCCAGTGGCTGCTGAAGACGGCAAAAGAAGAAAGATATGACTTCGACATCACTAAGGCCGATAGGATTTTTGACTTACTGCTCAAGGAAAAATAGATCCAGCTTCCTGAGAACCACGTGATCCCATCGGCCGAAGAACTTAAGAAGAAAAAATATTGCAAGTGGCACAACTCCACATCTCATGCCACCCACGATTGTAAAGTCTTTAGGCAGCAAATCCAGTCGGCAATAGAAGCCGGAAAACTCAAGTTCGTCAATTTCAATCGGCCGATGAAGGTCGATGGCCACCCCTTCCCAATCAATATGGTTCAAACCGGCCCTAGGCAAGCTGATCGGCAGTGCAGAATGACGTACAGCTTAGCCGAAACTTTGAAAGGGGTCAATGCAGAAGGAGAGCCGACTAGAAGCCAAGCCGCGCCAATCAACATGGAGTGCCCCGCTGCCCGATCAGCTGATCAACGGCTGATCAGCACGAACAGCCGACGTCGCCCCCAATGACAATCTTGGCGGGAAGAAACTCTGTTTGAAAGGTTTTATCAGCAAAGGCCAGAAACACGAGGCCGCCAGTACGACGAGGATCACAGGCGGTGCCGATCCCCATTGGCATTGTAAATTCTTCAGACACTACTGGGAGACCGAAATGAGGCGCCGACGATAGAAAACTGCGGCTTGCGGCCGAGTACCCCGAGGACGAACACGAAGCGGCCAATCACCGGTCCAACTCGGTTCGTCCCAAGGCACGTTCAGCTCAACCACCACCGGCAGTCCTTTCACGATCGGCTAGGGCCGATCCATCAAGACTTTTTTGACGAGAACAATAACGACGACTACTACGACGAAGAAGAGGCCGATGATGAAGAATCGGCCAACCCCCAATGGTGCCCCTCTGACCTCTTCACCAAAACACAGAAACGAAGAATTCAAAGGTTAAAGCGTGAAGGAAGGGAAGAAGAAGTTTGGCAAATGATCCAAGAACAGCGCCATCGGCTGGGTAAGATCAAAAGGCGATGGGTTCCCAAAGAGAAAACCGCCACAGCCGACGAAGAGCAAGCCCAGGAGAGTTCGGCCCATCAAGCCAGGAGGGCAGCCAAAGGGAAAGGCAAAGTTTCTGCATCGGTCAACATGGTGTTCATATTGCCAGCCGAATTCAGTGATCCTGAAGCCGATGCAGACACTATCGAAGACGGCTTGCTGAAACTAGCACTCTCCACGGACCAAGCTATTTTTGACAAACCGAGGGGACCAAAAATCGGCACCTGAAGCCATTGTACATTAAAGGATTCGTCAACGGCAAGCCGATATCCAAGATGCTAGTTGATGGTGGAGCCACAGTCAACCTGATGCCCTACGCAACATTTAGAAAACTAGGCAAAGGGGCCGAAGAACTTATCAAGACAAATATGGCACTCAAGGACTTCGGCGGCAACCCGTCAGAAACCAAGGGCGTCCTGAACGTCGAACTGACCATCGACAATAAGACCGTGCCCACAACATTCTTTGTCATCGACGGAAAGGGGTCTTACAGCCTGCTGCTCAGAAGGGACTGGATACATGCCAATTGTTGCGTTCCTTCTACAATGCATCAGAGCCTGATCCAATGGGACAGCAACAAGATTGAAATCGTACCAGCCGACAGGTCAGTTAGCGTCGTCAGTGCCAATTTGCCGCTTTGGGAAATCGAAGGCATTGATTGTTTGTCTGCAGGAAAATCGGCAAGCCAATTTTCTAAATGTGTCCAATTCCACAATACACGATTGGAGAAGACGAGCCGCATTGCTTGCTTTGAACAAGACATGGTGAAGGGCTCAAGCGTCTTCGGCATGGACACCGCAGACGAAGACGATGGCAAGCTCGGGCAAGGTTTCACGTCGGCCGATGAGTTAGAAGAAATTGACATCGGCTCTGGTGACAAACCGAGGCTGACGTATATTAGCAAAAATCTATCTCCTCATTGTAGATCCCAGCTCATCAATTTATTAAAAGAATATAAAGATTGTTTTGCTTGGGAGTACTTCGAGATGCCCGGTCTTAGCCGATCAATAGTGGTCCATCAACTGCCAATTAAGGCAGGCTATCGGCCGTTCAAACAACCTCCCAGGAGGACATTCATAAAACTGCCTTTCGATGTCCTGGGGAATCGGCCTGTATGAATGGGTCGTTATGACGTTTGGACTAAAGAATGCTGGGGCAACATATCAACGGGCCATGAACTACATTTTCCATGACATGATCGGCTCACTGGTGGAAATCTACATCGATGATGTGGTTGTTAAGTCCAGAGAGATGGAGAACCACATAGCCGATCTGAGACAAGTGTTAGAGCGGACGAGGAAATATGGCCTGAAGATGAATCCACTTAAGTGCGCGTTCGGCGTATTGACTGGGCAGTTCCTGGGATTTTTTGTTCATGACAGAGGAATTGAGGTTACACCAAGGAGCATAAATGCTATCAAAACGATTCAGCCTCCGAAGGACAAGAAACAACTCCAATCTTTGATTGGCAAAATCAACTTCATCAGGCGATTCATAGCCAATCTCTCATAAAAGATGGAGCCGTTCACACCACTGCTTCGGCTTAAAGCCGATCAAGTATTCACATGGGGGGCAGAGCAACAAAAGGCTTTGGATAACATCAAGAATTATCTAAGTTCCCCTCCAGTTCTAATGCCTCCACAGAAAGGGATACCGTTTAAAATGTACCTATCAGTCGATGACAAGTCAATCGGCTCAGTTTTAATCCAAGAGGTTGAGGGCAAGGAGAAGGCTATCTTCTATCTCAGCCGACGGCTGCTAGACGCAGAAACAAGGTATTCACCAGTGGAGAAACTATGCCTATGCCTATATTTTTCATGTACCAAGTTAAGGCATTATCTGCTATCCAACGAGTGCACGATAATATGTAAAGCCGACGTAGTTAAGTACATGCTATCAGCTCCAGTATTGAAAGGAAGAATTGGAAAGTGGATATTTGCTCTAACAGAGTTTGATTTGAGGTATCAGGCACCCAGGGCATAATTTGAATTGGAAAGTGAAATTTGACTACAGTTCATAATTTTGTCGACATCGAAGACATCAAAAAAATTAGGGGGCAAATACATACAAAAGATTCATGCCGATTATAGAAAGGTGGACGTCAAAAAAAAATTGGTGGTCAACATAAAAAATTTCGGAATCGGCAAGCATGATGTAACGCATAAGACTAGAACCAATTTTATTTACAAGCATAGTTCCAGGAGTTGACGAGTCGTAGCATTGGCGAGGCCAAAGCCGATTACGAAAGTTAAACCGACATTTACAGAAGTGACAGCCGATTTCAGAATCGCAAAAATATTACAAGGAATTGGATTCTAGTTCTTCAAGAAATCGGCTATAACCGATAGTGCCCTCCGCCTAATTTGGTCTACTTCCTCTATGGTCTTGGCATCATTGGCTTCAGAGCCGGTCACCGGCCGAATCCCTTTCACCAAGCCCTTGAGGTGAGCCACAGTCACCGCAATTTTTTGACGTTGGGCATCGATTTCTGCTGGCAGGCTAGCCATGTACTCCTTGTGAATGTCGATTTCGTTCGTGACTTGAACGAGATCGGCCATCAGTTGAACTTGGCGCGTGAGTTCCTCGAGCTTGGCGTTCGGCTCGGTCTTCAGGCGGTCGAATGCGGCATTCTGTGCCTCGATGCCTTCTTTGTTGGTTTGGATGGCTGCCGACAGCATTTGGTTTTCTCGGCGGTCGGCTATCCTCTGCTGAGCCCTCTCGTATTTGAGTTGGTGCGCCTCTAGGAAAGTCGCCATGTACTCCTTGTGAATGTTGGTGCGCGTTGCGGCTGTGAAGGGAGTTAGTTAGGGATCGGCTAAACAATACACAAAGTATGAGGATAAAGACTTACTGATCGCTGGGGAACTGATTTCTTAATGGTGATGCGTTTGGTTCTCTGCCGATTCAGAGGCACAAGGAAAACGTGAGCAGATGCAGATGAGTGGTTTAAAGAGGGGAAAGGAGTGAAGTTATTTACCGTTATCGGCCGAGCAGGACGCCTTGGAGGGCTTGGAGTTCTTTGGATGCTGCTCTCATCGGCCGATGGGGTTGCGATGTATTTGTCCGAGCTGGAATCGGCTGCGGCTTCATCAATCGCTTCTGCAACCTCTTCATCCTCCACTTCTTGAGCCAAGAAGGCGTCCACGACTGGATCGATGGGGGACAAGTCGTCGTCGGCTGGGGCTCGCTTTGTCTTCTTGGTTGCCCTCTTTCCTTCTTCGGCAGCCGGAGTATCAGCGGCCGATGGCTGGGTCCTTTTTGTCCGACGGAGCGGCTCACGAGTCTGGCCGTGGAGTAATGTGCCCACCTTCGGCGCGTTGAAGCCGATTGGGGATGGTGCCAGTCCACATCCATTCGGCAGAGTGCCGGGCGCGTAGTTGATCACTAGCCCGCTTCGGCTGACTGGGGGAGGGCAGTCATCGATTGTCTGCAACAGATGGAAATTTTGGTTAGCCGATGATATGAGTAATGATTGGTGAATAAACAAAGGACTGGGAAATGTGCTTACCGATGGAACTCTGTCAGGGTCGATGATGGTCAGAAACATTGTAGCCGATTGATGGAATAAGTGTTGCTTCCACTCGCCCCACCACTGGTTAAAGACTCGTGATCTGCTTATAGCCAGATTGATCCTGTTCATACTGCCGAGAGGAGGAATTGGGAGTTGAAGCAGCCGAAGCATCATTACGTTGCCTTCGTTTTTTTCCTCGGCTGGATCTTGTCGGCAAACCATAAGCCGATAGGCAGTTGGCCCAGCCCAAATTGCCTTGTCGCCACCATGGGGTGATAAAACTCATAAGATTTTGTGACGTTGCGGCCTTGGTGGATGCCAACGGAAGGATACAAGGAGTGATGGCAGTGACAAAAATTTCCCTTGGCACCGTGTATTCTTCCGAGTCAAGTTCGTCTAGCCGAAGATTGTCTGGCTACTCAAGTTCGATAAAGTCTTCATATGCAAACCAGACTTTGGAGGCGTTTGGAAAACCACTGTACAGCCGATCAAACCATTCTGTGAAGTCTTCGGCTGTCAGTTTTGAGCCTGGGTAAGTTGAAGCAGCTTCACCATAGGACGTCGGGCAACAAGTGGTATCCACAATTCTCGGCTCTATCAATGGGAACTCAGTTTGAAGTGGGGCAGGCAGTTCGGCTATCTTGTACAAATGTAAGTTGAGCCAGAGCTGTAGCAACCACCACGGGCCCCCAGTGCCAATAGATTGCTTGATGGCCAATCGAGCCGAAGCCGAGCTTAAGACCTGGTATAGATAACCCAATAGGTATTTGCCTAAGGGGATATGCTTTTTCTCTACAAGGGCTTCGGCTACGTGCTGCCAGTTACTAGTTGGGCCACAGCTAGATCCACAGAATACAAACTTCTCTAGCTACATAAGGAGGAAGGCGGTGTGTTCCCTGTCCAAAATCGGCCCGTCTTTCATATTCATAGAGATGAAGCCGCTCCAGCCGCCAATGCTTTTGGTCTTGAAGTTGTGTTGGCACTTGCGCGAAGATCACTTGGGCTGACTGTGGATGTAATATCCAGGTCGGTTATCATTGCCACATCCATCAGGGTGGGGGTCATCGGCCCTTGTGTGAATAAAAAGGCGTTGAGCGCATCGGACCAAAAGTAGTAAGCAGCCAATAGAAGGGATTCGTTCTTGGGCATGTCGGCTATTGTTAGTTCCAAACATTGAGCTATTCCAAGTTCGGACCGGTGCGTCCTTTTCCTAGCCGACATCCTTAAAAACCAGGTTGGCCAGACTTGTCGGTTGATGGCCATGATTTGAAGGCGCTAGTCCAAGTATGATAGGTTTGGGGTGGAAAACCTAAAGGGGATCCGATCGGTTTCGCATTTATCATTTCACTTGGATCCAAGTTGCCGATCGGCCCTAGGAAGTATTGGTTCGATGAGCTAGGTGGGGATTACGATTTGGTGGGTTAAGTGCTACAGAATGAGGAAAGGAACAAGGAATTACAAGGAGGTAGTGACAAAATCGCAGAAGGAAAAAAGGAGTGAAGCTGATAGGTTTACCTTAGGATAAGCGCTACGGCGTGGCGGAAGGAGTCTTGGAGGAGGCCATTGCGGTAGTTGTTGTTTCTTGGATCCCGCCGAGAGGACAAGATCGCCGAGGTCGCCGAGGTCGCGGGTTTGCCGAGGAGGTCACCGGAGAGCTCAAGGGTTGCTTGAGGTGGTGTTGGTTTGCTTGTAATGTGACACGTGTGGTGGCCGCGAAGGCGGTATTTGAAGGATATTGTTGGGTAGCCGAAACGGTTTCGCTCGGAAAAAGCGGGAATTTGGAAAGCCGGCAAATCTGCGATATTATCTTATCACGGACTTGGGGGGCATGTGTTAACGACCAAATTTGGTAACCCAAATCCCCAAGTTCAAGGTTGAATTTGAAGCGGAATTGGATTGGTGGAATGATCTACAGAGAAGCAGAGGCTGCATCGGATATGCTCAAATCGGCTGAGTAACGATCGGCTACGGGGTCAATCGGTTGAGGTTGGATCAGATGAGGAAAGTCGACAGCTGATGCTGAGTCAGAGGAGAAGATAAAATCGTTTTCGATGAAAGTGTTTCAAGATAATAGAAGATTCGGTTATCAGTTTGCGCATTAAAACATATTGCCATCTGTGGATAGAGTCCTGTAACGGCAATTGTATCCGTAAATTAGGAATTTGTTTCAACTGTTTATTGTAATACGGCATGGGTCCTTCCTGGGATATTATCGTATTTTAAATAGTAGTTTAGATAGAGTCCAAGGTCTGTACAGGTAATGTTACTCTTGGGTATAAATAGGACCCGAGATCCATGTAATTAAAGAATAATCACCATCAATCAAACAACTTTCGGTGAATCGCCAAATCTTTTCTTCAGACGAGCAATTGATTTGGCTCCGGGCTGCATCGTTTCGATCTTCAAATCCAGGTAAATGCTTGTCATTAGTGGTATGTTCTACTGATTCTAATGCTTCCATCGTAATGACACATTAAATCTAGGGGTTTATACTGCGTTATTTACCATATATCGCATATAAACTGGAGCAATGTTTAGATCTATGCTGCCATCGGCCAGTTCTATCAAGAACCTGCAGCCGATAGGGCTAGATCTAAAGGTTGAACTAGTTTATATGCGGTATCCACCGCCTTGAGGTATTTACATCAGCTACAATAGATTAGGTTGTTCTTTTCATACTTAATGCTGCATCAACATTGAACTATTAAGTCGTTTTTAGAACTTCCAATGATCTGTTCGGTTAGATGTATATGCTTAGAGACAGTGTCGGGGTTTTAGCCGGCCTTACCTGCCCTGATATATTTTTAGTATATGTATTACTAGATTTATGTTAGGACTGCCTCTTATATTAAGATCCCATTCTTGTCGGACATCAGAAGCCGAAATCGGCCTGCTAGCAACAGTCGATTGTCGATTTCCTAAGCTAAGTATATCTGGTTCAAGAGTGATATCTTTTCATAAGAATCATCGGAGTACTAGCCGATCCATAGTTAGCTTTCCAGTATCGGCTAGGTTATCAATACATATATTTATTATCCTTTACTGTATTTGGGTTAAGCGGCGATGTTTGTCTCGTATAGCCGATCCATTTCATCTCTTGGCTTAAATATATTTTAGGATAGCATATATATGCTCATGGATTCCCTCAGCCAATCTAGTGGGGATCTAACCTAACACTTAACGCATATATCTTGTTTTTCTTGTTGGTTAACAAATCAAACCAACTGGCACGCCTTGAACAGCATAGGTAGCCAAGAAGGACCTGTACTGGAGCTAAGCAGATCTCCCAGGCCAGCACGTGAGAGAAATTTCTCATCAACAGTACCAAACTAGGGTTTGTTAATCTAAAAGGAACCCTATTGGTCTCAGTGTTTATGAACTCGGTGGGGTTTGAATTGCTGATTGGGCCTAGGAAGAATCGATTGGGGTGAATAAGGCTAGGGACTGCAATAGTAGTCCGGTACATTGAGGCCGATTGGTGAAAAAGATGTTTCTTCCACTCTATCCACAATCGGTCAAAAGCCCTACTCCTCATTATAGCCAATTCAATATTCTCAATACTGCCAAGTGAGGGGCCTTGAATGTTGAGTAGTCTATCCATCATGAGGCCCAAAGTGATCTCACCCCTAGTTTGGATCTTGTCCACAAAGAACAAGCCAATTGACAGTTGACCCATGCCTAGTTGTCTGGCAGCACTCATTGGATGATAAAACTCATATGAAACTTGGACATTTCTACCCTGGTGGAAGCCGACTGGGAGGATATAAGGGCAGATGGCAGTTGTGAAGGTTTCCCTGGACTTGTCAAACTTCTCAGAGTTGATCTCATCGAATCTGAAGTCATTTGGGAGCTCAAAATCTTTAGAGTGGTGATATGCCAACCAAATTCTTAAGTCCCTTGGGAATCCTTCATAGAAATTGCCGAACCAGTCTCTCAAGAGGTCAGCCGATAGTTTTGGTCCAGCATATGAAGATGTTGCCTCTCCAGAAGACATACATCGCCGTGTTGTGACCTCATCACCGTCCTCATCGTGATCGGCGTGTGCTCTTGGGAAATCGGCCTCCACTAGTTCGGCCTCCGAGCAACCTTGCGAGTATGCAGATTGAGCCAAATTTGGAGAAGCCACCACGGGCCACCAGTGCCAATAGCAGAATCTGTGGCAATCTAAGCCGATGCAGAGTTCAGAGTCTGGTAGAGGTACCCTAGCAAATATTTACCCAAAGGAAGTTGCTTTTTCTCTACCAGGGCTTTGGCTACATGCTGCTGGTTGGTTGTGGGGCCACAACTTAGACCACAGAACAAAAACTTTTCCAACCACATCAGCAAAAAGGTTGCATATTCCCTAGGGTCCACTGGGCTGGTTCCCATGTTCTGAGAGATGAAGCCATTCCAACCGTCGATAGCCCGGGTCTTGAAAGAAAACTGGTCCTTGGTGTTCAAGCTAACTGGATTAGCCAATGATGTAATGTCCAGACCCATGATCATGGTTATATCCAAGAGGAATGATCTGCAGAGAAGCAGAGGCTGTGTCTGCTATGCTCAAATCTGCTGAGTAACGATCGGCTACAGGGTCAATCAGCTGAGGTTGGATTGGACGAGGAAAGCCGATAGCCGATGCTGAGTCAGAGGAGAAGATAAAACCGTTTCCGATGAAAGTGCTTGAAGATAAATAGAAGATTCGGTTATCAGTTTGCGCATTAAAAGATATTGCCATCTGTGGATAGAGTCCTATAACGGCAATTGTATCCGTAAATTAGGAATTTGTTTCAACTGTTTATTGTAATGCGGCATGGGTCCTTCCTGGGATATTGTTGTATTTTAAATAGTAGTTTAGATAGAGTCCAGGGTCTGTACAGATAATGTTACTCTTGGGTATAAATAGGACCCGAAATCCATGTAATTAAAGAATAATCACCATCAATCAAACAACTTTCGGCGCATCGCCAAATCTTTTCTTCAGACGAGCAATTGATTTGGCTCCGGGCTGCATCATTTCGATCTCCAAATCCAGGTAAATGCTTGTCATTAGTGGTATGTTCTACTGATTCTAATGCTTCCATCGTAATGACACATTAAATTTAGGGGTTTATACTGCGCTATTTACCATATATCGCATATCAATTAGAGCAATGTTTAGATCTATCCTGCCATCGGCCAGTTCTATCAAGAACCCGCAACCGATAGGGCTAGATCTAAAGGTTGAACTAGTTTATATGCGGTATCCACCGCCTTGAGGTATTTACATCAGCTACAATAGATTAGGTTGTTCTCTTTATACTTAATGTTGCATCAACATCGAACTATTAAGTCGTTTTTAGAACTTCCAAGATCTGTTCGGTTCGATGTATATGCTTAGAGATAGTGCCGGGGTTTCAGCCGGCCTTACCTGCCCTGATATATTTTTAGTATATTTATTACTAGATTTATGTTAGGACTGCCTCTTATATTAAGATCTCATTCTTGTCGGACATCATAAGCCGAAATCGGCCTGCTAGCAACAGCCAACAGCCGATTTCCTAGGCTAAGTATATCTGGTTCAAGAGTGATATCATTTCATAAGAATCATCGGAGTACTAGTCGATCCATAGTTAGCTTTCTAGTATCGGCTAGGTTATCAATACATATATTTATTATCCTCTACTGTATTTGGGTTAAGCGGCTGATGCTGTCTCGGTATAGCCGATCCATTCGCGTCACTTGGCTTAAATATATTTTAGGATAGCATATATATGCTCATAGATTCCCTCAACCGATCCAGTGGGGATCTAACCTAACACTTAATGCATATATCTTGTTTTTCTTGTTGGTTAAAAGATCAAACCAACTGGCACGCCTTGAACAGCATAGGTAGCCAAGAAGGACCTGCACTGGAGCTACGCAGATCTCCCAGGCCAGCGTGTGAGCGAAATTTCTCGTCAACACGCTTCTTGGCACGCCTAGTGGGACTTTCTTTGTCAGCTCGGCTAGGACGCATTGACGCAGCTAAAAAGATGGTCGACTCCAAGAGCCCCAATGTTTCTCAGGACAATATCGTGCCTATGAAGATGGAGCAATTATCGGTTGAATAGCAAGCCGATTACAAGAAGATGGTGGAAGAACTCCAGGCCAACTACTTACAATCATTCACCCAGACGAGATCCGTGGGTGTACATTAAAAGTTCAAGTTCAGCATACATGAGCTCAAGGAATCCTCCTCTGGTGGATCAAAGGGCAAACAAAAGGTGAAGGAGCCGATTCAGGAACAAGATGATTCGGCCCTGCATACTTTGCAAGACCAGATCGATTTGGCCGTCCATCACACGCTGGTCAACCACAGTAGCATCCTTGTCAACACTCTCAACAACATGATCGCTACCATGGTCGACGCCAAGATAGCCGACCAGCTGCAACGGGGGCCGACGTACTTCACAGACGGCCAGTTTCCTGGTTATAGGACATTGGTCACCCAGAATCGGCCGATCCCATCGTCAGCACAACTAGGGCCGCCAGGAGGGGTCCTCAACCAGCCGAATCCATCAGGATCGGCTGCGAAACCAGTGATCACTATGCGGAACCGGCAACAGCCGCTGCCCCACGACCAGATCGCTAACATGTTCAACGATAATCGGCAGTTAGAGCCGATTGCCCAGATGGACCTGGATAGACGGTACAACGCCGGTGGCCGAGCACATTCCCGGTCCACCAACGCCACCAGGTGAATCGGCGCCTCCCGCCGATCATCCACTCCACTACCGTATCAAGGAGGCCGCCAAGATCATCACTACAAGCCTCGAACGCCACCACCACCGTATCGGCAAGCACCCGCACCGTATGATCCATTTGAGCCGATACGGCGGGACAATCGAACTTAGGCAGATTTGATTACAGACGTCATGCGCGATCAATTCGGCCTCAAGCCAAAGGATTCAGGGAACATGTACCGGTATCCTTATCCAGAGCATTTTGAGTGGATTCCGTTGCCCAAACGATACAAGATCCCAGATTTTTCGAAGTTCTGAGGGCAAGACAACGTTTCGACCTACCAGCATGTCAGCCGATTCTTGGCACAGTGCGGCGAAGCATCGGCTACAGATGCCTTGAGAGTTCGTTTGTTCCTCCTGTCCCTTTCGAGATCGGCTTTTACCTAATTCTCTTCATTGCCTTACAACTCAGTCCAGAGCTGGGCCAATCTCGAAAAACTATTTCATAGCTACTTTTACTCCGGCAACCATGAAATGAAGTTGTCGGACCTCACTGATATCGGCAAAAGCACAACGAGTCGGTTCAAGAATACATTCAACGCTTCGAAAGATGAGGAACCGATGCTACAGCCTGGTGCTATCGGACGCCTAGCTAGTCGATTTGGCCTTCCACGGCCTGATCGCCCTGATCCGACGCTTCTCCGCTCAGGATTTCGGTAGCATGGCGCATCTGGCACAAAAGGTGACGGCCCATGAACAAAGATTTCAAGACACCAGGAAGGCCGTCAAGAACATAACTCAAGTCATCGTTGAGTCAGACTCCGATTCCAATGATGATGACGCAATGGTGGCGGCAGCTGAATAGGCCAAGAACAAAAAGCCATCGCCGCCGTGGGCTGCGAAGACGGCAAAAGAAGAAAGATATGACTTCGACATCACTAAGGCCGATAGGATTTTGACTTCTTGCTCAAGGAAAAATAGATCCACTTCACGAGAACCACATGATCCCATCGGCGAAGAACTTAAGAAGAAAAATATTGCAAGTGGCACAACTCCACATCTCATGCCACCCACGATTGTAAAGTCTTTAGGCAGCAAATCCAGTCGGCAATAGAAGCCGGAAAACTCAAGTTCGTCAATTTCAATCGGCCGATGAAGGTCGATGGCCACCCCTTCCCAATCAATATGGTTCAAACCGGCCCTAGGCAAGCTGATCGGCGGTGCGGAATGACGTACGGCTTAGCCGAAACTTTGAAAGGGGTCAATGCGAAGGAGAGCCGATGGAAGCCAAGCCGCGCCAATCAACATGGTGTGCCCCGCTGCCGATCAGGCGATCAACGGCGATCGGCACGAACGCCGACGTCGCCCCCAATGACAATCTTGGCGGGAAGAAACTCTGTTTGAAAGGTTTTATCGGCAAAGGCCGAAACACGAGGCCGCCGGTCGATGAGGATCACAGGCGGTGCCGATCCCCATTGGCATTGTAAATTCTTCAGACACTACTGGGAGACCGAAATGAGGCTGCCGACGATAGAAAACTGCCGGCTTGCGCGAGTACCCGAGGACGAACACGAAGCTTGCCAATCACCGTCCAACTCGGTTCGTCCCAAGGCACGTTCAGCTCAACCACCACGGCGGTCCTTTCACGATCGGCTAGGGCCGATCCATCAAGACTTTTTGACGAGAACAATAACGACGACTACTACGACGAAGAAGAGGCCGATGATGAAGAATCGGCCAACCCCCAATGGTGCCCCTCGACCTCTTCACCAAAACACGAAACGAAGAATTCAAAGGTTAAAGCGTGAAGGAAGGGAAGAAGAAGTTTGGCAAATGATCCAAGAACAGCGCCATCGGCTGGGTAAGATCAAAAGGCGATGGGTTCCCAAAGAGAAAACCGCCACAGCCAGACGAAGAGCAAGCCCGGGAGAGTTCGGCCCATCAAGCCGGGAGGGCGGCCAAAGGGAAAGGCAAAGTTTCGCATCGGTCAACATGGTGTTCATATTGCCAGGCGAGTCGGTGATCCTGGCCGATGCGGACACTATCGAAGACGGCTTCTTGAAACTAGCACTCTCCACGGACCAAGCTATTTTTGACAAACCGAGGGGACCAAAAATCGGCACTGAAGCCATTGTACATTAAAGGATTAGTCAACGGCAAGCCGATATCCAAGATGCTAGTTGATGGTGGAGCCACGTCAACTGATGCCCTACGCAACATTTAGAAAACTAGGCAAAGGGGCCGAAGAACTTATCAAGACAAATATGGCACTCAAGGACTTCGGCGGCAACCCGTCGAAACCAAGGGCGTCTGAACGTCGAACCGACCATCGACAATAAGACCGTGCCCACAACATTCTTTGTCATCGACGGAAAGGGGTCTTACAGCCTGCTGCTCAGAAGGGACTGGATAACATGCCAATTGTTGCGTTCCTTCTACAATGCATCGAGCGATCCAATGGGACAGCGACAAGATTGAAATCGTACCCCACAGTCGGTTAGCGTCGTCGGTGCCGATTTGCCGCTTTGGGAAATCGAAGGCATTGATTGTTTGTGCAGGAAAATCGGCAAGCCAATTTTCTAAATGTGTCCAATTCCACAATACAGCCGATTGGAGAAGACGAGCCGCAGCTGCTGCTTTGAACAAGACATGGTGAAGGGCTCAAGCGTCTTTGGCATGGACACCGCAGACGAAGACGATGGCAAGCTCGGGCAAGGTTTCACGTCGGCCGATGAGTTAGAAGAAATTGACATCGGCTCTGGTGACAAACCGAGGCTGACGTATATTAGCAAAAATCTATCTCCTCATTGTAGATCCCAGCTCATCAATTTATTAAAAGAATATAAAGATTGTTTTGCTTGGGAGTACTTCGAGATGCCCGGTCTTAGCCGATCAATAGTGGTCCATCAACTGCCAATTAAGGCAGGCTATCGGCCGTTCAAACAACCTCCCAGGAGGTTCAAAGCCGATATGTACGACGCGATTAAAGCCGAAATAACTCGGCTATACGATTTTGGATTCATTTGGCCTTGTCGATACGTCGAGTGGGTCTCAAACATTGTCCCAGTGTTGAAAAAGAATGGCAAACTCAGGGTATGCATCGACTTCAGAGACCTGAATAAGGCTACCCCCAAAGATGAATACCCAATGCCCATAGCCGATCTGCTCATAGACGCCGCGTCAAGCCACAAAATTATTAGCTTTATGGATGGCAATGCAGGTTACAATCAGATCTTCATGGCTGTAGAGGACATTCATAAAACTGCCTTTCGATGTCCTGGGGAATCGGCCTGTATGAATGGGTCGTTATGACGTTTGGACTAAAGAATGCTGGGGCAACATATCAACGGGCCATGAACTATATTTTCCATGACATGATCGGCTCACTGGTGGAAATCTACATCGATGATGTGGTTGTTAAGTCCAGAGAGATGGAGAACCACATAGCCGATCTGAGACAAGTGTTAGAGCGGACGAGGAAATATGGCCTGAAGATGAATCCACTTAAGTGCGCGTTCGGCGTATTGACTGGGCAGTTCCTGGGATTTTTTGTTCATGACAGAGGAATTGAGGTTACACCAAGGAGCATAAATGCTATCAAAACGATTCAGCCTCCGAAGGACAAGAAACAACTCCAATCTTTGATTGGCAAAATCAACTTCATCAGGCGATTCATAGCCAATCTCTCATAAAAGATGGAGCCGTTCACACCACTGCTTCGGCTTAAAGCCGATCAAGTATTCACATGGGGGGCAGAGCAACAAAAGGCTTTGGATAACATCAAGAATTATCTAAGTTCCCCTCCAGTTCTAATGCCTCCACAGAAAGGGATACCGTTTAAAATGTACCTATCAGTCGATGACAAGTCAATCGGCTCAGTTTTAATCCAAGAGGTTGAGGGCAAGGAGAAGGCTATCTTCTATCTCAGCACGGCGCTAGACGCTAAAACAAGGTATTCACCGGTGGAGAAACTATGCCTATGCCTATATTTTTCATGTACCAAGTTAAGGCATTATACGCTATCCAACGAGTGCACGATAATATGTAAAGCCGACGTAGTTAAGTACATGCTATCAGCTCCGATATTGAAAGGAAGAATTGGAAAGTGGATATTTGCTCTAACGAGTTTGATTTGAGGTATCGGGCACCCGGGGCATAATTTGAATTGGAAAGTGAAATTTGACTACGGTTCATAATTTTGTCGACATCGAAGACATCAAAAAAATTAGGGGGCAAATACATACAAAAGATTCATGCCGATTACAGAAAGGTGGACGTCAAAAAAAAATTTGGTGGTCAACATAAAAATTTCGGAATCGGCAAGCATGATGTAACGCATAAGACTAGAACCAATTTTATTTACAAGCATAGTTCCGGAGTTGACGAGTCGTAGCATTGGCGAGGCCAAAGCCGATTACGAAAGTTAAACCGACATTTACGAAGTGACAGAGATTTCGAATCGCAAAAATATTACAAGGAATTGGATTCTAGTTCTTCAAGAAATCGGCTATAACCGATAGTGCCCTCCGCCTAATTTGGTCTACTTCCTCTATGGTCTTGGCATCATTGGCTTGAGCCGGTCACCGGCCGAATCCCTTTCACCAAGCCCTTGAGGTGAGCCACGATCACCGCAATTTTTGACGTTGGGCATCGATTTACTGGGCAAGCTAGCCATGTACTCCTTGTGAATGTCGATTTCGTTCGTGACTTGAACGAGATCGGCCATCGGTTGAACTTGGCGCGTGAGTTCCTCGAGCTTGGCGTTCGGCTCGGTCTTCGGGCGGTCGAATGCGGCATTACGTGCCTCGATGCCTTCTTTGTTGGTTTGGATGGCTGCAGCGGCATTTGGTTTTCTCGGCGGTTGGCTATCCTCTGCTGAGCCCTCTCGTATTTGAGTTGGTGCGCCTCTAGGAAAGTCGCCATGTACTCCTTGTGAATGTTGGTGCGCGTTGCGGCTGTGAAGGGAGTTAGTTAGGGATCGGCTAAACAATACACAAAGTATGAGGATAAAGACTTACTGATCGCTGGGGAACTGATTTCTTAATGGTGATGCGTTTGGTTCTCTGCCGATTCAGAGGCACAAGGAAAACGTGAGCGAGATGCGGATGAGTGGTTTAAAGAGGGAAAGGAGTGAAGTTATTTACCGTTATCGGCGAAGCGGGACGCCTTGGAGGGCTTGGAGTTCTTTGGATGCTGCTCTCATCGGCCGATGGGGTTGCGATGTATTTGTCCGAGCGGAATCGGCTGCGGCTTCATCAATCGCTTACGCAACCTCTTCATCCTCCACTTCTTGAGCCAAGAAGGCGTCCACGGCGGATCGATGGGGGACAAGTCGTCGTCGGTGGGGCTCGCTTTGTCTTCTTGGTTGCCCTCTTTCTTGCTTCGGCGGCGGAGTAGCGGCGCCGATGGCTGGGTCCTTTTGTCCGACGGAGCGGCTCACGAGTCCGGCCGTGGAGTAATGTGCCCACCTTCGGCGCGTTGAAGCCGATTGGGGATGGTGCCGATCCACATCCATTCGGCGAGTGCCGGGCGCGTAGTTGATCACTAGCCCGCTTCGGCTGACTGGGGGAGGGCAGTCATCGATTGTCTGCAACAGATGGAAATTTTGGTTAGCCGATGATATGAGTAATGATTGGTGAATAAACAAAGGACTGGGAAATGTGCTTACCGATGGAACTCTGTCAGGGTCGATGATGGTCAGAAACATTGTAGCCGATTGATGGAATAAGTGTTGCTTCCACTCGCCCCACCACTGGTTAAAGACTCGTGATGCGCATAGCGATTGATCTTTCATCTTGCTGAGAGGAGGAATTGGGAGTTGAAGCAGCGAAGCATCATTACGTTGCCTTCGTTTTTCCTCATTGGATCTTGTCGGCAAACCATAAGCCGATAGGCAGTTGGCCCAGCCCAAATTGCCTTGTCGCCACCATGGGGTGATAAAACTCATAAGATTTTGTGACGTTGCGGCCTTGGTGGATGCCAACGGGAAGGATACAAGGAGTGATGGCAGTGACAAAAATTTCCCTTGGCACCGTGTATTCTTCCGAGTCAAGTTCGTCTAGCCGAAGATTGTCTGGCTACTCAAGTTCGATAAAGTCTTCATATGCAAACCAGACTTTGGAGGCGTTTGGAAAACCACATGCTGGCCGATCAAACCATTACGTGAAGTCTTCGGTGTCGGTTTGAGCTGGGTAAGTTGAAGCAGCTTCACCATAGGACGTCGGGCAACAAGTGGTATCCACAATTCTCGGCTCTATCAATGGGAACTCAGTTTGAAGTGGGGCAGGCAGTTCGGCTATCTTGTACAAATGTAAGTTGAGCCAGAGCTGTAGCAACCACCACGGGCCCCCAGTGCCAATAGATTGCTTGATGGCCAATCGAGCCGAAGCCGAGCTTAAGACCTGGTATAGATAACCCAATAGGTATTTGCCTAAGGGGATATGCTTTTTCTCTACAAGGGCTTCGGCTACGTGCTGCCAGTTACTAGTTGGGCCACAGCTAGATCCACAGAATACAAACTTCTCTAGCTACATAAGGAGGAAGGCGGTGTGTTCCCTGTCCAAAATCGGCCCGTCTTTCATATTCATAGAGATGAAGCCGCTCCAGCCGCCAATGCTTTTGGTCTTGAAGTTGTGTTGGCACTTGCGCGAAGATCACTTGGGCTGACTGTGGAGGTAATATCCAGGTCGGTTATCATTGCCACATCCATCAGGGTGGGGGTCATCGGCCCTTGTGTGAATAAAAAGGCGTTGAGCGCATCGGACCAAAAGTAGTAAGCAGCCAATAGAAGGGATTTGTTCTTGGGCATGTCGGCTATTGTTAGTTCCAAACATTGAGCTATTCCAAGTTCAGACCAGTGCGTCCTTTTCCTAGCCGACATCCTTAAAAACCAGGTTGGCCAGGACTTGTCGGTTGATGGCCATGATTTGAAGGCGCTAGTCCAGTATGATAGGTTTGGGGTGGAAAACCTAAAGGGGATCCGATCGGTTTCTGCATTTATCATTTCACTTGGATCCAAGTTGCCGATCGGCCCTAGGAAGTATTGGTTCTGATGAGCTAGGCTGGGGATTACGATTTGGTGGGTTAAGTGCTACAGATTGAGGAAAGGAATAAGGAATTACAAGGAGGTAGTGACAAAATCGCAGAAGGAAAAAAGGAGTGAAGCTGATAGGTTTACCTTAGGATAAGCTGGCTACGGCGTGGCGGAAGGAGTGCTGGAGGAGGCCATTGCCGGTAGTTGTTGTTTCTTGGATCCCGCCTGAGAGGACAAGATCGCCGAGGTCGCCGAGGTCGCTGGGTTTGCCGAGGAGGTCACTGGAGAGCTCAAGGGTTGCTGAGGTGGCTGTTGGTTTGCTGTAATGTGACACGTGTGGTGGCCGCGAAGGCGGTATTTGAAGGATATTGTTGGGTAGCCGAAACGGTTTCGCTCGGAAAAAGCGGGAATTTGGAAAGCCGGCAAATCTGCGATATTATCTTATCACGGACTTGGGGGGCATGTGTTCACGACCAAATTTGGTAACCCAAATCCCCAAGTTCAAGGTTGAATTTGAAGCGGAATAGGATTGGTGGAATGATCTGCGAGAGAAGCGAGAGGCTGCATCGGATATGCTCAAATCGGTGAGTAACGATCGGCTACGGGGTCAATCGGTTGAGGTTGGATCGGATGAGGAAAGTCGACAGCTGATGCTGAGTCAGAGGAGAAGATAAAATCGTTTTCGATGAAAGTGTTTCAAGATAATAGAAGATTCGGTTATCGGTTTGCGCATTAAAACATATTGCCATCGTGGATAGAGTCAACGGCAATTGTATCCGTAAATTAGGAATTTGTTTCAACTGTTTATTGTAATACGGCATGGGTCCTTCCTGGGATATTATCGTATTTTAAATAGTAGTTTAGATAGAGTCTAGGGTCTGTACAGGTAATGTTACTCTTGGGTATAAATAGGACCCGAGATCCATGTAATTAAAGAATAATCACCATCAATCAAACAACTTTCGGCGCATCGCCAAATCTTTTCTTCAGACGAGCAATTGATTTGGCTCCGGGCTGCATCGTTTCGATCTTCAAATCCAGGTAAATGCTTGTCATTAGTGGTATGTTCTACTGATTCTAATGCTTCCATCGTAATGACACATTAAATCTAGGGGTTTATACTGCGTTATTTACCATATATCGCATATAAACTGGAGCAATGTTTAGATCTATGCTGCCATCGGCCAGTTCTATCAAGAACCTGCAGCCGATAGGGCTAGATCTAAAGGTTGAACTAGTTTATATGCGGTATCCACCGCCTTGAGGTATTTACATCAGCTACAATAGATTAGGTTGTTCTTTTCATACTTAATGCTGCATCAACATTGAACTATTAAGTCGTTTTTAGAACTTCCAATGATCTGTTCGGTTAGATGTATATGCTTAGAGACAGTGTCGGGGTTTTAGCCGGCCTTACCTGCCCTAATATATTTTTAGTATATGTATTACTAGATTTATGTTAGGACTGCCTCTTATATTAAGATCCCATTCTTGTCGGACATCAGAAGCCGAAATCGGCCTGCTAGCAACAGTCGATTGTCGATTTCCTAGGCTAAGTATATCTGGTTCAAGAGTGATATCTTTTCATAAGAATCATCGGAGTACTAGCCTATCCATAGTTAGCTTTCCAGTATCGGCTAGGTTATCAATACATATATTTATTATCCTTTACTGTATTTGGGTTAAGCGGCTGATGCTGTCTCGGTATAGCCGATCCATTTCAGTCTCTTGGCTTAAATATATTTTAGGATAGCATATATATGCTCATGGATTCCCTCAGCCAATCTAGTGGGGATCTAACCTAACACTTAACGCATATATCTTGTTTTTCTTGTTGGTTAACAAATCAAACCAACTGGCACGCCTTGAACAGCATAGGTAGCCAAGAAGGACCTGTACTGGAGCTAAGCAGATCTCCCAGGCCAGCACGTGAGAGAAATTTCTCATCAACAGTACCAAACTAGGGTTTGTTAATCTAAAAGGAACCCTATTGGTCTCAGTGTTTATGAACTCGGTGGGGTTTGAATTGCTGATTGGGCCTAGGAAGAATCGATTGGGGTGAACAAGGCTAGGGACTGCAATTTGGTTGGTGAGATGCTACAATGGGAAAAGGCGAATCACGAAAAGCAAAAACAAATCCGCAGTAAGGAAAGGTGTTATAGCCGATGGGGCTTACCTCAGGGATTTTAGCCAATGGCGCACCAGAAGGAATAGCTGAGGTCGACATCGTCAGGGATGAAGCTGTCGCCGCGAGAGAGTTGCTTGCAGGTTTGCCGAGGGCTTCGAAGAGGTCGCCGGTGAAGATTGGGGACATTTGTGGCTAAAGCGGTAAAAGCGTAAGTGACGGTGTGAAAAACTTCGAGGCGGTGGTTATTATTTAAAGAGGTGCAGTAACAGCCGAAACAGAAAAACCCTAAATTTTCTCAAAGGAAAGATCAAGCAAGTCCGCAATGTTATAAATATAACGGACTTAGGGGACATGTGTTGACGATCAAATTTGGTAAGCCAACCATTGGATTTGGAACTAAAGCCGAAGTGGATTTGGAGGAGATCGTGGTTCTCAGAGACAGAGTGTGCGTCGGCTGAGACCAAATCGACTAATGTGTTCATCGACTAAGACCGAGTCGGACAAGGATAGCCGATGTAGCCTATTCCGATAAGGATAACAAATGT
This sequence comes from Oryza australiensis, assembly GCA_019925245.2. NCBI lineage: Eukaryota > Viridiplantae > Streptophyta > Magnoliopsida > Poales > Poaceae > Oryza > Oryza australiensis. The sequence goes on along the minus strand of JAIFGZ020000250.1, from coordinate 722,540 downwards.
AGTCGATCCCGGCAAAAGGGCATTGGAATCGTCATCGAATTTGTTTGAAGTGCTTCATGAGGATTGTCATGCATGGATAGAGTCCAAAAAAGACAATTGTATCTATGAGTTAGATTGTTTTAAATAATTTTCTTATAGATTGTACCGGTAAGAGTCTACCTAAGGGACTTATCCGTATTTTGAGTTGTTATAGAGATAGGAGTCATGTCTGACAAGGACATATTCTGTATCTGGGCATAAATATAGCCCAATACCATGTAATAAAAAAACAATCAGTTCAATACACCTTCGATGCATCGCCACCTTTTTACTTTCATCTATTTCGACGAGTTCTTCATTTCGAGTTGGGCTTTGAGCCCTAAGAACTCTCTCCACTGTAATCCTTGTTCACACTTCACCCCAACAAAGAACACTGGACGTAGGCATATTATCCTCTGGGAGGGCGGAACTAGTATAAACTCTCTTGTCTCTGGGCTCGTTTGGTACTCAAGTCGACCATCGGATCCATCGGTGAGACGTCCCGATCACTCTCTTTCACCTCCTTGGGTAACCCCTATAATGACAGCCGACAATCTCGCCAACATGTATGGTGAGGAAATTTACCCCAATTAGGAATCACCTTTTAAAAAGGAATTTTAGAAACTGTAAGAAAAAAAATAAAATATTAAACATTAAAGGTTTCCCAAGAAAAAATCAGTTGTGGATTTAGAGTAATTTAAATAAATTTCCATGCTCTAAAATATTTAACCGTTCTTCGCTTTAATTTTTTGAGGGAGGTAACGAAATTTTACAAAGAAGAAACACAAAAATCTTCATCCTCTATCCAGTACTGAAATTGAAGAGCACCCGATGGTGACTACCCAAATTTTACCCACTCTTTCATGATATTAACCAAGTACCCATTTTTTCCCTCACTTTCATGATACTAACCAGGGTTCCCGATTTCGCGGTTTTCGGCGAAAGCCGCGAAATCGTGGTTTCACGGGGTGCGGCATGGCATCCCCGCGGTTTCGTTCAAATAATTTCGTGAAAATTCAAAAAATTTAAAAAAATTCATTTTAACACAAAAATATATATATTTTATAAAAAAATATAAATTTCGCAATGTTTGTTGCGAAAACCACGGTATACGGCGCGGTTTTCGCGCGGTTTTTGCGAAATCCGCGGCACGACACGGATTTCGATTTAGTTCAAATTTAAACTACGGTTTTCACGGTTTTCGCGGTTTTTCGCGGCTTTCGCGGATTTCGCGCGGTTTTCGCGGTTTTTGCGTGGTTTTCGCGCGGTTTTCACGGTTTTTCGCGCGGTTTTCGCGGTACGCACGAAATCGTTCAAATTCAAATTTTTACTGTTCATTGCCGCCGGCTTTCGCGAATTTCAGCGAAATTCGCCGTGCCGTCGAGGGGCGGCACGGCATATGCCGCCGGCATCGCAAACCCTGATACTAACCAGAAATAATCACCGGCAGTATGCAACTGATTAGTCTCCCTCAACAAATCACCAAGGCAAACAATCAACCGAAGAAATAAGACTCACTTTGTAACAGAAGTTCAACTGAAATTAGTAGATAGCCGTACACCCGAAAGAAGCACAACCAGTAGGGAGGAATTACTAGGATTCCACTGCACAACTCCAAGAACAAGTCTTGAATCCGCGCAACAACTTGCCGCAATTCAATGGCCACGAGATCTTCAGCAGCAGGCAGATGGAAGAGCCATCTTCATCGATAGGGAATTAAACCCTAATTCAGCCACGTAAAACAAAACCTAATCATCATCAGGCCAAGCTTATTAGCTGGCACGCAGGCCAAGCTGACGGACTCCTACTGCTCACGATCAAAACAAGCAAAGGCCCATACAGCTCAGACTCAACAATAACATCATTAATTAACTCCTACAAACAATAAAAGAAGACGGCTAGGTTACTAATAATAGGTGCTTAATACAATTAAGCATTAACAGATTTAGCTTGATTAATCTTCACGCGTAAAGTGCCCCATGAATAATCTGTATTGTATTTAATTGGTTGTCTCTTTGCACGTGTCTTCAATACGAATTATAGTTGTTTTTAATTCCATTCTCTATTTCTTCTCCCGTCATAACTGACAGCGCACCAACAAAAAATATACGAGGATATCTACACATATCAAAAATTTTGTCAGTTGCTTCCCTCATGTTCTACTGACAACAACCCGTGCTCCTTCATCTTCTGACAACAACCCGTACTTGCCTCTTTCGGCCGCTTTTACCTCTGTGCACCTAGCTAGCCGGCCAAAACAACCCATTCCTCTAATAGTTGGTCCTCATATATCGGTATCATCCCCTAACTTCTGCACATATATTCACATTGATTTTGACATCCCATATGTAGATTTTAGCCGCTCGTGCTCGATGGACCACCCATGGTCTTGGTCCATGGTGGACCATTGACTTGCCCGGAGAGGTGGTCCTCACTGATACTGGGTCTGATGCAATAATAAACTGACTTATCAAATGAAAATTAATTCCAATAACTCACGAATTATATTGTAACAGTATATTATCATCAAATCATCATATCTTGGCCATTTCAACTCTTAAATGACCGGTTGAAATTTCTAATTTTGACTAATATCATGTATAATCTATTTATATTGAGTTGATACTAACAATTTCTTTTCTCTTATGTTTTTAACAACTTTTCACACATAAAATACCACTCGGTTGCAAATGTTAGTTTCATCTTGTCGTTATTTTCTAAATCTATCTCCATCGTTGAAAACACAGACCGAAGCAAACCATAATGAATATAGTGTTTCTATTATATATAACCTTGACATGCTATTCCAATTCTTGTTACATATACAGAAAGATTTACATTTTGAGGACATGTGGTAGTAATAATAAAAGAGATAATTTACAACACGTGGATCTTCGTTTACAGCACATACTAGAGTATATAACATAGGCATGGACAGCTGAGATCATAATCCACTTAAGAGTGAACAATTGATTCAGTGTCACACATTGATTATTTACCATTCCGTAGTGAAATAACCGAATGGTGGACGATTACTTTTGCATTTAGTTCATACCAGCTGAGAGTGGGTTACGCAGCACCATTGCCTCTATTGTGATTCCTGGTCAAAAGGCCAGCATCACTCCCCACTCAGGCTGCTGCTGCTGCCGCATGCCTTCTTCCTTCTCTCGATGGCGGCGCAGCTCATCCAGAACAAGTGCAATCGTTGCACCACACATATTCCCGTACTCGCTCAGCACGTGACGGCTCGCCGCAAGCTTTCCTGGCTATAACTGCAGCTTGGCCTCTATGTTCAAGGATCACGCGGCCGTCGGGGTGCACCGCCTAGAAAAGGTCATTCCAGTTAGGATCCGTGTTTCTGACTAACTGGAACGCATCGAGAAAGCACTGATGGATGTTGTCCTTTATCACCGTCGACACTTGGATGGAGAGACGGAAATCTATGCCGCTGCATGTCGCTTGCATGTCCAGTGCGTGCTCGGTTGCTGGTATCATGATCTACGAGTCGGCCACCATCTCAAATAGCGGGCGCTCGCCATCGGCCAAGGGGTTGGCGCCAACGATGATCGCGCCAGCGTCGTCGCCGAACAGTCCATGGCCTACGATTTTGCTTTCGTCACGGGTTGAGAAGCATACCAGTGTGAGCTCAGACAGGGCTACGAGGACACGCGCGCCGTGGTTGTATCGACGATCTCCTTGGTGAGCTGGAGTGCCCTGTCGCCGCCGGAGCAGCCATGGAGTCTGAGGATGGTGTGGGAGACGGAAGGGAGAAAGGCGAGGAGCGTCGCCAGCTAGAGGTCGACGCTGGGGGCACGGCAGCCAGAGTAGGTGCTAAAGATGAGGTGGGTGATGTCAGTGGCCGAACGGCCCCACTCCGCAATGGCCTTCCTTGCGGCGGACTCAGCGAGGTTTGGGACCTCGGTAGAGGCAATGTCTATGCGAGCTTCAAGGGATGGAAGGTTTTTATCGATGATCTCTGGGTGGGCATGGATGAGCACCTTGTCAAGGGTGATGTAGCGCTTCTCTATGCCAGATTTTTTACGTGAGATTGAAAGGGAAGAACACACATCTATTAGGTAGTAGTTACTACTTAGATCAGTTGAAAAAAATAAAACTTATCACTCGATATTTACATAACCTAGCTTAAAATTATGATAGTTTTCTTGGATAGTTTGTTTCTCAGTAGGGTTAATGAAAAATAATTAATAATTAATGATGATGAAATGATAGGTCTACTTACATATCCTCTTCATCTTGTCTTTAAGCTCAGTAAGGTGCCCGCTGTTGGTTAGACCAAAGTAATAGTCGGGAAACTCATCTTGAGGAAATATTTGCCGGATTTGCAGTGCCGATAGCGAGGACCGCGGCGGGGCCTCCCGCATGCTGTGTGCACCGGCGGTTGTCAGCAACAGCGGTAGTAGCTGCTCCAGGCATGGCCGATGGTAAAGGAAGAATTTATGCTGATGCAATGAGTTTCCTTGAGAGAGATGGCTACGTGTTGCCTCTATGTGTGGAATCTCTAGCTGTTGGCTGTATGGATTTATACAAGTTCATCGACAACCCACTAGTACATAATGCCTCATAGGTGCCGATTTTCTTAACGGCACCTATTGGTCGGCACCAATGACTTTGGTCATTGGTGTCGGTTCTTCGACCGGCACCTATTCGAGCAAATAAGTGCCGGTTCGTGTAGAACCGACACCTATTTATCGGACACCTATACAATGAGGTGCTCCCAATCTTTTTTTATGGGCCCACTCCTTTAGCCGGACCCACCATATTTACCGGACCCACCATATTTTTCCACGTGAGCGTGGGCCCGTGAGATAGAGCTACAGACATGAGCGAGCGGTTCGGCGAGCGGTTTTACACGATGAGCAAGCGAGGCACGAACCTATTTAAGCTGGTGTTGCTCTGGTTCGGCGAGCGGTATGGTACTAATCGAGGGAATAGTATTTTTTGAGAATAGGTGCCGGGTGAACAGTAAAACCGCCACCTATAGTCTCAAATAGGTGTCGGGTGAACAGTAAAACCGCCACCTATACTATTGGTGGCGGTTCGTAATAAGAACCGCCACCTATTCATGAAGAATAGGTGCCGGGTGAACAGTAAAACCGCCACCTATAGTCTCAAATAGGTGTCGGGTGAATAGTAAAACCGCCACCTATACTATAGGTGTCGGTTTTACTATTCACCCGACACCTATTTGAGACTATAGGTGGCGGTTCTTAACACGAACCGCCACTTATTCTTTTGCCGCCACCTATATACATTATAGGTGCCGGATTTGGTTTGACCGGTACCTTTTGGGACGACACCAATGAGCCTTTTTGTAGTAGTGACCTGGCCTAGGTAGCCACCAAATATATCTGAATTAGTAAATTACATAGACAATTCTCAAGAATACCATCACATGTTCCATTGAGTATTTAAATTCCAAATATTTTTTCTACAGACAACTTAACATAGAAGCAGAATATAGTGCTGAGGTCTTAATAAAATCAGATGACAGAATATTAAGTTCATTTCACACTGGAACATAAATTTATGTGTAGTAACTCCTATATCGCCCCACTCATTTTTGCATAAATATATTTCAGTTCAGTAACTAATTTTATAATTCAAAACAGTCATCGACCCCTGTCGAGTTGGAATTTGAGAGTTTGCGGCAATATCATCGATAAAAAAATTCTATATTTCTACGGACTCTAAGATCTCAAATTTTTTTAAAAAAACAGAGGTTCCACTAGCTACCCCAAACGCTAAATATATCAGTATGCACAAATTAATCGTAACTGACATGCCTAGCAAACTCTAACTATATTATTAAATAGCTCAGTGAAATGTTTTTTTTCTTAATTTTGGATCGTGATGTCTGCCATATGCCATCCACATCGTGTGATTAGCTGCAATATCGTGCAAAGCAGTCATATATTATTCGGAGGTGCAACCTGGCCGATAACTCGTTATGTTTTTTAGATAACGGAATCTGATTTGCACGATAGCGTTTCGACTGGAGTATCTAATTAACTACATCATCTAATTCTAGCACACACTGGTATAGAATTTAATAACAGGATATTTCACCACTAGTTCGATTTTTTTCATAGGCAGCTTGATCATCAAGCTGTCAATGCAATCCCTTGGGATTAATTATTTTGTTCTGCATAATCATCGAACCAGCCCTTGCATTAAACTTAATATTCACTATCAAATGAGTGACAGGAGAATGATGGGCCCAAATTAAATATGGATCAAGTCGTGCTCTAGAGATTACATGTAGCAAGGTATAATTGGACATCAATCTATTCCTATAACACATTTTCATATTTAGCTTGTGATCGTCGAGCAGTTAATATAGTCCAAAATCAAGATTGAGATGATAAACAATTGACATACCAATAAACCCTACATGTGATAATCAAATTATTGACCACAAGAATTGAAAACCATTAAAAATAATATGGATTAACTCATGACGATTAGAATGTTAAGTCAAAGTCTAGTGATGTTTAGGGTCTTCGGGGATTAAATGTAAAATAGGATATTGACACGTGATCCTTATGCCCTGACAACTAAATGATGTGATCCTTGTGCCCTGACAACTAAACGATGAAAACTTTTTTTAGTAGTGGAGATCATGCATCTCAGGGATCCTTGTGCCCTGACAACTAAACGATGGAAACTTTTCTAGGTAGTGGAGATCATGCATCTCAGGGCTACGTCAAGTCATTGGCGCTAAGGTGTTACCGCCATTGATTTTGGCTTCAGCAATGCCGTTGTTATGGCGTTGCCCTCCGCATCGCTATCATGGCTGACACCGTCATGGTCGCTAGCCTCAAGGGCATTATGCTGCTGCTCGGCACCACGGGCATCTTCAGAGGCATCAAAGTTCATGACAGAAGCACCGTCGTCTATAGGACCACCACGGCCAGCCTCTTCATCGTCAGCTCACACAAACTTTCTCCTTTTGGTGCAGTTTGTGCTAAGCCCCATATCCGTTCAACGTACCCTATTGGTTCAGGAGCAAGTCAGAGGCGCTTTATTACATAGTGGTACACGGCTGCTTCCCGTGAGACGGATAGCAAAAACTCAGCGCTGAACACAATCATTAATGACCGCTTGGTCGCGACTTCCTCAAGGTTGTTCTTGCGTGCAAGCTAGGTCCACCTTTTCAGCAGGTTGACTAGCTAGTCAACACGTGCAGCTTGCCGCCATGGCATGACGGACACAAATGTTATCATGCATGAGTTGCTGCAAATCAACTGCAGTGTTTTGGACCGTCCTTGTGTCGGTGGCTTGGCACCACTGGCAACAGCAAGCGACAGTATTATAGCCGAGAACATCAATAACCTCTTCATAACATATATCAACGATATTGACTGAGATAAAGTGGAAAACGAGCATTTTGTGGAGCTGGTTCCAACAATGTTTACAAAGTCATGCCGGTAAGGGGTCCTTCGTTGGTAAGGAGATACACCCAAGCAAGAATAGTGAATAGTATGTGACTGGTTAGCTACCATATATCATTCTACCTGGGAGCATGTATTTCTTTTGCCTATGTCTGTAATGTGAGGTTTTTGTGACCATGCAGCCAAAATGTGTAAGACTTCATACTTAAAAATAAAATATAAATTATATTGAGATGAATATAAATTATTGACAAAAGAGGGATGGAACTTCTTTCTATGGTCTTTTCTAGTCTTGAGACCAACTAACGACACATTAATTCCCTAAAGTGTCTCAAGGTGGGTCTATCCAACAATGTGTTCTCTAACACATGTTCACGTTTATTGATTTGGTATCTTCATACCATGATCTATGAGACATGATCATCAATCAATAAACATGCTGATCTTAGAATCATTTTTGTTTCATAGATATGATATATGATCAGGAATCATTTAGAAATAGATTCATATATAAAGTCTCATAAATAAGTCATATACTTATTGATCAATATAAGTTGTCTATTTCATGGAACCGAATAACACTTTATTCATTGATACATAAACATTGACCATGATATCCAACATCTCCATGTTGCCTCTAGGGCATATCACTAACAGTCTCCTATTTGCACTAGAGTCAATCATATAAGTATCTAATATCCATTCATCTGGTGTGCGCCTCATGTTTCGGCTGAGAGAGAGGCTTTGTCAATGGATCAGAAATATTTAGGTCCGTGTGCACTTTGCATATCTTTACGTCATCTCTATCCACTATCTCGCGGATGAGATAGTATCGCCGAAGTATGTGTTTGGATTTCTAATGCAACCTAGGCTCCTTTGCCAGCGCAATGGCGCCACTATTATAACAATATAGGGACATTAGACCAGTCGCACTGGTCATCACACCGAGCTTAGAAACAAACTTCTTGATCCAAACAACCTCCTTTGCAGCTTCAGAAGCAGCGATGTACTCAGCCTCTATTGTAGAATCAGCAACAGTGTCCTGCTTGGAACTCTTCCAGCTGATTGCGTCTCCATTCAGACATAATACGAACCCAGATTGCGATCTATAGTCATCTTTTATGTTTGGAAGCTAGCATCGGTGTAACCACTTACAACGAGCTCTTCTTCACGTCCATAGACTAGAAACATATCCTTAGTTCTTCTCAAGTACTTAAGGATATTCTTTACGGCTATCCAGTGACCTTCACTAGGATCCGATTGGTACCTACTCGTAGCACTCAAAGCGTATGAGACTTCTGGACGTGTACAAAGCATAGCATACATAATGGATCCAATTGCCGAAGCATATGGAACCATATTCATCTAATTCCGCTATCAGGTGTCCGAGGACACTGATTCTTGCTGAGATTAATGACATGCGACATTGGCAAGAAACCTTTCTTGGAATCATTCATGTTGAACCTCTTCAACACCTTGTTAATGTATGTACTTTGGCTTAATCCAACTAGTCTCTTAGATCCATCTCTATAGATCCTTATGCCCAGTATATATGCTGCCTCTCTTCAGTCTTTCATGGAGAAACTATTTTTGAATGAAGACTTGACGGATTCTATCATAGGGATATCATTTCCAATCAACAATATGTCATCCACATATTGAAAGGTTACGCGGAGGCTACGCTAGCCGAAAACAAAAATTTTCTACCGCGCAAACCAGGAACACTTGCAAGTAAGGGCCGATAGATCGTTACCGATTGGAGTAGAGTGCAGCGGAATAGCCAATCAGGGCAATCCGATCCGGAACAGTGTAGCCGATTCTCGCAAGCCGACAGCCGATACCCGGGGACAGCCGATTCGCCAATCAGCCGATTCGTAGATGCCGTAGCCGATCCGAAGCCGATCAACAGCGCGCAATGTAGCAGCGCCTCTACCGGTATCCACACGTCCGGGGACAAAACGCCGTACACCCGTGTGCTAGCACGCGATGCAACGCTAGGGTTTGGCTCGAAAATGGGGAGGATTTCCGTGGAGATTGATCTCGGTGACTTCTGTTGCACGTGATGCAATTGACGTACCGCAGCTTTCCACCCCTCCCTCCTTTATATAGAGTTGGCCGACTGGGACTAGTGGCCGATTAGGACTCTATTTTGAATCGGATCTCATCCGTATCTCATAGAGTTGGCCGCCCACACGTCGTAAGCCCATAGGACTCTATCCGATCGGATCCCTATCCGATCGAGCCGTATCCAGTCCAACTTGAATGCCTGTTCTTATCCCCTTAAGCGTGCGACCCTGTAGGTTCAGGTATACTTGGTTTCGGCTATAGTCTAACTTAGCCAACCATCGGCTCGAGTCCAACTCGCCGACTGCAACGCGGCGCCTAGCGGCACATATTGACACCATAGTATACAAGAATATAATATCGGCTCGAACCCGTAATGTGTACACAAATCCCTTTGCCTCACGATACCGGTTAAGCTATAGGCAAGATGTGTGCCATCCCTTCAATAGCTTAACCATTCACTCGAACCGTATTGGATTATCATCGTTGATTGACTCCTCAATCAACTTAGCATGGCCATGCATTTCCATAATCCATTACCTCGAGGGGCCCAGAGATATCTCTCAAAGGAGGGGCAAATTCCATCTTGATCACTCACATCCCACTCCATGTTTCATAGCAAACCCGAAAACTACCTTTATAACTACCCGTTACGGAATAGCGTTTGGTAGTCCCAAAGTAGGCTACTACACATGTTGGAATCCATGGTGATCTCAGGTCTAAGGACTTTGTACCAACACTACCTGAGACCAACTAATGGCACATTAATTCCTGTAGTGTCTCATGGTGGGTCTATCCAACAATGTGTTCTCCAACACATTTTTCCATGTTTATTGATTTGGTATCTTCATACCCATGATCTATGAGACATGATCATCAATCAATAAACATGCCGATCTTAGAATCATATTTGTTCCAACAATATGACATATGATCAGGGATCGTTTAGAAATAGATTCATACATAAAGAGTCTCATAAATAAGTCACGTACTTATTGATCAATACAAGATGTCTATTTCATTGAACTGAATAACACTTTATTCATAAATACATAAACATTGACGTGATATCCAACATCTCCATGTTGCCTCTAGGGCATATCACTAACACATATAAGATTAGAAACACAATTGCGCTCCCACTGGACTTCTCGTAAACATAGGCCTCCTCTTGATTTTTGATAAAACCAAACCCTTTGATTACCTCATCAAAATAAATATTCCAACTCTGAGATGCTTGCTTCAATCCATAAATGGATTTCTGTAACTTGCATATCTTTTCAAGCGATTGTAGATCGACAAAACCTTTAGGTTGTATCATATACACATCCTCGCTTAGGTTTCCATTTAGGAAATCCGTTTTGACATCCATCTATCATATCTCATAATCGAAATATGCAGCAATCGCTAGGATAATCCGAATAGATTTTAGCATTGCGACGGGCGAGAAGGTTTCATCATAATCAACACCTTGAATCTCTTTAAAACCTTTCACCACTAATCGCACCTTATTGATGTGAACATTTTCATCCATGTCTACCTTATTCTTAAAAATCCATTTGCACTCAATGGTTTGGACACCATCAGGTGGATCAACCAAGTTCCAAACATGATTATCATACATGGATTCTATTTCGGATTTCATGGCTCCAAGCTATTTGTTGGAATCTGGTCCCACCATCGCTTTCGCATAAGTCTTAGGTTCATCGTTGTCTAACAACAATATATCACGTTGTTCCGCACATGTGTACCTTTTAGGTGGACGACGTGATCTTTCGGACCTTCATGGGGCTGGTGTATCTACAACAGGTGGTGTGACATCTTGTTCTTCCTGTTGTAGTCCTTTGGTAGCTGAAACGTTTTCTAATGTTTCTTGAACTTCTTCAAGATGCACCCTACTTCCACTAACCCTTCTTGAGAGAAACTCTTTCTCCAAGAAAACACCATGTCGGGCGACAAACACTTTGCCATGTTCTCGGTTATAAAAATAATATCCTTCTGTTTTCTTAGGATATCCCGCAAAGAAGCATTTGTCAGATTTGAGAGTAAGCTTGTCGGATTGTAAACGCTTTACATAAGCTTCACATCCCCAAATTTTAAGAAAAGACAATTTAGGGGGCTGCCCTGTCCATATCTCATATGGTGTCTTTTCCACTGACATAGATAGAACTCTATTTAGTGTGGACACAGTTGTTTCAAGAGCATATCCCCAGAAGGACAGTGGAAGATCACATTGGCTCACGTGGGCTCACCATGTCCAACAAGGTGTGATTTCTCCGTTCGGACACCCCGTTCCATTGAGGAGTTTCTGGCGGAGTCAACTGCGGAACAATTCAATCTTTTAGATGATTACCAAATTCTCGGCTTAAGTATTCACCTCCACGATCTGATCGTAGAAACTTAATTATTTTCTCTAAATGATATTGTACTTCATTCTGGAATTCTTTGAACTTTTCAAAGGATTTGGACATATGTCTCATTAAGTAAATATAACCATATCTACTAAAGTCATCGGTAAAGATAATGAAGTACTAAAAACCACCTCTGGCCATTGAGCTCATTGGTCCATATACATCAGTATGTACCAGTGCCAACGAGTCACTTGCTAGCTCACTGTTACCCGTGAAAGGTGTCTTTGTCATCTTTCCAAGTAAACAAGACTCACATGTCACAGATGATTCAAAATCAAAAGAGTGAAGCAAACCATCTTTATGGAGCTTCTCCATGCGTATCATATTTATATGGCCTAGGCGACAATGCCAAATAAATATGGGGTTTATATCATTTAGGAGTTGTCTCTCTATATTGATGTTATAGATGGGAGACGCTTCAAGATACAAAACGTATAATTCATTCACCAATAGAGTATGAAAATAGAACATATCTCTAAGGTAAATTGAACAACCATTATCCACTGATCTAAATCCATATCCTTCCACTTGTAAGCATGAAGCAGAAATAACGTTTTTGAAGGGTTACGCGGAAGCTACGCTAGCCGAAAACAAAAATTTCTACCGCGCAAACCAGGAACACTTGCAAGTAAGGGCCGATAGATCGCTACCGATTGGAGTATAGTGCAGCGGAATAGCCAATCAGGGCAATCCGATCCGGAACAGTGTAGCCGATTCCTGGAGACAGCCGATTCGCCAATCAACCGATTCGAGTCGTCCGTCCGCGTTCTCACGCCTCGCTCCGATGCGCCCGACCGCAGCCGATCAAGAGCGCGCAACGTAGCAGCGCCTCTACCGGTATCCACACGTCCGGAGACAGAACGCCGTACACCCGTGTGCTAGCACGCGATGCAAGGCTAGGGTTTGGCTCGAAAGTGGGAAGGGTTTCCGTGGAGATTGATCTCGACGACTTCGTTGCACGCGATGCAATTGACGTGTCACGCTCTCCACCCCTCCCTCCTTTATATAGAGTTGGCCGACGGGACTAGTGGCCGATTAGGACTCTATTTTGAATCGGATCTCATCCGTATCTCATAGAGTTGGCCGCCCTACACGTCGTAAGCCCATAGGACTCTATCCGATCGGATCCCTATCCGATCGAGCCGTATCCGAGTCCAACTCGAATATCTATTCTATCCCCTTAAGCGTGCGACCACGTAGGTTCAGGTATACTCGGTTTCGGCTATAGTCTAACTTAGCCGATCGTCGGCTCGAGTCTAACTCAGCCGACTGTCAATAGCGGCACCTAGCAGCACATATTGACACCATAGTATACAAGAATAATATCGGCTCGAACCTGTAATGTGTACACAAATCCCTTTGCCTCACGATACCGGTTAAGCTATAGGCAAGATGTGTGCCATCCCTTCAATAGCTTAACCATTCACTCGAACCGTATTGGATTATCCGTCACGTTGATTGACTCCTCAATCAACTTAGCATGGCCATGCATTTCCATAATCCATTACCTCGAGGGGCCGAGATATCTCTCCAAAGGAGGGGCAAATTCCATCTTGATCACTCACATCCCACTCCATTTTTCATAGCAAACCCGAAAACTACCTTTATAACTACCCGATTACGGAATAGCGTTTGGTAGTCCCAAAGTAGGCTACTACACATGTTGGAATCCATGGTGATCTCAGGTCTAAGGACTTTGTACCAACACTACCCGAGACCAACTAATGGCACATTAATTCTGTAGTGTCTCATGGTGGGTCTATCCAACAATGTGTTCTCCAACACATCTGTCCATGTTTATTGATTTGGTATCTCCATACCCATGATCTATGAGACATGATCATCAATCAATAAACATGCCGATCTTAGAATCATATTTGTTCCAACAATATGACATATGATCGAGGATCGTTTAGAAATAGATTCATACATAAAGAGTCTCATAAATAAGTCACGTACTTATTGATCAATACAAGATGTCTATTTCATGGAACCGAATAACACTTTATTCATTTATACATAAACATTGACGTGATATCCAACATCTCCATGTTGCCTCTAGGGCATATCACTAACAATCTCCCATTTGCACTAGAGTCAATCATGTAAGTATCTAATACCCATTGCTCTTGTGTGCGCCTCATGCTTCGGTGAGGGAGAGGTTTTGTCGGCGGATCGGCTATGTTGAGATCCGTGTGCACTTTGCATATCTTGACATCACCTCTGTCCACTATCTCGCGGATGAGATGATATCGCCGAAGTATGTGTTTGGACTTCGATGTGACCTCGGCTCCTTGGCTTGCGCAATGGCTCCACTATTATCACAATAGAGAGACATTGGACCGTCGTACTAGTCATCACACCAAGCTCGAAACGAATTTCTTGATCCAAACAGCCTCCTTTGCGCTTCCGAAGCGGCAATGTACTCGGCCTCCGTTGTAGAATCAGCAACGTATTCGCTTGGAACTCTTCCAGTGATCTGCGCCTCCGTTCGAGCGAACACGAACCCGATTGCGATCTATAATCATCCTTGTCTGTTTGGAAGCTAGCATCGGTGTAACCACTTACAACGAGCTCTTCTTCACCTCCATAGACTAGGAACATATCCTTAGTTCTTCTCAAATACTTAAGGATATTCTTTACGGCGATCCAGTGACCTTCACTGGATCTCGACTGATCTGCTCGTAGCACTCAAAGCGTACGAGACATGCGGCGTGTACAAAGCATGGCATACATGATGGATCCAATTGCCGAAGCATATGGAACCATACCCATCTTATTCCGCTCATCATGTGTCCGAGGGCACCGATTCTTGCTAAGATTAATGCCATGTGACATGGGCAAGAAACCTTTCTTGGAATCATGCATGTTGAACCTTTTCAACACCTTGTCAATGTATGTACTTTGGCTTAATCCAATTAGCCTCTTGGATCTATCTCTATAGATCCGAATGCTAATATGTATGCTTGCCTCCCCTAAGTCTTTCATGGAAAAACTATTTTTCAATGAAGACTTGACGGATTCTAGCATAGGGATATCATTTCCAATCGTAATATGTCATCCACATATAAGATTAGAAATACAATTGCGCTCCCACTGACCTTTTTGTAAACACAGGCCTCTTCTTCATTTTTGATGAAACCAAACCCTTTGATTACTTCATCAAAACGAATATTCCAACTCGAGATGCTTGCTTCAATCCATAAATGGATTTCGTAGCTTGCATATCTTTCCGAGCGATTCGGATCGACAAAACCCGAGGTTGTATCATGTATACATCCTCGCTTAGGTTTCCATTTAGGAAAGCCGTTTTGACATCCATCTCGCCATATCTCATAATCGAAATATGCAGCAATCGCTAGGATAATCCGAATAGATTTAAGCATTGCGACGGGCGAGAAGGTTTCATCATAATCAACTCCTTGAATCTATTTAAAACCTTTCGCCACCAATCGCGCCTTATAGATGTGAATATTTCCATCCATATCGGCCTTTTCTTAAAAACCCATTTACACTCAATGGTTTTGACACCATCAGTGGATCAACCAAGTTCCAAACTTGATTGTCGTACATGGATTCTATTTCGGATTTCATGGCTCCAAGCCACTTGTTGGAATCGGGTCCCACCATCGCTTCCTCATAGGTCTTAGGTTCATCGTTGTCCAACAACAATATATCACATTGCTCCGCACTTTGTGTACTGTCGGTGCATGACGTGATCTTTCGGACCTCCGTGGGCGGGTGTATCTACAACGGTGGCGCAACACTTTGCACCTCCTGTTGTGGTTCCGTGGTCGAAACATTTTACGGTGTTTCTTGAACTTCTTCAAGATGCACCCTGCTCCCACTAACCCTTCTTGAAAGAAACTCTTTCTCCAAGAAGACACCGTGTCGGGCGACAAACACTTTGCCTTGTTCCCGATTATAAAAGTAATATCCCTTAGTTTCCTTAGGATATCCCACAAAGAAGCACTTGTCGATTTGGGTGTGAGCTTGTCGGATAAACGTTTTACATAAGCTTCGCATCCCCAAATTTTGAGAAAAGACAAACTAGGGGTTGCCCTGTCCATATCTCATATGGTGTCTTTTCAAGCGACTTAGATGGAACTCTATTTAGTGTGAGCACAATGTTTCAAGAGCATATCCCCGAAGGATAACGGAAGATCACTTTGGCTCATCATCGACCGCACCATGTCCGCAAGAGTGCGATTTCTCCGTTCGGACACTCCGTTCCATTGCGGAGTTCTGGCGGAGTCAACGTGGAACAATTCCACAATCTTTCGAGATGATTACCAAACTCTTGGCTAAAGTATTCCCTCCACGATCGATCGTAGAAACTTGATTGTTTTCCCTAAATGATTCGTACTTCATTCTGGAATTCTTTGAACTTTTCAAAGGATTCGGACTTATGCCTCATTAAGTAGATATAACCATATCTACTAAAGTCATCGGTAAAGGTAATGAAGTATTGATAACCACCTCGGCCGTTGAGCTCATTGGTCCACATACATCGATGTACGAGTGCCAATAAGTCACTTGCTCTCTCACTATGTCCCGTGAAAGGTGTCTTTGTCATCTTACCAAGTAAACAAGACTCACATGTCTCAAATGATTCAAAATCAAAAGAGTGAAGCAATCCATCCTTATGGAGCTTCTCCATGCGTTTCTTATTTATATGGCCTAAGCGACAATGCCGGATAAACGTGGGGTTTATATCATTAGAGAGTTGCCTTTACGTATTAATGTTATAGATGGGAGACGCTTCAAGATTCAAAACGTATAATCCATTCACCAATGGAGCATGAAAATAGAACATATCTCTAAGATATATTGAACAACCATTGTCCATTGATCTAAAATCATATCCTTCCGCTTGCAAACATGAAGCGAAATAACGTTTTGACATAGTGTTGGAACACAATAACAATTATTCAATTCCAAAACTAATCCGAAGGTAGATGAAGTGGTATTGTGCCGACGCAAGCGTAGCAACGCTTGCTCCATTGCCGACGCGCAGTTCACCTCGCCCCTTCTCAATCCTCTACTTCTTCTCATTCCCGCAACGATTTGCAAATAGGAGCTACGATCCGGTATCAAATACCCAAGAGTCGGTAGGTGAAGTAGCGAGATTAATGTCTATAACATTAATACCGGCGAAGTCGTACTTTGCTTCTTCTTGAGATCCTCCATGTACTTCTTGCAGTTCCTTTTCCGGGCTGTCTCCTTGCAAGTAGAAGCAAACGGCATCGATGCCGCCGACCCCTTCTTGCCCTTCTTTGCATTGGAGGCACTCGCGATCTCATCGGGAGTTAACTTCCTCTTGGTGCAAAGTTTCTTGACAGTGGTTTGCGCTTTGCCTTCGCATCATCATCACATGATGACCGTTTTTCTGGATACTCTCCTCACTGTCTTTAGCATCCCATGCAATTCAACCAAGGTTCTATCCATATTGTTCATGTGATAGTTTAATATGAATGGCTCGAAGCTCGGAGGGAGCGACGGAGAATCACATCGTAGCCAACTCTTGGCTAAGGGAAAACCTAGTTTTCCGGACTCTCGATATAGCCAATCATCTTTATCACATGCGGACGACGGGATTCCCTCAACAAGCTGCACGCAAACAAGGACTTTGAGGTGTTGAACCTCTCGGCCCGAGCTTGGTTCTCAAACATGTCACGTAGTCCTTGAATAATAGTGTGAGCATCGCTGCTCTCATATTGCTTCGAAGCTCGGGGACATTGTAGCAAGCATGAGACAACTTATATCTAGGGCATCATTAGTGTGCTTCTCATAAGCCCTCCGTGCGTTGCGGTGGCATTATTTGGCAAATCCTCGGGATAGGGTACTTCAAGAACGTACTCCTTACGCTCTTGCTTGAGAACAATTCTCAAGTTGCGATACCAATCCATAAAGTTTGTTCCATTTAATTTTTCCTTTTCGAGAATAGATCGCAAATTAAAGGTACTGGGTGTAGTATTAGCCGCCATTTATTCTACAACAGAAAAACAAAGTTTAGCACAATGTTTATGTTATGTCTTTTGTTAAACAATTTAACATAAGACTCCCATTACGTATTTTCCACCTTCCCTCTAGGTTACGTATTGGGTCAAGATCCACATGTTAGTTAATTTTCTAGTGAGCTTTGGCATCACTGCTAGAAAATTAGTAACATCGATAAGCAACTCCTTGCTAATCACATCTCTATGTGACTCTTGTTGTTGGTGTGGCATCTCCATGCCCCGGCCCCAACCTATGCCCCAAGGCCCAAAACTGTTTTGATAGCCTTGTTAAGTAAACCAAATGCTCCTGCTGTATATGTCCGACATATACCCCCTCGTGTTATGATAGAGAATGGCACTCTGCTTTGCGAGACCCACCATTGACGAGCATAACGGTGACGGTGCAACATTTGGAAGGGCATCATTACTACTTAATTTTGTGAGGGATGCTATCCTATCAAACAAACATATCACATATATGAAAGCGGTAGAATAGCATGAAATAGTATGGCTCCCTTCACATGGTGATCTCCATCTCCATGCCGTGTACAGATCTCCATCTTCATCACCGTTCTTTCGAGTGCCGAATGCTTGATTTCTTCAAACTAAGCTACTACTATAGAAGCTCTAATTGAAGATTACATCGACTCGTAGGTCGTGAAAGAATATTACAAGCATTGCACGTATGAAAGAATATTACAGGGATTGCACATATGAAAGAATATTACATGCATCACATGCATCTCATACATACAATAGGGCCATACCATCTCAAAGCATTCTCTGCAAAAACAAGTTAGGCGTAGAAACGTTTTCTACTTATCGCAGAGATACGGCACCGAGACGACCTATAAGGGGTACGCACACGGCGGTCCCGCTAGCCGGTTAGCGGGCGGGGGTCGAGGGGACTTGCAAACCAGGAACACTTGCAAGTAAGGGCCGATAGATCGTTACCGATTGGAGTAGAGTGCGCGGAATAGCCAATCGGGGCAATCCGATCCGAACAGTGTAGCCGATTCTGGAGACGCCCGATTCGCCAATCAACCGATTCGAGTCATCCGGCCGCGTTCTCACGCCTCGCTCCGATGCGCCCGACCGCAGGCCGATCAAGAGCGCGCAACGTAGCGCGCCTCTACGGTATCCACACGTCCGGGGACGAACGCCGTACACCCGTGTGCTAGCACGCGATGCAAGGCTAGGGTTTGGCTCGAAAGTGGGGAGGGTTTCCGTGGAGATTGATCTCGGCAACTTCGTTGCACGCGATGCAATTGACGTGTCACGCCTCTCCACCCCTCCCTCCTTTATATAGAGTTGGCCGACGGGACTAGTGGCCGATTAGGACTCTATTTTGAATCGGATCTCATCCGTATCTCATAGAGTTGGCCGCCCTACACGTCGTAAGCCCATAGGACTCTATCCGATCGGATCCCTATCCGATCGAGCCGTATCCGAGTCCAACTCGAATATCTATTCTATCCCCTTAAGCGTGCGACCCGAGGTTCAGGTATACTCGGTTTCGGCTATAGTCTAACTTAGCCGATCGTCGGCTCGAGTCTAACTCAGCCGACTGTCAATAGCGGCACCTAGCAGCACATATTGACACCATAGTATACAAGAATAATATCGGCTCAACCTGTAATGTGTACACAAATCCCTTTGCCTCACGATACCGGTTAAGCTATAGGCAAGATGTGTGCCATCCCTTCAATAGCTTAACCATTCACTCGAACCGTATTGGATTATCCGTGCGTTGATTGACTCCTCAATCAACTTAGCATGGCCATGCATTTGCATAATCCATTACCTCGAGGGGCCCAGAGATATCTCTCCAAAGGAGGGGCAAATTCCATCTTGATCACTCACATCCCACTCCATTTTTCATAGCAAACCCGAAAACTACCTTTATAACTACCCGATTACGGAATAGCGTTTGGTAGTCCCAAATTAGGCTACTACACATGTTGGAATCCATGGTGATCTCAGGTCTAAGGACTTTGTACCAACACTACCCGAGACCAACTAATGGCACATTAATTCCCGTAGTGTCTCATGGTGGGTCTATCCAACAATGTGTTCTCCAACACATCTCGTCCATGTTTATTGATTTGGTATCTCCATACCCATGATCTATGAGACATGATCATCAATCAATAAACATGCCGATCTTAGAATCATATTTTTTCCAACAATATGACATATGATCGAGGATCGTTTAGAAATTGCCGATCTTAGAATCATATTTGTTCCAACAATATGACATATGATCGGGATCGTTTAGAAATAGATTCATACATAAAGAGTCTCATAAATAAGTCACGTACTTATTGATCAATACAAGATGTCTATTTCATGGAACTGAATAACACTTTATTCATTTATACATAAACATTGACGTGATATCCAACATCTCCATGTTGCCTCTAGGGCATATCACTAACGTTTTGACATAGAGTTGGAACACAATAACAATTATTTATTTCCAAAACTAATCCTGAAGGTAAATGAAGTGGCATAGTGCCGACAGCAACTGTAGCTACCCTTGCTCCATTACCGACACGCAGGTTCATCTCGCCCCTTCTCAAACTTCTACTTCTTCTCATTCCCTACAATAACTTGTAAATATGAGCTACTGATCTGGTATCAAATACCCAAGAGTCAGTAGATGAAGTCGCACTTTGCTTCTTTTTGAGATCCTCCATGTACTTCTTGTAGTTCCTTTTCCAGTGTCTTGTCTCCTTGCAGTAGAAGCAGACGTCATCAAATGTCGCCGACCCCTTCTTGCCCTTCTTTGCTTTGGAGGCACTCGCGATCTCATCAGGAGTTAGCTTCTGTTTTGTGCAAAGTTTCTTGACAGGAGGTTTGCGCTTAGCTTTCTGCATCATCATCACATGATGACCATTTTTCTGGATACTCTTCTCAGCAGTCTTTAGCATCCCATGCAATTCTGCCAAGATTTTATCCTTGCTATTGATGTGATAATTTAGTACGAATGGCTCAAAGCTCGGAGGGAGCGACTGGAGAATCACGTCCGTAGCCAACTCTTGGCTAAGATCAAAACCTAGTTTTTCAAGGCTCTCAAAATAGCCAATCATCTTTATCACATGCGGACTGACGTAATTCCCTTCTACAAGCCTGCACGCAAACAAGGACTTCGAGATGTCGAACCCCTCGGCCCTAGCTTGGTTCTCAAACATGTCATGTAGACCCTGAAAAATACTATGAGCATCACTGCTCTCGTATTACTTCTGAAGCTCCGAGGACATTGTGCCAAGCATGAGACAACTTATATCAAGGGAATCATTAGTGTGCTTCTCCCAAGCCCTCCGTGCAACCGTATTAGCATTATCAGGCAAATCATCAGGATAAGGAACTTCAATAACGTACTCCTTTCGCTCTTCCTAGAGAACAATTCTTAAGTTTCGATACCAATCCATAAAATTTCTTCCATTCAACTTTTCTTTCTCAAGTATAGATCGCAAATTAAAAGAACTGGGTGTATTATTAGCTGCCATAATCTACAACAGAAAACATATGCAAAGTTTAGCATAATATTTATGTTTTGTCTTTTATTAAACACTTTAACAAAAGACTCCCACTATGTTTCTTAACATTCCCTCTATTTTACGTATTGGGTCAAGATCCATATTTTAATTAATTTCTAGTGAGGTTTGGCATCACTGCTAGAAGATTAGTAACATGGGAAAATAACACCTTGCTAATCACATCCCTATGTGACTTTGGTTGTTGGGTGGCATCACCGTGCCCCGACCCCAACCTATGCCCCAAGGCCCAAAATTATTTTGATATCCTTGTCAAGTAAACCAAATGCTCCTGCATGTATATGTCTGACATATATCCCATCGTGTTATGATAGACAATGACACTCTGCTTTGGCAGACCCACCAATTGATGATCACAACGGTGATAGGTGCAAAATTTGGAAGGGCATCATTGTTACTTAATTTTGTGAGGTCTAATATCCTATCAAACAAACATATATCTATATGAAAGCAAGAAGAATAGCAATTAATAGTGAAACAGTATGACCCTTTCACATGGTGATCTCCATCTCCGTGTCGGTGTAGAGGATCTCCATCTTCATCACCGTTCTCCTAAGTGTCGGATGCTTGATTTCTTCAAACTAAGCTACTACAGAAGCTATGAATTGAAGATTACATCGACACGCAGGTCGTGAAAGAATATTACACGGATTGCACGTATGAACGAATATTACACGCATCACATGCATGCATCTCATACATACAATTGGGCCATAACATCTCATAACATTCTCTGTAAAAACAAGTTAGACGTAGAAGACTTTCTACCTATCGCAGAGATACGATATCGAGACAACATAAAAGGGGTACACCACACAAATTTCATAGGTCCAATCTACAAAATCTCTTATGAAAACCATATCGGCATAATCACGTTATGCCATCCTGATACACTATCAAGGGAGATGGTTTGCATAGGCGCAAGGCGGCAAATTATGATCGGATTACTAGATAGCTTCGGCACTATCACATTGTACCAATCCAAGACACTCTCAAGGAGCACCATCCCAAATTCGACTCATACTCATACCGAGTACTATGGAAACCACTTCGACATAATCACATTATATTGATCCAAGATTATCTCAAGGAAGGCAATTTCCATCTACTCTCCTCTACCTAACCCTAAAATTGATTGATCATCAACCCATGTGCTCAAACTTGTTCCAGATCCAATCTAAAACCCAAACTAGGAAGGTCTAGCTCTAATTCCACTCAAGGAAAATGCGGAGGCTATGATAGCATAAATCAAAAATTCTACCGCGCAAACCCAGGATAGCTTGCAAGGAAGGGTCCATAGATCATTACCAGTTGATGTGCAGTGTAGCGAAAAAACTACGTTGGAGTAGCCGACCCAACGTACGCACGTCGGGAAGTCTAGATGACCTCAGACAACGCTTTGCCCAACCTTGCCGACCTCGGACAGTGCCTCACCCGACCTCGCTCCGATCTCCCAATCAGCTCCCCGATCACGTCACCGACCACGATCCGATATCCCGACCAGCTCGCCGACCACGTCGCCAAATTGGATTCGGCTAATTGGATCTCAATGAGATTCAATGCCGCCGAATAACAACGCAACGTAGCGATGTCTCTGCCGGTATCCACACATCCAGGGAGAGAACTCTGAACACCCGTGTGCTAGCACGCGATGCACGGCTAGGGTATTGGCTTGGACGTGGGAGTGTTTCCGTGGAGAAGATTTGTCCGGCTGTGTGTTTCACACAGAACCCTCCACCCTTTGCCTCCTTTATATAGGGTTGCCGGCTGGGCCTAAAGGCCCATCGGGACTCTATGTCCAGTTGGATCTCTATCCAATTGAGTCGTATCCACATCAAACTCGAATGTCTGTTCTAAAACCATATCCTTCGCTTGCAAACATGAAGCGGAAATTAAGTTTTGACATAGTGTTGGAACACAATAACAGTTATTTACTTCTAAAACTAATCCTGAAGGTAAATAAAGTGGTCGTGCCGACGACACTGTAGCAACCTTTGCTCGATTGCCGACACGCAGGTTCACCTCGCCCCTTCTGAAGCTTCTACTTCTTCTCATTCCCTACAATGATTTGCATATATGAGCTACTGATCCGGTATCAAATACCCAGGAGTCAGTAGATGAAGTAGCAAGATTGATTTATATAACATTACAACCTGAAGCAGAAGTCACACTTTGCTTCTTTTTAGATCCTCCATGTACTTGTTGCAGTTCCTTTTTCAGTGACCTGTCTCCTTGCAATAGAAGCAAACGACATCTGATGTCGCCGACCCCTTCTTGCCTTTCTTTGCTTTGGAAGCACTTGCGATCTCATCAAGAGTTATCTTCCTTTTGGTGCAAAGTTTCTTGACAGAAGGTTTACGCTTAGCTTTCTGCATCATCATCACATGCAATTCTGCCAAGGTTTTATCCATGCTGTTCATGTGATAATTTAGTATGAATGGCTCAAAGCTCGGAGGGAGCTACTGGAGAATCACGTCTGTAGCCAACTCTTGGCTAAGAAGAAAACATAGTTTCTCAAGACTCTTAATATAGCCAATCATCTTTATCACGTGCGGACTGACGGGATTCCCTTGTACAAGCCTACACTCAAACAAGGACTTTGAAAAGTGTTGAACCTCTCGGCCTCTCGTATTGCTTCTGAAGCTCCGAGGACATTGTGGAAAGCATGAGACAACTTATATCTAGTAAATCATTAGTGTGCTTCTCATAAGCCCTCCGTGCAACATCATTAACATTATCAGGCAAATCATTAGGATATGAAACTTCAATAACATACTCCTTTCGCTCTTCCTTGAGAACAATTCTCAAGTTTTCATACCAATCCAAAAAGTTTGTTCCATTCAACTTTTCTTTATCAAGTATAGATCGCAAATTAAAAGAACTGGGTGCAATATTAGCTGCCATTATCTACAACAGAAAATATATGCGAAGTTTAGCACTTGTTTATGCTATGTCTTTTATTAAACAATTCAACAAAAGACTCTCACTATATTTCTTAACCTTCCCTCTAGGTTATGTATTGGGTCAAGATCCACATATGAATAATTTCTAGTGAGCTTTGGCATCACTACTAGATGATTAGTAACATGGGTAAGCAACACCTTGTTAATCACATCCCTACGTGACTCTTGTTTGTTGGGTGGCATCAGCATGCCCCGGTCCAACCTATGCCCCAAGACCCAAAACTGTTTTGATAGCCTTGTCAAGTAAACCAAATGCTCCTGGATGTATATTTCTGACATATACCCCATCGTGTTATGATAGACAATGGCACTCTTCTTTGGCAAACCCACCAATTGACGATCACAACGGTGATAGGTGCAACATTTGGAAGGGCATCATTACTACTTAATTTTGTGAGGGATACTATCCTATCAAACAAACATATCACATATATGAAAGCAAGAAAAATAGCAATTAATAACGAAATAGTATGACCCTTTCACATGGTGATCTCCATCTCCATGCCGGTGTAGAGGATCTCCATCTTCATCACCATTCTCCCGAGTGTCGGATGCTTGATTTCTTCAACCTAAGCTACTACTATAGAAGCTATAAATCAAAGATTACATTGACACGTAGGTCGTGAAAGAATATTACATGGATTGCACGTATGAAAGAATATTACATGCATCACATGCATCTCATACATACATTTGGACCGTACCATGTCATAACATTCTCTACAAAAACAAGTTAGACGTAGAACGTTTTTTACCTATCGCAAAGATATGATATCGAGACGACAAAAAGGGGGGTACACACACGCCATTTAGCGGGCGGGGGTCGAGGGGGAAGCCGCCTCTTCACGGACTTCTGGGCAGCGCCTAGGACACCACCCAAAAATCATAGATCCAATCTACAAAATCGCTTATGGAAACCATATCGGCCTAATCACATTATATTGTCCCGATACACTATCAAGGGACATGGTTTGCATAGGCGCAAGGCGACGGTTATGGTCATGATGACAAGAAAAATCAACACGCCGGCCTGGGAGATCTGCTTAGCTCCAGTGCAGGTCCTAGAGTCGATGAAGTGCGGGCGTGCCAGTCAGTTTGATCCTGCCACTGACAAGATATGTAAAGCAACCGATTATAAAATGCATCAACCGATCGGCTAATATCCATAATAGCAGATTGGTCGACAGCCGATGCTGATGTCAACCAATGTAGTTGAGCCTTGGTCCATCGGCTATGTACTTAACAGACATCGATATAAAGATGATTGGCTGACAATAATATGATGATATATAACATTGCACGAACCAGTCACATGATAAAGTAGATACTGATTTAAAGATTAAAGCACACATCGGCTGGAAGTCTGATGTCATAAAATCCAAATGATCAAATATTCAATGAAGCCTCTGCTGCAATTGGCTAGATCCAACTTGTGTACAATCCTTGCAGGCCGATGCAATATCCAAATAACTCACCGGCTGAAACCCCGATGAAACCCTTAGTGGTAGTCAACAGGCAGGCTAGATATTATGGTTCTAATCACGACTTAGTAGATCAAACTGATGCAGCACTAAGTATGAAAAGAAAAGCAATATCTAGACAATCAAGCCCTTAGCTGATTTTCAGGGTGGTAGATGCCTAAGCTAATCTAATCTAATATAACGATTTAGCCGGTACCGACAGAAACCCTAAAACGAGAGACAGCCGATAGAGCCAAATCGAGATACTAAAATTAGATTCAACAGAGACATATGTTAAATAATCAGGCAAAGATATCAACCGAATCGAAGCAATCCAAGAGGTCGAATATACTGATGCAACCTTGGACGACGCCAATGTAGCCAATACGATTGCCTGAGCCGGCGGGACCTTGGACTTACCCCTTCGCCGGCGATCGAAGCCGATGCAGCCTCGCGTCAGGTGCCAAGTTCCACTGGATGACAAAGTAGAACAGATAAAAGAAAGGTGGCGATGCGCCGAGTTGTATTGATCGAGAGATATTACATGAACCCTGGGTTTACATATTTATACCCGTAGGGTGACAAAGATCCTAACAGATTACAATCCAAACTTTCCTAAAGATAAAAGGAAATAGATAAAGTCCTTATCGGACACTAAACATACTTTCCTAAAGATAAAATAGGAAACTAACAATCTCTTCCTAATTAATAGATACAAGCCGTATCCTCCCTGGACTCGGTTTCTTCGGCTAAGATCTTCTCAAACCGAATCTAACAAGAATACGATGCTGGAGATATGGATAACGAGAAACCCCCATCGGGCGATGCGAGAACTCCAAGCCGATCGACTCGAGCCGATCCTAACCCTTAGCCGATAAGGACTTCGGGGCTTACCAAATTTTGGCGTTAACAGGTCGGTTACTAGATAGCTTCGGCACAATCATATTGTACCGATCCGACACACTCTCAAGGAACGCCATTCCAAATTTGACTCACACTAATACCGAGTCCTATGGAAATTTCTTTGACACAATCACATCATTTCAATCCGAGACAATCTCAAGGAACGTAGTTTCCATCAACTCTCCTCTACCAAACCCTAAAACTGATTGATCTAATCAACCCGTGTGCTAAACTTGTTCCAGATCCAATCTAAAACTCAAACTACGCAATTCTAGCTCTGATACCTCTGAGGGAGAACGTGGAGGCTATGATAGCATAAAACAAAATTTTGTACCGTGCAATCCAGGACAGCTTGTAAGTAAGGGTCTATAGATCATTACCAATTGAGTATAGTGCAGCGGAAAATTTCGTTGGAGTAGCCGATCCAATGTGCGCACATTGGGAAGTTGTGCTGACCTTGCCGACCCCGACGTCAACCTCGGTCCGATCACCCAACCTCTTCGCCGACCACGTTGCCGACCTCTTCGCCCGACTGCCCGACCTCACGAACAAGGGGGTAAGCCGGTTCGACGTCGTTTGAATCTACCTGGTGTCGCCGACTTACACCGCAACGTAGCAATGTCTCTACCGGTATCCACACATCCAGGGAGAGAACAGCAAACACCGTGTGCTAGCACGTGATTCAAGGCTAGGGTTTGGCTCGAAAGTCGGTGGCTAGGGTTTCGTGGAAGATCTCGACTCAGCGACTTGAAGTCGCACGCGTGTTCTACTGTCTATATCACACCACGATCTCCAACCCACGCGCCTCTTTATATGGAGTTGGCCGATTGGGCCTTGTGGCCCATCGGGACTCTATATTCAATCGGATCTCTATCCGAGCTGAGTCGTATCCGAGTCGAACTAAAATACACGTTTCATCCCGTTAAGTGTGCGACCCTGTAGGTTCAGGTATACTTGGTTCCGACACGACTACAACTCGGCCGACCAGCCAACAGTGGCCCCAAGCAGAACGTATTGACACCAAAGTATACAAGAAGATCATATCAGCTGAACCTATAATGTGTGCACAAATACCTTTACCTCACGATATCAATTAAGCTATAGGCAAGACTCATGCTATCCTATCAATAGTTTAATCATTCACTCGATCTTGTATTGGATTATCTATCTGTTGATTGAATCCTCAATCAACTCGGCATGGCCATGCACTTTCATAATCCACTACATCGAGGGGCCTAGAGATATCTCTCCCGAAGGAGGGGCAAATTTCATCTTGACTATTTACATCCTAATACATGTTTCATGACAAACCCGAAGACTACTTTTATAACTACCAATTTATGAAATAGCGTTTGGTAGTCCCTAAGTAAGTCATTATATATGTTGGAATCCATGATGATCTCAGGTCTAAGTATTTTTTTCCAACACTACTTGAGACCAACTAATGACACATTAATTCTCTGTAGTGTCTCAAGGTGGATCTATCGAACAATGTGTTCTCTGACCCATGTTCACGTTTATTGATTTGGTATCTCCATACCATGATCAATGAGACATGATCATCAATCAATAAACATGCTGATCTTAGAATCATATTTGTCCTATAGATATGATATATGATCAGAGATCATTTAGAAATAGATTCATACATAAAGAGTCTCAAAAATAAGTCAAATACTTATTGATCAATATAAGTTGTCTATTTCATGGAACCGAATAACACTTTATTTATTGATACATAAACATTGACCATGATATCCAACATCTCCATGTTGCCTATAGGCCATATCACTAACACTAGTCATCAAATATATCTGAATTAGTAAATGACATAGACAAATTCTCAAGAATACCATCATATGTTCCATTGAGTATATAAATCTGAATAAAATCGCATGAGAGAAAAATTAAGTTCATTTCGCACATTGGACCAAATTTATATAACTTCAATATCTCTCTATACTTTTTGCGAAATATATTTTTGAGTTCAATAACTTACTTTATAATTTGAAACTGTCTTTGACCCCTTTCGAGTTGGAATTATAAAGTTTACGGTAATGTCGTTGGTAAAAACTTCCAATTGTTGATGGTATGTATCATAATCTCCTTGGCCCTTTTCGAATTGGAAGTACAAACTTTTTGGTAACGTCGTTGATAAGAAAATTCCAGATTGTTGACGGTATGGGTTCTGAGATATCTAGTTTAGAAAAATAAAAACAGAGTTCCTAGTAGCTATATCACACTACTAGAGAAAGTGTTATATGTGCCAGTTGGGAAACCCTCATAGGTGCTGGTTTCCCAACCAGCACCTATTAGTCGACACCTTTCTTGCCTTCTCAAAGGTGCCGGTTTAGGAACCGGCACCTTTGAGGTTCCATGAGCCAAAAAAATGGCTCGATGCATCGGCTCAAATCGAGCCGATGCATTGAGTAGCTCCCCTACAGATCCCCTTAAGCGCCATAAACACATGAACAACAAAGAACAAACAATCCCCTCGGACGCCATGAACAAATACATAACGATCCCCTCGGGTGCTATGAGCACATGAACAAACACATACACATGACACAACAAAACAACAAAGAATAAACATGGCACTGGAGTCGTACAAACACATGAACTTCACCGCCCGGATCCCCGTTGCAGCCACCGCCCGCATCCTCCACCGCCGAGAGATCCGAGGGAGGGAGAGTTAGAGAGAGAGGGGGATAGGGGGATAGGGGAGACTGAGAGATCGACTTATCTCCTCTGGCGCCACCTTCCTCCCGCCGCCGCGGCTGGCCCCAAAGTGAGGTCGCCGCCACCGAGAGATATGAGGGAAAGAGAGAGAGTGTGAGAGATTTGAGGTGCCGCCGCCTCCCCTCAGCCTCCCTCCCTCCCGTCGCCCGGCGCTGCCTCGCCTCGGCCTCTCCTCCCTCACGCCACCCACCGCCCCCCCACCGTCTTTCCTTAGCCTCCCCTCCCTCCCGCCTCCTGTCGAGAGATCTGATTCGCCACCGCCTCCCCACGGCCTCTCCTCCCGTTCGCCGCCCGTCGCCACCGCCTCCCGCCATTCATGCCACTGTCTCCATCCGCCGCGACGAGGATGCAGTAGAGCAACGCGTCGATGCAAGCCCCACGCCGCCTCCTCCTCTGTCGCGACGAGGATGCGGTGGAGCAGCGCGTTGGTCCGGATCCGCCGAGAGATATCTCGTGCTCAAGCTTCGCCGACATTTGTGTGCTGCTGTGAAGAATGGGGAATGGAAAGGGACAGCTGAGAAGTTGAGAATAGGGACAAGACTAGGACGGGAAATCGAATGGGAGAGAAGGATCCAGAGAAATATAGAACCACCCGGTCGGCTGGGCTCCACTTAGCTCCGCTCGGTTTTTTAGGTGTCGGTTTTTTTAAAAAACCGGCACCTATAAGATATTATATGTAGCGGTTTTTTTAAAAAACCGGTACCAATAGTATAGGTATCAGTTTTTCTTTAGAACCGCTACCTATAATATATTATAGGTATCGGTTTTTGTTTAGAGCCGGTACCTATTGTTTTAATAGGTATTGGTTTTTGTCGAACCGACACCTATTAGGCTGGCACCTATGCATGTTTCTGTAGTAGTGTCAGTAAGCATGATAATTGCAATAGACATGCCTTCCAAACTCTAAATATATAATTAAAGAGCTTAGTGAATTGTTTTTTTGTTAATTTTAGATCGTGATTCGTGTGATCTGCCATGCCGGAGAAATATAACAAAGCAGCTACTAAGGTCTGCTATTAGTTAATGATCCAAATTCGGATTGGGCTTTAGGACGTCTTGGCCCGTTTAGTCCATAGTATATATATCTCTTTTATGTCGTAGAGGGTCTCAAGCACTTGATATGTGATTCCCCTACAATTATGTAAACTCTCCTCATATATTAAAGACTAGCAAAATGCCCGTGCATTGCAACGGAACGACGACGCAGAGAGGGAAGCAGGCGGAGGGCGAAGGTTCAGGCGGCGGCGCGGGAGCTCCGAGCGACGACAGGGGGAGGGGCGCAGGCGCGGCATGGGCGCGGCGCGGATGGGGACGGAAGAGAGGTACATAGGAGGTCTTTTTTTCATCCAAGCCCTCCCTTTCTTTTCAGCATTGGGATTACGGGTTAATTTTATAAACACTCAAGGGGATTTCTACAAAATAACCAGACGGACGAAAATTTTGGATAGAAACACTACTTGCTTTATAGATAGTTATATATATACATATATATAACTTTGAAAGCAAGGGTATCTTCAACTTTATGTACCACTGGACCCTTATTAAGAAATAGTATCAGATAGACATTTAGTCTAAGTTAATTGAATTTCATCAAATTAAGTCAAAAATATAATGGAAATAGATATTGACTTACTGATACTTTAAACCGATTAGAAATTTGATAAAAGTTTAAAATATTTACGACTCGGATATTATTAGTGTTAGTGATATGCCCTAGAGGCAACATGGAGATATTGGATATCACGCCAATGTTTATGTATAAATGAATAAAGTGTTATTCAGTTCCATGAAATAGACATCTTGTATTGATCAATAAGTACGTGACTTATTTATGAGACTCTTTATGTATGAATCTATTTCTAAATGATCCCGATCATATATCATATTGTTGGAACAAATATGATTCTAAGATCGGCATGTTTATTGATTGATGATCATGTCTCATAGATCATGGGTATGGAGATACCAAATCAATAAACATGGACATATGTGTTGGAGAACACATTGTTGGATAGACCCACCATGAGACACTACAGAATTAATGTGCCATTAGTTGGTCTCGGGTAGTGTTGGTACAAAGTCCGAGACCTGAGATCACCATGGATTCCAACATGTGTAGTAGCCTATTTTGGGACTACCAAACGCTATTCCGTAATCGCTGGTAGTTATAAAGGTAGTTTTCGGGTTTGCTATGAAACATGGAGTGAGATGTGAGTGATCAAGATGGAATTTGCCCCTCCTTTGGAGAGATATCTCTGCCCCTCGAGGTAATGGATTATGGAAATGCATGGCCATGCTATGTTGATTGAGGAGTCAATCAAGACGGATAATCCAATACGGTTCGAGTGAATGGTTAAGCTATTGAAGGGATGGCACACATCTTGCCTATAGCTTAACGGTATCGTGAGGCAAAGGGATTTGTGTACACATTACAGGTTCGAGCCGATATTATTCTTGTATACTATGGTGTCAATATGTGCGCTAGGCGCGCTTATGTGACAGTGGGCTGAGTTAGACTCGAGCCGACGATCGGCTAAGTTAGACTATAGCCGAAACCGAGTATACCTGAACCTACGGGGTCGCACGCTTAAGGGGATAGAATAGATATTCGAGTTGGACTCGGATACGGCTCGATCGGATAGGGATCCGATCGGATAGAGTCCTATGGGCTTACGACGTATGGGCGGCCAACTCTATGAGATACGGATGAGATCCGATTCAAAATAGAGTCCTAATCGGCCACTAGTCCCGGTCGGCCAACTCTATATAAAGGAGGGAGGGTGGAGAGCTACGATATATCAATTGCATCGCGTGCAACAGAAGTCGCCGAGATCAATCTCCACGAAAACCCTCCCCACTTTCGAGCCAAACCCTAGCCTTGCATCGCGTGCTAGCACACGGGTGTACGGCGTTCGTCCCCGGACGTGTGGATACCGGTGAGGCGCTGCTACGTTGCGCCGTTGATCGGCTTCGGATCGGCGCAATCGGAGCGATCGGGCGTGGTGGAATCGGCGTGGTCGGGCGCATCGGAGCGAGGCGTGAGAACGCGGCCGGACGACTCGAATCGGGCGATTGGCGAATCGGCGTCTCTGGGAATCGGCTACACTGTTCCGGATCGGATTGCCCGATTGGTTATTCCGCGCACTCTACTCCAATCGGTAACGATCTATCGGCCCTTACTTGCAAGTGTTCTGGTTTGCGCGGTAAAAGTTTTTGTTTTTGGCTAGCGTAGCCTCCGCGTGACCCTTCGGTGGTATCGAGCTAATCTTGCTTAGTTCGGGTTTTAGATTGGATCGGAACAAGTTTTGCGCACGGGTTGATTAGATCAATCGGTTTTACGGGATCTGTTGAGGAGAGTAGATGGTAATTGCGTTCCTTGATAGTGTATCGGAACAACGTAATGTGATTACGTCGAAGCAATTTCCAAATAACTCGGTTTGAGTTGGGTTCGAGATAGCGTTCCTTGATAGTGTATCGGAACGGTATAATGTGATTATGCCGAAGCTATCTCGTAGTCCGATCTTGTTAGC
Organism: Oryza australiensis; assembly: GCA_019925245.2. Taxonomy (NCBI): domain Eukaryota; kingdom Viridiplantae; phylum Streptophyta; class Magnoliopsida; order Poales; family Poaceae; genus Oryza; species Oryza australiensis. Next base: position 689,481 of record JAIFGZ020000250.1, on the reverse strand, counting down.
TGCCTCGCGCCTACGCAAACCATCTCCCTTGATAGTGTATCGGGACCGCCGTGTGCGTACCCCCTTATAGGTCGTCTCGATGCCGTAGCTCTGCGATAAGTAGAAAACGTTTCTACGCCTAACTTGTTTTTGCAGAGAATGCTTTGAGATGGTATGGCCCTATTGTATGTATGAGATGCATGTGATGCATGTAATATTCTTTCATATGTGCAATCCCTGTAATATTCTTTCATACGTGCAATGCTTGTAATATTCTTTCACGACCTGCGAGTCGATGTAATCTTCAATTAGAGCTTCTATAGTAGTAGCTTAGTTTGAAGAAATCAAGCATTCGGCACTCGAAAGAACGGTGATGAAGATGGAGATCCTGTACACCGGCATGGAGATGGAGATCACCATGTGAAGGGGGCCATACTATTTCATGCTATTCTACCTGCTTTCATATATGTGATATGTTTGTTTGATAGGATAGCATCCCTCACAAAATTAAGTAGTAATGATGCCCTTCCAAATGTTGCACCCGTCACCGTTATGCTCGTCAATGGTGGGTCTGCCAAAGCAGAGTGCCATTCTCTATCATAACACGAGGGGGTATATGTCGGACATATACAGCAGGAGCATTTGGTTTACTTAACAAGGCTATCAAAACAGTTTTGGGCCTTGGGGCATAGGTTGGGGCCGGGGCATGGAGATGCCACACCAACAACAAGAGTCACATAGAGATGTGATTAGCAAGGAGTTGCTTACCGATGTTACTAATTTTCTAGCAGTGATGCCAAAGCTCACTAGAAAATTAACTAACATGTGGATCTTGACCCAATACGTAACCTAGAGGGAAGGTGGAAAATACGTAATGAGAGTCTTATGTTAAATTGTTTAACAAAAGACATAACATAAACATTGTGCTAAACTTTGCTTTTTTCATTTGTAGAATAAATGGCGGCTAATACTACACCCGGTACCTTTAATTTGCGATCTATTCTCGAAAAGGAAAAATTAAATGGAACAAACTTTATGGATTGGTATCGCAACTTCGAAATTGTTCTCAAGCAAGAGCGTAAGGAGTACGTTCTTGAAGTACCCTATCCCGAGGATTTGCCAACTAATGCCACCGCAACGCACGAGGGGCTTATGAGAAGCACACTAATGATGCCCTAGATATAAGCTGTCTCATGCTTGCTACAATGTCCCCGAGCTTCGAAGCAATATGAGAGCAACGATGCTCACACTATTATTCGGGGACTGCGTGGCATGTTTGAGAACCAAGCTCGGGCGAGAGGTTCAACACCTCAAAGTCCTTGTTTGCGTGCGAGCTTGTTGAGGGAATCCCGTCATCCGCATGTGATAAAGATGATTGGCTATATCGAGAGTCCGGAAAAACTAGGTTTTCCCCTTAGCCAAGAGTTGGTTACGATGTGATTCTCCGTCGCTCCCTCCGAGCTTCGAGCCATTCATATTAAACTATCACATGAACAATATGGATAGAACCTTGGCTGAACTGCATGGGATGCTAAAGACAAGAGGAGAGTATCCGAAAAACGGTCATCATGTGATGATGATGCGAAGGCAAAGCGCAAACCACTGTCAAGAAACTTTGCACCAAGAGGAAGTTAACTCCCGATGAGATCGCGAGTGCCTCCAATGCAAAGAAGGGCAAGAAGGGGTCGGCGGCATCGGATGCCGTTTGCTTCTACGCAAGGAGACAGCCACTTGGAAAAGGAACTGCAAGAAGTACATGGAGGATCTCAAGAAGAAGCAAAGTACGACTTCGCCGGTATTAATGTTATAGACATTAATCTCGCTACTTCACCTACGACTCTTGGGTATTTGATACCGGATCGAGCTCGTATTTGCAAATCGTTGCGGGAATGAGAAGAAGTAGAGGATTGAGAAGGGGCGAGGTGAACTCGTGCGTCGGCAATGGAGCAACCGTTGCTACGGTTCTTTCGGCACGCACCACTTCATCTACCTTCGGGATTAGTTTTGGAATTGAATAATTGTTATTGTGTTCCAACACTATGTCAAAACGTTATTTCCGCTTCATGTTTGCAAGCGGAAGGATATGATTTTAGATCAATGAATAATGGTTGTTCAATATATCTTAGAGATATGTTCTATTTTCATGCTCCATTGGTGAATGGATTATACGTTTTGAATCTTGAAGCGTCTCCCATCTATAACATTAATACGTAAAAGGCAACTCTCTAATGATATAAACCCCACGTTTATCCGGCATTGTCGCTTGGCCATATAAATAAGAAACGCATGGAGAAGCTCCATAAGGATGGATTGCTTCACTTTTTTGATTTTGAATCATTTGAGACATGTGAGTCTTGTTTACTTGGTAAGATGACAAAGACACCTTTCACGGGACATAGTGAGAGAGCAAGTGACTTATTGGCACTCGTACATACCGATGTATGTGGACCAATGAGCTCAACGGCTAGAGGTGGTTATCGTACTTCATTACCTTTCTGATGACTTTAGTAGATATGGCTATATCTACTTAATGAGGCATAAGTCCGAATCCTTTGAAAAGTTCAAAGAATTCCGAATGAAGTACGTAATCATTTAGGGAAAACAATCAAGTTTCTACGATCGGATCGTGGAGGGAAATACTTGAGCCAAGAGTTTGGTAATCATCTCAAAGATTGTGGAATTGTTCCACGTTGACTCCGCCGGGAACTCCACAATGGAACGGAGTGTCCGAACGGAGAAATCGCACCTTGTTGGACATGGTGCGATCGATGATGAGCCAAAGTGATCTTCCGTTATCCTTCCGGGGATATGCTCTTGAAACATTGCGCTCACACTAAATAGAGTTCCATCTAAGTCGGTTGAAAAGACACCATATGAGATATGGACAGGGCAACCCCTAGTTTGTCTTTTCTCAAAATTTGGGGATGTGAGGCTTACGTAAAACGTTTACATGATCGACAAGCTCACACCCAAATCGACAAGTGCTTCTTTGTGGGATATCCTAAGGAAACTAAGGGATATTACTTTTATAATCGGGAACAAGGCAAAGTGTTTGTCGCCCGACATGGTGTCTTCTTGGAGAAAGAGTTTCTTTCAAGAAGGGTTAGTGGGAGCAGGGTGCATCTTGAAGAAGTTCAAAAACACCGAAAACGTTTCAGCGACCACGGAACCACAACAGAGGAGCAAAGTGTTGCACCACCGTTGTAGATACACCACCCACGGAGGTCGAAAGATCACGTCGTGCGCCCGAGTACACAGTGCGGAACAACGTGATATATTGTTGTTGGACAACGATGAACCTAAGACCTATGAGGAAGCGATGGTGGGACCCGATTCCAACAAGTGGCTTGGAGCCATGAAATCCAAAATAGAATCCATGTACGACAATCAAGTTTGGAACTTGGTTGATCCACTGATGGTGTCAAAACCATTGAGTGTAAATGGGTTTTTAAGAAAAGGCCGATATGGATGGAAATGTTCACATCTATAAGGCGCGATTGGTAGCGAAAGGGTTTAAACAGATTCAAGGAGTTGATTATGATGAAACCTTCTCGCCCGTCGCAATGCTTAAATCTATTCGGATTATCCTAGCGATTGCTGCATATTTCGATTATGAGATATGGCGGATGGATGTCAAAACGGCTTTCCTAAATGGAAACCTAAGCGAGGATGTATACATGATACAACCTCAGGGTTTTGTCGATCCAGAATCGCCTGGAACAATGTATCAAGATTGGAGTCAAAATCGAGAGATCAAAATCTCTTGATATTAGTCGATTTTCAGATGCAGACTGGGCAGGTAATGGTGATGATCGTCGTTCTACTGGAGGTTTTGCAATCTTTATTGCAAAATAGCCTAGTCTCATGGAGTGCACGAAAGCAGCCCATAGTATCTAGATCAAGCACTGAATCAGAATACAAGGCAATGGCAAATGCCACGGTAAAAATTATGTGGATACAAACTTTACCGAAGGAAATACAAGTCTCTAACTCTCCCATGGCAAGACTATGTGTGATAATCTTAGTGCAAAATATCTCTCCTCGAATCCAGTCTTTCATGCCAGAACAAAGCACATCGAAGTGGATTATCATTTTGTACGAGAAAGAGTCCAACAGAAATTATTAGAGGTTGATTTTGTTTCTGCAGGAGATCAAATTGCAAATTGCAGATGGTTTTATCAAGGCTTTCTCGGCGTGACAATTAAATAATTTTAGGTGCAATCTCAATATGGGAAGTTGTGATTAAGGGGGAGCGTAGGAAAATATGTAAATGAATCAGGCTCTGCCGGATAGGTTGTTAGATTAGAGATATTCTAGCTGAAGCAATCGCAGGTGTCATCACGTGTGACTAGTGCTGGTTGTTATCCAGTGGAGAATAGCATGCGATATCCAGAGCTGGTTGTTATCTCCTGGATAATAGCATGCGCTAACAACCAGCCAGCACATGCGATGATGACAGCGTCTGCAGTGCTTGTTCTGTTGTAACAAATGCCTCCTATCCGGCAGCGCTGTTCAACCCATTCTACACGCCACGGTATCGGCTATTGATACTATATACATTAACGGGCAAGCACACCGAGGGCAAGGTGCTGTTTCAGTCTATCAATCTTTCTACAGGGGATAATAAAATATCCGGCATTGAAAGTTTGAAATGTATTAAACCCGATTTTATAGCGTATGAGTGTATTTAAACATGTAGAATCAGAGATGCAAAATAGACTTTTCCCTTTTCTAACTAATTCTTAAGTCACACCGTCTTCTATAGCCATTGGTAACCGTTTCCATACGTCAAATGCCAGTTTGACACAGGCGGCACTAAACCCAAAAAAATCAATCATTTACACATATCTGATATAACTTTTATATACAAATCTACATGTAAAATACTCGCTTCCACAATCAAGTACTACAAATCTGAATCTGAATAATTGGACATGCTGCTAGAATGTATCTTATTGGATCAAAATCATTCATATTTTGAAACGCGAAGTAGTGTACAAAATTCATTTTTTTCTTTAGGACGAGGGAATACATTTCTTCCAGTAGCAGGCAAAAATAGCAGTATGCTCAAATCGAAACTAATTGGTCAAGCAAATAAGGTGGCATGCAGTTTCAATGCTCAACAAATAAGGATTCGCTTGCCCAACATATATACAGATGCTCTGCAATATTTACATTTTCTAGGTCTAGGCATATTAGCAAATTAGCAAAACAGGTGGAACAAAACTACTTCAGGAAGCAGGTTCAAAGCAATAAACCAAGACATTTGTTGCCTGCAACCAAACAGCAGATCATCCTAAAGCTCTGAAGAACATAATGTGTTAACAGAGATATCTGCTGCAACCAAACAGCTGATCACCCTAAAGCTCTGAAGAACATCTTTTGCGAAAATAAATGGCGAATGCCATGCAGTTAATTTGCTGGGCCGCCATCAGCAGTGGAAACTGCGGCAATACGTTGCCTTAGCCATCCCACGGGTCACTCGAATCGCCTCCTCCATTGGTATCTCCTCTGGAGTGGCAACAGGCTCATCCAGTCCTCTATAGGAATGTCAACCTCATCGATAGACGTGTCATCTTCTTCAGATTTCGGGAGTAGCGGCGCACTAGGCTCAGAGCCTAGCAGGACAGCATTGCTCGATGGAGATGGTGCTTCCTCAGTTGCAAGCTTCATTCCACTGCTCTTAAGGTCCTCCACCGGTTTCGTTGCTGCAACTGTGGACCTTGTGGAAGCCGTCGGAGCAGACTTTGTGGGTAGTAGACGCCTGGTCTTGGGGTTAGAGGGAGCAATCTTCGTCTACGGCGACTGCTGTATAATTCCAGCTGTTCCAGCAGCAGCAGATGCTGCTCTGCGAAGCGTTGTTGGTTGTATATGGGGCATCTGCTGCTGTTGCTGTTGGGGCAGTGATTGCTTCTGTTGTTGCTGTTGTTTTCGTGGATACGATTGCTGCTACAATAACATATCAAAAGAAGAATTTAACACCAAAAGTTTAGTGAAAACACAAAATAAAAAAACACAAGCATTAATGACAAAAAAACCTAAGTGAGAAATAATAGAGGATGCTGTTAGAGAATGTGTTAAGGCTACTAATACCACTATGACATATTACCATTACCTTAGAAGCTTTTTCACATGTCAGGTAGGAGAATCAAAAATTTTCTACAATTTGTCTTGAACTGAAACAAGCCTTTGACAATATCATAACAAAATATGTATTTTCTCGATGGTTTTCTAAAACAATAAAATACAAATCAAAATTGGGCAAATTTTTGGGCAAGCGATATAGTAGTACTTGTCAGATAATTACTAGGCAAGATAACAGCATGGGGCAGAATGCCACAGGAGTACAGGAAAACTGCGGAAATTTCTGCTGTTTTCGATTTGACAAGATAACTACGAAAGCGAAAAATACTACCATAAAACATCTGCAATTTCTATACACTATCAAACTAACAGTTAATGCCCAGTTTCCTCATTCATTTTTCATTGTTAAATATTTTAAATAAATGGTCTCATGCCTTTTGTGTTTACTCAAGTCAGTCCTAAGAGTCTCAAACTTACATAAGGAAGTGTAATAAATAAGAAAAAAATATTACAGCTGATGAGTGATCAACACTAATCCCACCTAAATCTTGTGTTGAGCAGATTATTTTCAGAAGGAAGAAAGCAACCACCCTGCGGATTAGGAAGCTGGAAATACAATCTGTTTTACTCAAAAACAGTACAAGCTCCTTGGTAGGAACCAATCTGGTACAATTTGTAAAAATTTTCTATCATTATGCAATTTGTGTTAAGTATTTAATGAATTTGAAGTTGGAGCATTTGAACCAACAAATTAAACTAAAAAATAATTGACATGTCCTACAGAGTACAGATATGCCAACTTGAACTGATATTTTAATTATTGTTGGTCTTGCAGGTTATTATGCAGGTTATTAGTGTGGTAACAACGACATATTAGTTTCAATACCACAGACGACCTTCAGAGGAGCTAACAGCTACATTAGTAGTCTACTGATCTTACGTTATTAGTATAACAGGAAGGTAGCCCGCGCGATTGCACAGACATATCTTTGTTTCTAAATGCTAAAATCTTTTATGATGACTGAAAATTCTTTATATCTATATGTAAAGTTCCGATAAAATGTTCAATATATAGTTACTCAGTCTCATATCATGTAGTTGGTCTTGGTACTTCAAAATTTGATTGCAGGTAAAAAATTGGAGTCCTTGGTTGCACGTATAAACTTTGACTAATAAAACTATAACTGAGATCTTTGGATAATACGGAACTAATTATTCTTTGAATTTTGATATTTCTATTTTCCTTAATGACTCAAGAGGATTTTATCATAATTCATAGTGGTGCCAAATTAATCATTCACAAATTTTATTGCAGCTATGATAAATTTGACTAAATGTGTTGGCACTTATCAATATATGAAGTTTAGAAGTTCCTGTGGTAGATATCCATAGTTTGGTTAATCTTCGACATGTGACTCCGTAGCCCATTAGCAGTCTATAGAAGTGGTGAAGTTCAGGCCCATATATGCTAAAAGATGTTGTAATTGGTGGTTTAATACCTCCTTAGAATATTAGGTGAATGATGGTCTGCTTTAAATATAATACCAATGGGTTAACTGTTTTACACAAAATGAGGAGAAAAGTGTAAGCCTATGCATATGTATGCCCAATCCATGAAGGACCTATGCCAATGCAAATTTTGGAGCTAGTGTATTACATGGTCTTATTCTTGTTTTCTTACTCCAATGATACTTCGTAATATTATTTATCATGCTATTAGAATTATGACGTGGTAATAAATATACAATGCCTCATTAAGGATTTCGTAGTATCGATCTCCAAACATAACATGAAAAAGCTTTTTAAGTATATTATAATAAAAAAGTATCATTAAGTTGTACTATCATTAAGTTGTACTATTGTAGCAGTTCATTCAGAAATATTTTGAGGCATCGTATTTTATCCCAGGGAAAACATCGGTTGAGAAGAGAATACTAAGTTACTATAAATTTTTATATGTTATAGTTGAGCTACCAAAGTCTAGACAGGGGTAAGTACTAAATGATAAATAGATAGTGTGACACACATGCCTTCTTTGGTAGGTATTCTCCTCCATGATTCTCAACAGAATCAGTAGAATTCCTGCCAAACGGGTTATTTTGCAACTGATTCTGAGAAGAATCACTTCAAGTGATTCAGCAGTTTTACATAGCGAGTGAGAATCACCTGAAAACCAGTTTCTCCTCAGAATCACCTGAAACCATTTTCTCCCAATAATTACTTGAAAATCACCCAAAATATTGTTCTAATTATTACATTATTGTACCGATTCTGATTCTCTCCAGAATTTGATTCATTAGAATCAGAATCTAGAATAGAAAATCACAGAATCAGGAGCCCTACAAAACGGGCCCACACAGAAGAGTCCTAATAAATGATATACTAATGCTAAGTAGAGATTATAGTAATAGAGCTAAGTGTCAAATGTATTTCTAATATAATTGCACAGATTATACAAACAATTATGTTCATGGTTAGTTATCCAGTTCTATGATCCCTGGCTCCGGGGGTACTGCCTCTAGTGGCCAAGCCTGTCACCCAGAATCGATATCTTATCATTCTCCTTACTCTATATCCGAACGTGGAGGATTACAAAGGACGGATAGGTACCACCTGCCGCCTATCTCTACAACCCATGAGATATGACCATAACCAATGTCTATAAAACTATCTAAGCACCACGTTTACATTGCCATAGATACTCTTGCCTCCCCAGGCGTCAATGACTAAGACAAGAGCATATATACATCCTAATACATTGGACCGTGACCGTGACAATAGAGTTACTTATCTAACCATGATATAATTATCGTATAAACTATGGGTGGAAGATATAACTCACCAACTAGCATATGAACCACGCTAAATATGTTGAATAGAGCAAAGTTATACAAGATAAGTAGGATACAATAGCCATAACCAACTCACCAATGATGATTTGATAACCGAGTAGAAACTCTAACCTAACCTAACTCCACTAGCCTAGAGACTAAGAGTGAAAGGTTGGAACTCTCTTGTGGTGTGTGTGATGAAGTGAAGCTCTCCTCCTCTATTTATAGGGTCTCCATGGCGGTTTGGCGCCAAGAATAGCGCGTGAACCAGTCTCCACCGCCATCAGGGAGTCACCAGGGAGCGCCATGTCGAAGTTGACTGGGATTGGTGCCCTGGCTGGGTTAGCCGAACCCATGGTTTGGTCGAACTAGGGGGAACCCAGTCTCCTCCAGCTTTCGTGTGGTGGCTGTCCTATGGGTCCTCTCCTAGGATACCCTTGGCCCACGGTTGAATATGTCGGTTTAGACCAGTTTGTGGGCCCTTTGATGCATGGGAGGATGACATGACGATCGTCGATTGGTCAGAGTTGTGTTTCTTCACAACGTAAGCGTACTTTCACCTCATTTCTGAGTATAAATACCAACACTCAAATAATCTACAAGGACATGTGAAACTTTATTAATTCTAAACCTATATGCGTGTAAGAAATGCTAACTCCCCTATTCCCGAGATATGTGACGGTTGGAATTGGTACTTAACGACCATCAACAAACTTTCCCAAGCTTACCCTTTGCTCATCCTCGAGCAAAGACAAGACTTAGACTCGGTCGATTAGGAGTTGCTACTATGTTTTACCTCTCTAAAGCACCATGCCTACAACAAAGTATTCTACCTTGAATTGAATAAGTTGGCAATGGTAATATTACCCATTTTACCTTTGTCCTCATGGGGCTTTTGACTTCTCCTTGTCTTGGGTGGTTGAAAGATAGAATGACGATCGTGAGAGTACTATTCTCTCATTCCTTGTTTCACTTTCATCCGGAGGTTTTCAATAATTTTTTAAAAGAAAGCAGAGTACTACTCTCTCGAATGATACTCTCGGATCGCTCAAAAATCCACTTTGTCATATCTTGGCCTGCTTTCGGAATGCACCGTAGTGCCCTCCATATGGGGCTGCATGGTATCTTTCAATTATCTTGGTAGCTTCGGTTGTCGGGATGCATCTCCTTATAATGCGTCAACACAGACCTTGTAAAGGTATGGTTCCTCCCAAAGATGGCAGCGACTCTCATAAATGAGTTTCTTTTTGTTTCCTCCTGGCGGGACGTACCATGTGACAATGAAGTTCACGATGTCCGCATACCATGGGTTGGAGTCCGTCACCTTTAGTAGCATGTCGTCTTGTAGGAAATCATTGATTGGTACTTCATGAATGTTAGTGTAATGCATACGAGACAAGTGGTGTGCAACAAAATTTTCTACTCTCTTCTTATCTTTTATTTCAATGTCAAACTCTTGGAGTAGAAGAATACATCTTATAAGCCTAGGTTTATCATCTTTCTTAGTGAACATGTATTTCAAAGCAGCATGATCAGTATGAATTATTACCTTGGCTCCTTCTACTAAGTAAAATCTAAATATATCGATAGCAAAAACAACAGCTAGGAGCTCTTTTTCAGTGGTAGCATAGTTATGTTGAACTCCTATTAGAGTTTTGCTAGCATAGGCTATGGCATTATTTTTCTTATCCTTGGTTTGACGCTCCTACTGCATAGTAGCTAGAATCACACATGATTTCAAACGGTAGCGACCAGTCGGATGGTTGTATGATTGGAGTAGAAATGAGTGCTTTTTTAATAATATTAAAAACATGCAAATACTCATCATCAAAGTCAAATGGGGCATCCTTAGCTAAAAGACTCATGAGGGGTCTAGCGATTTAAGAGTAGCAAGGAGAAATCCCCCAAGGTGCCCTCAATAGCAGAATTAACCTCCACAATCGAAGAGTTGAGTTTAGAAAATAAGAGGTTATGCGATCTTGCAGCGGAGGGTAATTTAGAAAGGAGCCGGTATAAATCGTAGGAACAAATAACCACTGGGATAAAATGCCCCAATGGAGCTTACGTTCTGAATATATCCTCCTTGCTCGTAAACAGGAAAGATGATAATTCTCCAAACTGAAATTAACATAAGATCATCGATTCACGAGAATGACAATACCATGTCGTCCAACGGAGCTTAGAAGAAGATGACTCGGAGCCTAAGGAAGGTGACTCGCGCAAACAACTGACTCCTTTTCAATCGAAAGGAATAACCAGCTGATTTGAAAGACAACTTTAATACCCACCGCTGCGGCCTTCGGAAAGGATGACCTTTTGTTGAATAGAGCAAAGTTATACAAGATATGTACCATACAATAGCCATACCCAACTCACCAATGACGACTTGGGAACAAAGTTGAAGCTCTAACCTAAATCTAACTCCACTAGCCTAGAGACTAATAGTGAAAGGTAGGAACTCTCTCTTGTAGTGTGTGTGATGAAGTGAAGCTCAACTCCTCTATTTATAGGGTTTAGGGTGCGGTTTGGCACCAAGAATAGCGCGTGAACCAGTCTCTACCGCCATCAGGGAGTTTCCAGAGAGCGCCACGTCGAAGTTGACCGAGATTGATGCCCTGGTTTGGCCGAACCAGAGGGGAACCCAGTCTCCTCCTGCTTTCATGTGGTGGTTGTCCTGTGGGTTCTCTCCTAGGATACCCTTGGCCCGCGGTTGAATACGTCGGTTTAGACCAGTTTGTGGGCCCTTTGATCCATGGGAGGATAACGTGATGATCATCGATTGGTCGGAGTTGTGTTTCTTCGTCATGTTAGCATGCTTTCACCTCATTTCTGTGTATAAGTACCTGCAACCACGTTTGTCAAGGCAAGTTGAATAATCGTTCAACGGCGGTACTGTGCTGGTCCTAGCTTAGACCGTTCTAGAGACGCGAGCCTACGCACAAAGGAAGTCACAACACACACCACCGAGAACACAAATGAAGAACAATAATCAGCCCATTTTCCTGTTCTGTCTTGTTTGTTTTTTTTCACTTTTTTCAGGGGATCCTCATAAACTAAATATATGAACCAAAGTTTACAAATGAACAATTTTCCACACAGACTTTTCTTGGATGAGCAGGGGTATTCCACACACACACACACACTCTCTCTCTCTCTCACTCAAGTAAGGTTGAACCAACTTGTATATGACGATGGTGAAATCAAGTCAGTTTAGGACTCTAACTTTATAGGACTCGGTCTCGTCCAAAAACAGCACGATGCGGGACACGATCAACGAAATCAAGTCGGATTAAGACTCCAATATGCACTCAATTTTGACGAGCAGAGACCAAGTCGAATTAAATCTTCAACAGCAATTCAGATTCGACTAATAGATAGATCAAAAGTAGTGCACAGTTGTGATAGAACGTGATAAGAACTCGAAACTCTAAAGGACTAAAACAAAGACCAACAACTTGACACAACCAAAGCAACAAAAACTCAACAAGCTACAACCAACTAGTAACTAGTAAAAAGGCTCAAGGGTTTATGGGATCACAAAAAATAAAAAATCTAATCTAGTATTTTTTGGCTTTTTCTGGATAATAGGAATATAACAGATGCAAAGGTATAATCTCTAACCAATCAACTTAGTGCTCTAATACCACCTGATAGGCACTACGGTGTCCCGATCTTTGGGTGGAGATGATAACTTCGATTTAATGGAGCGACGTTTATGGCCCGACGACAATAGTCCACGGAGTAATTGCGCCTTAGTGACCGATACACCAACACCACTGGTTGACACTGTTTTGCGGAGCCCGATCAACCAAACCACTAGGGTTATTCCTGCAAGCAATCGAAGAACTAGCAAGAACAAGATGAACAACAACTCAAATTGCAAATAATAGTTTCAGATCAAATGCACACAAAAAAAGGTGGGGTTCCGAATCAAATAGAACAGATGGTCTAGCCGACATACGCGTTTATAAGGAAGTAGCAAGAGCTAAACATACATAAACAAAACCAAAGTTGTTCTACGCGGCTACAAGGATATTTATATAGGTGGGAGGACGAGTTGGGGGCATATTCCAACCCTAGGATGCGTCTGTAATAGCCTCGACTTAATACGAGGCCTATCGGCAAAATTTGGTGGCGCAGCACCAAGGACAGAAAAAGATAATTGTACTAATTTGATGATTGCGGACAATTATGGATACATATGGAAGTGAGGCTAGATCCATTGGAAAGTAGACTTCATAAGTTTTCCATAAAGTACTTGAACGTTCAAATCAGAGTCCGTATGAAGCCATGGCAACCGTCACAAGTTGGCGTTGTCCTGTAGTCCGATTCTAGCCCGCGCGAATCCTTTTCCCTTTTGATCCTCTCCATCATGCCTAAGCAAAACAAGAGTGCGCACATCTCCATTGTCTAAATATGATGAACGGGAGCTGAAGATTGAACTTACTTGTTTCTTGAGTTGATGACCACAAGTGTGAGTAATAGGACCAAGAGGGGTTGTGGTAGGAGTGGATATATCGATGGTGTTGATGTCCTCATCACAAACCCATCACTAATAATTAAATTATTCCATCATTTTCCATCTTTACAATCCAGTAACACATCTTTAAAATCAGGATGATGAACGTATTGGTCATTAATTGTTTCTAAACCAAGGATTTTGTAGTCAAGTTGATTCAGAAGGGTATATCTCCTAAATAAAGCATCAGCACTCACATTCTCTTTTCCTTTCTTGTGCTTAATAATATAAGGAAAAGATTCAATAAATTCAACCCACTTAGCATGTCTACGGTTTAGTTTTCCTTGACTACGAATATGCTTTAAAGATTCATGATCAGAATGAATAACAAACTCTTTGGGCCACAAATAATGTTGTCATGTTTCTAAAATGCGCACAAGAGCATATAATTCTTTATCATAAGTGAAATAATTCAGAACAGACCCACTCACTTCTCACTAAAGTATCCAATAGGTTTGCCTTCTTGTAATAAAACATCACCTAATCCAATTCCACTAGCATCGCATTCAAGCTCTAAAGTCTTATTAAAATCAGAAAGTTGGAGGAGAGGTGCATGTGTCAACTTATCTTTTAACATGTTGAAGGCAAAGTCTTGTGGCGTATACCAAACAAAAGGCACTCCCTTCTTTGTAAGCTCGTACAATGGTGCAACAATGGTGCTAAAATCCCTCAACGAAAGAAAACTCACCAAGCAACGAAAGCTATCAAGTGGTATTGGAGCAAGTGATGATGAGGACAACACTCCTTTGGATGCACCCGATGATCCTTTCAACATTAAGCAAGGTCCAATGGCCCGTGCTCAATTACGCCAGCTAAACCTAGAGGTTAGCTCGTTCTTAAGCGATAATTTTCAAATTTTTGAGGATAGATTACTATCTAATAATGTTATATGTGTTAGGAACATTGGAGAAGGTCATGAAGAGTTTGGAGGAATTGGTGGAGGCAAAGAAGACCAGCAAGCCGTCCAATACCCACCGGAGGACCATTCCAACATGAATTGAGTCGGTCTCGGGCTGCAGGACTAGTTGGCCTTAAACTGGTCACCCAGGAAGTGTTCAGACTTCATTTTCAACGATCCATATATGGATGGAAAGATAATTTCATAAACAAGTCAATGGAAGTGGTCTCACGTCAAAATTCCTTCAGAATCAATGTGAATCGTCAAAACAAGTCAGCATCCAGAATTTATCCTGGTGTTGCATCACCGTATTTGGTCCAATGGGCCATGTATCGTCTTTGAGCCCGTTAGTTACCGATTGGAGTATGCACCGAAATAGCCAATCGGGACTATCCGATCCGGAACTGCGCTAGCCGATGACAACTCCCACAAGCCGACAGCCGATTCTTGGGGACAACCGATTCACCAATCAGCCAATTCGCCGATGTCACAGCCGATCTGAGTCGTCCGACCGCGTTCTCGTCACCGATCTGCCGATTCGTAGCCGATCAACAGCGTCGCAACGTAGCAGTGCCTCTATCGGTATCCACACGTCTGGGGACAGAACGCCGAACACCCATGTGCTAGCACATGATGCAAGGCTAGGGTTTTGGCTCGGAGGTGGGGAGGGTTTCCGTGGAGATTGATCTCGCCGACTTCTGTTGCACCAAATCAGATTGATTCGGTTTAATTTGATGCATCAACCCTCCACCCCTCGCCCCCTTTATATAGAGTTGCCGGTTGGGCCTAGAGGCCCATCGGGACTCTATTTTGAATCGGATCCTATCCGAATCTCATAGAATTGGCTGGCCGGACTTCATAAGCCCATAAGACTCAATCCGATCGGATCCCTATCCGATCGAGCCATATTCGAGTCCAACTCGAATGCTTGTTCTTATCCCCCTAAGCGTGCGACCCTGTAGGTTCAGGTTTACTCGGTTTCGGCTATAGTCCAACTCAGCCGATCTATCAACAGCGGCGCCTAGCAACACATATTGACACCATAGTATACAAAAATAAAATATCGGCTCTAAACCTGTAATGTGTACACAAATCCCTTTGCCTCGCGATACCAATTAAGCTATAGGCAACATGTGTGCCATCCCTTCAATAGCTTAACCATTCACTTGAACCGTATTGGATTATCTGTCTGTTGATTGACTCCTCAATCAACTTAGCATGGCCATGCAATTCCATAATCCATTACCTCGAGGGGCCCAGAGATATCTCTCCAAAGGAGGGGCAAATTCCATCTTGATCACTCACATCCCACTCCATGTTTCATAGCAAACCCGAAGACTACTTTTATAACTACCCAGTTACGGAATAGCGTTTGGTAGTCCCAAAGTAGGCTACTACACATATTGGAATCCATGATGATCTCAGGTCTAAGGACTTTCTACCAACACTACTTGAGACCAACTAATGGCACATTAATTCCTGTAGTGTCTCATGGTGGGTCTATCCAACAATGTGTTCTCTAACACACGTGTCCAAGTTTATTGATTTGGTATCTCCATACCCATGATCTATGAGACATGATCAACAATCGATAAACATGCCGATCTTAGAGTCATATTTGTTCCAATAATATGACATGTGATCAGGGATCATTCAGAAATAGATTCATGCATAAAGAATCTCATAAATAAGTCACGTACTTATTGATCAATATAAGATGTCTATTTCATGGAACTGAATAAACATTGACCATTGACGTGATATCCAACATCTCCATGTTGCCTCTAGGGCATACCACTAACAGTCTTCCACTTGCACTAGAGTCAATCATGTAAGTATCTAATACCCATTGCTCTTGTGTGTGCCTCATGTTTCGGCTGAAGGAGAGGTTTTGTCAGCGGATCGGCTATGTTGAGATCCGTGTGCACTTTGCATATCTTGACATCACCTCTGTCCACTATCTCGCGGATGAGATGATATCGCCGAAGTATGTGTTTGGACTTCTGATGTGACCTCGGCTCCTTGGCTTGCGCAATGGCTCCACTATTATCACAATAGAGAGACATTGGACCGTCGCACTATTCATCACACCAAGCTCGAAACAAATTTCTTGATCCAAACAGGCTCCTTTGCAGCTTCCGGACGTAATGTACTCGGCCTCCGTTGTAGAATCAGCAATAGTATCCCGCTTGGAACTCTTCTAGCTGACTGCGCCTCTGTTCAGGTCGAACACGAACCCAGATTGAGATCTATAATCATCCTTGTCTGTTTGGAAGCTAGCGTCGGTGTAACCACTTACAACGAGCTCTTCTTCACCTCCATAGACTAGGAACATATCCTTAGTTCTTCTCAAGTACTTATGGATATTCTTTACGGCAATCCAGTGACCTTCACCTGCATCTGACTGGTATCTGCTCGTAGCACTCAAAGCGTACGAGACATCTGGACATGTACAAAGCATGGCATACATGATTGATCCAATTGCCGAAACATATGGAACCATACCCATCTTATTCCGCTCATCATGTGTTTGAGGACACTGATTCTTGCTAAGATAAATGCCATGTGACATGGGCAAGAAACCTTTCTTGGAATCATGCATGTTGAACCTTTTCAACACCTTGTCAATGTATGTACTTTGGCTTAATCCAATTAGCCTCTTGGATCTATCTCTATAGATCCAAATGCCCAATATGTCCGAACGGAGTGTCCGCCAGGAACTCGACAATGGAATGGAGTGTCCGAACGGAGAAAACGCACCTTGTTGGACATGGTGTGATCCATGATGAGCCAAAGTGATCTTTCGCTATCCTTCTGAAACAGCTGCGCTCACACTAAATAGAGTTCCATCTTAGTCAGTTGAAAAGACACCATTTGAGATATGGACAGGGCAACCCTCTAGTTTGTCTTTTCTCAAAATTTGGGGATGCGAAGCTTATGTAAAACGCTTACAGTCTGACAAGTTCACACCCAAATCTGACAAGTGCTTCTTTGTGGGATATCCTAAGGAAACTAAGGGATATTACTTTTATAATCGGGAACAAGGCAAAGTATTTGTCGCCCGACACAATGTTTTTTTGGAGAAAGAGTTTCTTTCAAGAAGGGTTAGTGAGAGCACGGTGCATCTTGAAGAAGTTCAAGAAACACAACAGGAGGAGCAAAGTGTTGCGTCACCGGTTGTAGATACACCGCCCACGGAGTCCGAAAGATCATGTCGTGCGCCGACAGTACAGTGCGGAACAACATGATATATTATTGTTGGAGAACGATGAGCCTAAGACCTATGAGGAAGCGATGGTGGGACCCGGTTCCAACAAGTGGCTTGGAGCCATGAAATTCGAAATAGAATCCATGTACGACAATCAAGTTTGGAACTTGGTTGATCCACCTGGTGGTGTCAAAACCATTGAGTGTAAATGGGTTTTTAAGAAAAAGGCCGATATGGATGGAAATGTTCACATCTATAAGGCGCGATTGGTGGCGAAAGGTTTTAAACAGATTCAAGGAGTTGATTATGATGAAACCTTCTCGCCCGTCGCAATGCTTAAATCTATTCGGATTATCCTAGCGCTTGCTGCATATTTTGATTATGAGATATGGCAGATGGATGTCAAAACGACTTTCCTAAATGGAAACCTAAGCGAGGATGTATACATGATAGAACCTAAGGGTTTTGTCGATCCACAATCGCCTGGAAAGATATGCAAGCTACAGAAATCCATTTATGGATTGAAGCAAGCATCTCGGAGTGGGAACATTCGTTTTGATGAAGTAATCAAAGGTTTGGTTTCATAAAAAACGAAGAGGATGCCTGTGTTTACAAAAAGGTCAGTAGGAGCGCAATTGTATTTCTAATCTTATATATAGATGATATATTGTTGATTGGAAATGATATCCCTATGCTTGAATCCGTCAAGTCTTCATTGAAAAATAGTTTTTCCATGAAAGACTTAGGGGAGGCAGCATACTCAATTATTCCACAATCTTTCAAATGATTACCAAACTTTTGGCTCAAGTATTCCCCTCCACGATCTGATCATAGAAACTTGATTGTTTTCCCTAAATGATTCTGTACTTCATTCTGAAATTCTTTGAACTTTTCAAAGGATTCAGACTTATGCCTCATTAAGTAGATATAACCATATGTACTAAAGTCATCGGTAAAGGTAATTAAGTACTGATAACCATCTCTGGCCGTTGAGCTCATTGGTCCACATACATCAGTATGTACGAGTGCCAACAAGTCACTTGCTCTCTCACTGTGTCCCGTGAAAGGTGCATTTGTCATCTTACCAAGTAAACAAGATTCACATGACCCAAATGATTCAAAATCAAAAGAGTGAAGCAATCCATCCTTATGGAGCTTCTCCATGCATTTCTGATTTATATGGCCTAAGCGACAATGCCAGATAAACGTGGGGTTTGTATCATCAGAGAGTTGCCTTTCTGTATTAATGTTGTAGATGCGAGATGCTTCAAGATTCAAAACGTATAATCCATTCACTAATGGAGCATGAAAATAGAACATATCTCTAAGATATATTGAACAACCATTGTCCATTGATCTAAAATCATATCCTTCCGCTTGCAAACATGAAGTGGAAATAACGTTTTGACATAGTGTTGGAACACAATAACAATTATTTAATTCCAAAACTAATCCTGAAGGTAGATGAAGTGGTACTGTGCCGACAGCAACTGTAGCAACGCTTGCTCCATTGCCGACGCAGGTTCACCTCGCCCCTTCTTAAGCCTCTACTTCTTCTCATTTTCTGCAACGATTTGCAAATATGAGCTACTGATCCGGTATCAAATACCCAAGAGTCAGTAGGTGAAGTAGCAAGATTAATGTCTATAACATTAATACATGAAGCAGAAGTCGTACTTTGCTTCTTTTTGAGATCCTCCATGTACTTCTTGCAGTTCCTTTTCCAGAGCATGTCTCCTTGCAATAGAAGCAAACGACATCTGATGCCGCCGACCCCTTTTAGTCCTTCTTTTCATTAGAGGCACTCGCGATCTCATCGGGAGTTAACTTCCTCTTGTTGCAAAGTTTCTTGACAGGTGATTTGGCTTAGCCTTCTGCATCATCATCACATGATGACCGTTTTTCTGGATACTCTCCTCAGCTGTCTTTAGCATTCCATGCAATTCGGCCAAGGTTTTATCCATATTGTTCATGTGATAATTTAATATGAATGGCTCAAAGCTCGGAGGGAGCGACTGGAGAATCACGTCTGTAGCCAACTGTTGGCTAAGAGGGAAACCTTGTTTCTCAAGACTCTCGATATAGCCAATCATCTTTATCATATGCGGACTGACGGGATTCCCCTCAACAAGCCTGCACGCAAACAAGGACTTTGAGGTGTCGAACCTCTCGGCCCGAGCTTGGTTCTCAAACATGCCACGCAGTACCTGAATAATAGTGTGAGTCTCAAGTTGCGATACCAATCCATAAAGTTTCTTCCGTTTAGTTTTTCTTTCTCAAGAATAGATCGCAAATTAAAAGCACTAGGTGTAGTATTAGCTGCCATTTATTCTACAACAGAAAAAGCAAAGTTTAGCACAATGTTTATGCTATGTCTATTGTTAAACAATTTAACATTAGACTCTCATTACGTATTTTACACCTTCCCTCTAGGTTACGTATTAATTTCTAGTGAGTTTTGGCATCACTGCTAGAAGATTAATAACATCGGTAAGCAACACCTTGCTAATCACATCTCTATATGACTCTTGTTGTTGGTGTGGCATCTCCATGCCCCGGCGCCAACCTATGCCCCAAGGCCCAAAACTGTTTTGATAGCCTTGTTTAACCAAATGCTCCTGTTGTATATGTCCGACATATACCCCCTCGTGTTATGATAGAGAATGGCACTCTGCTTTGGCAGACCCACCATTGACGAGCATAATGGTGACGGGTGCAACATTTGGAAGGGCATAATTACTACTTAATTTTGCGAGGGATGCTATCCTATCAAACAAACATATCACATATGAAAGCATGTAGAATAGCACATAATGAAATAGTATGGCCCCCTTCACATGGTGATCTCCATCTCCATGCCGGTGTAGAGGATCTCCATCTTCATCACCGTTCTTTCGAGTGCCGAATGCTTGATTTCTTCAAACTAAGCTACTACTATAGAAGCTCTAATTGAAGATTACATCGACTCGTTGGTCGTGAAAGAATATTACAAGCATTGCACGTAAGAAAGAATATTACAGGGATTGCACATATGAAAGAATATTACACGCATCACATACATCTCATACATACAATAGGGCCATACCAACTCAAAGCATTCTCTGCAAAAACAAGTTAGGCGTAGAACGTTTTCTACCTGTCGCAGAGATACGGCATCGAGATGATGTTAGTGATATGCCCAAGAGGCAACATGGAGATGTTGGATATCACGTAAATGTTTATGTGTTTATGAATAAAGTGTTATTCAGTTCCATGAAATAGACATCTTGTATTGATCAATAAGTACGTGACTTATTTATGAGACTCTTTATGTATGAATCTATTTCTAAACGATCCCTGATCATATGTCATATTGTTGGAACAAATATGATTCTAAGATCGGCATGTTTATTGATTGATGATCATGTCTCATAGATCATGGGTATGGAGATACCAAATCAATAAACATGGACACATGTGTTGGAGAACACATTGTTGGATAGACCCATCATGAGACACTACAGGAATTAATGTGCCATTAGTTGGTCTCGGGTAGTGTTGGTACAAAGTCCTTAGACCCGAGATCACCATGGATTCCAACATGTGTAGTAGCCTACTTTGGGACTACCAAACACTATTTTGTAACTGGGTAGTTATAAAGGTAGTTTTCGGGTTTGCTATGAAACATGGAGTTGGATGTGAGTGATCAAGATGGAATTTGCCCCTCCTTTGGAGAGATATCTCTGGGCCCTCGAGGTAATGGATTATGGAAATGCATGGCCATGCTAAGTTGATTGAGGAGTCAATCAACGGACGATAATCCAATACGGTTCGAGTGAATGGTTAAGCTATTGAAGGGATGGCACACATCTTGCCTATAGCTTAACCGGTATCGTGAGGCAAAGGGATTTGTGTACACATTACAGGTTCGAGCCAATATTATATTCTTGTATACTATGGTGCCGATGTGCTGCTAGGCGCCGCTGATGACGTGGTCGGCTGAGTTGGACTCGAGCCGACGATCGGCTAAGTTAGACTATAGCCGAAACCGAGTATACCTGAACCTACGGGGTCGCACGCTTAAGGGGATAGAATAGATATTCGAGTTGGACTCGGATACGGCTCGATCGGATAGGGATCCGATCGGATAGAGTCCTATGGGCTTACGACGTGTGGGCGGCCAACTCTATGAGATACGGATGAGATCCGATTCAAAATAGAGTCCTAATCGGCCACTAGTCCCGTCGGCCAACTCTATATAAAGGAGGGAGGGGTGGAGAGCACAGTAGCTTAAGCGTGCGACCCGTAGGTTCATGTATACTAGGTTTCGGCTATAGTCCAACTCAGGCCGATCGTCAACACGGCGCCTAGCGCACATATTGACACCATAGTATACAAGAATATAATATCGGCTCGAACTGTAATGTGTACACAAATCCCTTTGCCTCACGATACCAATTAAGCTATAGGCAAGATGTGTGCCATCCCTTCAATAGCTTAAACATTCACTCGAATGTATTGGATTATCTGTCTGTTGATTGACTCCTCAATCTACTTAGCATGGCCATGCATTTCCATAATCTATTACCTCAAGGGGCCCAAAGATATCTCTCCAAAGAAGGGGCAAATTCCATCTTGATCACTCACATCGCACTCCATGTTTCATAGCAAACCCAAGACTACTTTTATAACTACCCAGATTCTGGAATAGCGTTTGGTAGTCCCAAAGTAGGCTACTACACATGTTTGAATCCATGATGATCTCAGGTCTAAGGACTTTGTACCAACACTACTTGAGACCAACTAATGACACATTAATTCCTGTAGTGTCTCATGGTGGGTCTATCCAAAAATGTGTTCTCTAACACACGTGTCTGTGTTTATTGATTTGGTATCTCCATACCCATGATCTATGAGACATGATCATCAATCAATAAACATGTCGATCTTAGAGTCATATTTGTTCCAATAATATGACATGTGATCAGGGATCATTTAGAAATAGATTCATGCATAAAGAGTCTCATAAATAAGTCTCATACTTATTGATCAATACAAGATGTCTATTTCATGGAACTGAATAACACTTTATTCAATTATACATAAACATTAACCATATATCCAATATCTCCATGTTGCCTCTAGGGCATATCACTAACAGTTAGGGGGCGTGTCCAGGGTACGCGACGACCCTAAGACCTATATAATCATGCGCCACCACCATCATTAGCATTGGGTTTCGCTTAAATTAGTCTGTCGAGAATAGTTTCACAGTTCATCGGTTTGTGAGACACCAACTTTGTGAGATTAATCATTCATCTTCAAACTGGTCATTTTCTTTCTTGTTCTTACTTGTGTTCTTTGCTGCATAGGCAAGGATTAGCCTTCTTGGTGAGGTCAATCAGAATTGTGTCCCGGTTGATAACTAGAGGAATTGTGGTGCTAAGATTGCAGGGTTGGATCTTTTGATCTGAAGCTTGATCGGTATGTCACTCTCTGCCACAACGATAATTACCTCTACCTGACGTAAGATCGGGAACCCCCATCCACAACAAGTGGTACCAGAGCTAAGGTTTACCATCTGGTTTAGTTTTGAGTGTTTCACATTGTCCCGTAGTCCAGTGCCATATTCATTTTTCCCGTTCTAGAACCTTCCGCACCATAGCCTTTGCATATTTCAGTTTCAGAGTACATCGTGTTGAGTTTGTGTCCTGGTAGAGGTCTTGTTGCTAGTTAGGTCATGTTAGAGTCCAGTTCGTGTGTTTTCTCTCGTCATTTCCATCAAACCCTAGCTGTCGTGACTAGTTTTGCACGCATTATTCCTATTTTGTCCTCTACTTTGGAGTTAGTTTGTAAAACAACCTTAACATTCGCATACGAACTCCGATTTGAGACGTTCCATATATCAAAATCGATCAGAAAAAATTCTGGAACCATCTGTCCCTGCTTCATCGGGTTCGGCGAGTTCATTTTTCCAAAAAAAACTGGTCACAAGATTACCTTTTCGAGCCCGCAAGCTTTTTGTCAATTTTGAGCACGTCTTCTGAATTTTCCACCGGCCACGTCTTTAACTTGTTTAAGCTCAAATTTTCTGTGGTAACGTTTTGTGTGCTCCTAAGTGAAGGAAAAATATAAAAAATTAAAAATAAAAATTTAATTTTTCGATAAAAACAATGATAGCCAAAAAAAGAGTAACAATATCTAGAGGAGCACATAGAGAAGGCCTAATTGAGCTGTGTTAGCGTGTGTTGTCTTGTTCCTTGTTCCTGTTGCTCTTGCTACCCATCATACATGTTTCTCCAAACTTGTTGACACTCACACACCTGGTACTTGGGACACGTTAGGCCAGCAACGAGAACAACTAATTGGGACTATAATTCAGCATTATTATCTGTTACTGACTTGTGTGCCACATGTACATATTTTTCCTTTTTGTGTGCCTCCCAAGCTGCACATATCCTTCAGATCAGCACAAAAAGATCTTGCAATCGTGGTGTCACTTCTTCACAAGTATCACAACATAGCCATCGATTGCCATCCTTTGCTCGCGTTGGTAAGAATCTTGTAACAACTTGGTAAGAAGCTTCCATTTGCTATTAACAGAGGCATCGCTGCAACCACGTAGGCTTTTTGGTAGGTATAACTTTTACCGTTTGTCCCTGTTTTAGGCCCTGTTTCTTTCAGCTTCTGCTTCTGTAGAAGCAAGCTTCTGGCTTCTGACTTCTGGCTACTACTACCTCCAGAAGCTAAAACTACAAAAGCTGAGTCTGTTTCACAACTTTCTTTAGGATTAGCTTTTGGACCAAACGGAGTTCGAAATATCCAAAAACGGAGTTCAAAATATCCTTCGCAGAAAGCCAGACAAACTGGTGCATTACAGTGGTAGGTGGGTAATTTTTCTTCTCAGAAGCCAGAAAAGCTCACCCTGGTGAGCTTCTAGCTTCTAGCTTTTGTAGTTCAGAAAAGCCAAATGGCTTTTGAGAAGCTAAACATAAAAGCTAGCTGTTTCTTTCACCTTTTGTCTACTATAGGCTGAAAAGCCAGAAGCTGGTGTAAAGAAACAAGGCCTTAGTGTCTGCAATGGCAGGAAGTGATCAGACTAGAGAAAACACCCCTAAGTATTTTAGTGATTGTGTCAACCAAGTTCAATTGCAAGCCGCTATAGAGAGTGCCCAAAAAGGGATGAATGATGCCATAAGGAATGCTGTCACTGATGCACTCATTGACCTCAACATTGGCCACAACATGGAGAGGCTGGACAAACGAATTTCCACGCTACCCGACAAGGCTACCGAGTTGGAAACCTTTGTATAATGTCCAACAATGATGTCTCCGGCAGCAATGATGACCATCAAGCAAGACTATGACGACATCTTCGCCATAACACGATAGGTATGGGTGGTGACCAGCACCGTCACCGTGCCCCTGATGATCCTTATGCTCAGATCAACTTTACAATACCATCTTTTTCAGGTCATTATGATGCTGAGGGATATCTTGATTGGATAATGAGGGCCGAGCAGAAGTTTTGTGCCCACCTTGTGCCTGAGCAAAATAGAGTTCGACAAGCTACTAGTGAGTTTAAGGACTTTGCCACTATTTGGTTGAATGGGCTAGCTGCATAGGATGCTTTACCTAGTACATGGAAAGAACTTAAGATAGCTATGCATGATCGTTTTGTTCCCCCTTCTTATCATAGAGATTTACGTAAAAACTGATGCGTTTATAACAAAGAGAGAAATCTGTACAGGATTACTATGGTGAGCTCCAAAAGGTATTGATGCATTGTAGTGTTGTGGAGGGGGGCGAGGATTCCATTGTTCGCTTTTATTTGGGTTTGAGGCGTGAAATTCAGGACATTGTGATTATAAAGAATTTCATACTGTCAACCAGTTGTTCCAGTTTGCTATGCTTGCAGAGGAAGAATTGCAGGGACATGAACTGTAGAATAGGAATTGCACCTCCTACACGCCACGTGCATCGGCGCCGTCTTCGGGACTGACAAAGCCTACGCCTTTCTGAGCATCCTCACCGGTGGGCAAATGCCCTTCTGCTTCCACCAGTGGTGATTCTACAGCACCGGAACCACCTCCTGCATGGCCTTCAAATTCAGGTAAAAATTCCTTGCAGGTTTCCACCAAGAGTGCCTCATCCGTCGCTTCGACGGGTCACACTTCTGGCATTCGGTGCCACCATTGACAAGGCCTTGGACATGTGCAGAAATATTGCCCAAGTCAGCGGGCATATGTCGTGACAGAAGATGGAGGATACGTCAACACCTTCGATGTCGAGGATGATGATGATGGTGATGCCACTGATGATGACGGCGGTGGCCATGTCCTTGGAGGCAACGACACTTCGGGTTACCTGAATATCATTGTTCAGCGAGTGCTCAACACACAAATTCAGCAACCTGAGAAGCTCCAACGCCACAACTTATTTTAGATTTTCTTCGTCATTAAGAACCAACGAGCACGAGTCATCATTGATGAAGCTGCAACAATTTGGTGAGTTCTGATTTGGTCAAGAATCTTGAATTGACCACACGGCCATATACATATCGTTACCATATTCAATGGCTCAATGGCTCTAGAAAAGCTAAGGTAACACAAAAATGTAGAGTTCCTTTTTCCACTGGTGCTTATGTTGATTCTGTTGATTGTGATGTGGTACCAATGCAAGCTTGTTCAATATTATTGGGTCATCCTTGGGAACATGATAATGATGCTATGCACCATGGTAGAAGTAATAAATACACTTCTATGCATAAACGCCAGAAAATTACCTTGTTACCTTTTACCCCTGCTGAGATTGTACAAGCTGATAGGGAAAGAGCTAATAGTTTGAATGATGCTAAATCTGAAAATCAGCAAGTTGCTAATTCTGCTTTTCCACCTAAAAGGGATAAGTATATACCTATTTCTAAGACCGAGAAATTAAATTGAAGGGGGGTGTTATGCTTACAAGAAAATGTGATCTTGCTAAAATTTTGGATGTTGATACCTGCTATCCTTGGATATGCAAACAAGTATTGTTTTTGCTTGATGGTATTGTTATCTCGTTGCCTCCTGCTGTCACTAACCTTTTGCAGGAGTATAAGGACATTTTTTTCCAGATGAGATACCCCCGAGGCTGCCACCTATGAGAGGGATAGAGTATCAAATTTATTTGATTACAGGTGGAACCTTGCCAAACCGTGCGGCTAATCGAACCAACCTCGAGGAGACTAAGAAAATCCAACGATAGGTTCAAGAACTTTTTGTTAGTGATATGCCCTAGAGGCAACATGGAGATTTTGGATATCACGTCAATGTTTATGTATTTATGAATAAAGTGTTATTCAGTTCCATGAAATAGACATCTTGTATTGATCAATAAGTACGTGACTTATTTATGAGACTCTTTATGCATGAATCTATTTCTAAACGATCCTCGATCATATGTCATATTGTTGGAACAAATATGATTCTAAGATCGGCATGTTTATTGATTGATGATCATGTCTCATAGATCATGGGTATGGAGATACCAAATCAATAAACATGGACATATGTGTTAGAGAACACATTGTTGGATAGACCCACCATGAGACACTACAGGAATCAATGTGCCATTAGTTGGTCTCGGGTAGTGTTGGTACAAAGTCCTTAGACCCTAGATCACCATGGATTCCAACATGTGTAGTAGCCTACTTTGGGACTACCAAACGCTATTCCGTAATCGGGTAGTTATAAAGGTAGTTTTCGGGTTTGCTATGAAACATGGAGTGGGATGTGAGTGATCAAGATGGAATTTGCCCCTCCTTTGGAGAGATATCTCTGGGCCCCTCGAGGTAATGGATTATGGAAATGCATGGCCATGCTAAGTTGATTGAGGAGTCAATCAACGACAGGATAATCCAATACGGTTCGAGTGAATGGTTAAGCTATTGAAGGGATGGCACACATCTTGCCTATAGCTTAACTGGTATCGTGAGGCAAAGAGATTTGTGTACACATTACAGGTTCGAGCCGATATTATTCTTGTATACTATGGTGTCAATATGTGCTGCTAGGCGCCGCGTTGGAAGTCGGCTGAGTTAGACTCGAGCCGACGATCGGCTAAGTTAGACTATAGCCGAAACCGAGTATACCTGAACCTACGGGTCGCACGCTTAAGGGGATAAGAACGAGGCATTCGAGTTGGACTCGGATACGGCTCGATCGGATAGGGATCCGATCGGATAGAGTCCTATGGGCTTACGACGTGTGGGCGGCCAACTCTATGAGATACGGATGAGATCCGATTCAAAATAGAGTCCTAATCGGCCACTAGTCCCGTCGGCCAACTCTATATAAAGGAGGGAGGGGTGGAGAGCTGCGGTATGTCAATTGCATCGCGTGCAACGAAGTCGCCGAGATCAATCTCCACGGAAACCCTCCCCACTTTCGAGCCAAACCCTAGCCTTGCATCGCGTGCTAGCACACGGGTGTTCGGCGTTCGTCCCGGACGTGTGGATACCGGTAGAGCGCTGCTACATTGCGCGCTATTGATCGGCTTCGGATCGGCTGCAATCGGAGCGATCGGGCGTGGTGGAATCGGGCGGTCGGGCGCATCGGAGCGAGGCGTGAGAACGCGGCCGGACGACTCGAATCGGCGATTGGCGAATCGGCTGTCTCCGGGAATCGGCTACACTGCTTCCGGATCGGATTGCCCGATTGGCTATTCCGCACTCTACTCCAATCGGTAACGATCTATCGGCCCTTACTTGCAAGTGTTCTGGTTTGCGCGGTTAAAAGTTTTTGTTTTTCGGCTAGCGTAGCCTCCGCGTAACCCTTCGTGGTATCGAGCTAATCTTGCTTAGTTCGGGTTTTAGATTGGATCGGAACTAGTTTTGCGCACGGGTTGATTAGATCAATCGGTTTTACGGGATCGTTGAGGAGAGTTAATGGTAATTGCGTTCCTTGATAGTGTATCGGAACGGCGTAATGTCATTACGTCGAAGCAATTTCCATATAACTCGGTTTGAGTTGGGTTCGAGATAGCGTTCCTTGATAGTGTATCGAACGGTATAATGTGATTATGCCGAAGCTATCTCGTAGTCCGATCTTGTTAGCGCCTCGCGCCAACGCAAACCATCTCCCTTGATAGTGTATCGGGACGGCATAATATGATTACGCCGATATGGTTTCCGTAAGCGATTTCATAGATTGGATCTATGAATTTCGTGTGGTGTTCCGCGCGCCGAAGCCCGCGAGGGCGGCTTCCCCTCGACCGCCGTGTGCGTACCCCCTTATAGGTCGTCTCGATGCCGTAGCTCGCGATAAGTAGAAAACGTTTCTACGCCTAACTTGTTTTTGCAGAGAATGCTTTGAGATGGTATGGCCCTATTGTATGTATGAGATGCATGTGATGCATGTAATATTCTTTCATATGTGCAATCCTGTAATATTCTTTCATACGTGCAATGCTTGTAATATTCTTTCACGACTGCGAGTCGATGTAATCTTCAATTAGAGCTTCTATAGTAGTAGCTTAGTTTGAAGAAATCAAGCATTCGGCACTCGAACGAACGGTGATGAAGATGGAGATCTGTACACCGGCATGGAGATGGAGATCACCATGTGAAGGGGGCCATACTATTTCACTATATGCTATTCTTCTTGCTTTCATATGTGATATGTTTGTTTGATAGGATAGCATCCTCGCAAAATTAAGTAGTAATGATGCCCTACCAAATGTTGCACCCGTCACCGTTATGCTCGTCAATGGTGGGTCTGCCAAAGCAAAGTGCCATTCTCTATCATAACACGAGGGGTATATGTCGACATATACATGCAGGAGCATTTGGTTTACTTAACAAGGCTATCAAAACAGTTTTGGGCCTTGGGGCATAGGTTGGCGCCGGGCATGGAGATGCCACACCAACAACAAGAGCCACATAGAGATGTGATTAGCAAGGTGTTGCTTACCGATGTTACTAATTTTCTAGCAATGATGCCAAAGCTCACTAGAAAATTAATTAACATGTGGATCTTGACCCAATACGTAACCTAGAGGGAAGGTGGAAAATACGTAATGGGAGTCTAATGTTAAATTGTTTAACAATAGACATAGCATAAACATTGTGCTAAACTTTGCTTTTTCATTTGTAGAATAAATGGCGGCTAATACTACACCCAGTACCTTTAATTTGCGATCTATTCTCGAAAAGGAAAAATTAAATGGAATAAACTTTATGGATTGGTATCGCAACTTGAGAATTGTTCTCAAGCAAGAGCGTAAGGAGTACGTTCTTGAAGTACCCTATCCCGAGGATTTGTCAAATAATGCCACGCAACCGCACGGAGAGCTTACGAGAAGCACACTAATGATGCCCTAGATATAAGGTCTCATGCTTGCTACAATGTCCCCGAGCTTCGAAGCAATATGAGAGCGGCGATGCTCACACTATTATTCGGGGACTGCGTGGCATGTTTGAGAACCAAGCTCGGGTCGAGAGGTTTAACACCTCAAAGTCCTTGTTTGCGTGTAGGCTTATTGAGGGAATCCCATCGATGCATGTGATAAAAATGATTGGCTACATTGAGAGTCGGAAAAACTAGGTTTTCCCCTTAGCCAAGAGTTGGCTACGATGTGATTCTTCGTCGCTCCCTCCGAGCTTCGAGCCATTCATATTAAACTATCACATGAACAATATGGATAGAACCTTGGCTGAATTGCATGGGATGCTAAAGACAGTGAGGAGAGTATCCGAGAAAACGGTCATCATGTGATGATGATGCGAAGGCAAAGCGCAAACCACTGTCAAGAAACTTTGCACCAAGAGGAAGTTAACTCCCGATGAGATCGCGAGTGCCTCCAATGCAAAGAAGGGCAAGAAGGGGTCGGCGGCATCGATGCCGTTTGCTTCTATTGCAAGGAGACAGAGCCATTGGAAGAGGAACTGCAAGAAGTACATGGAGGATCTCAAAAAGAAGCAAAGTACGACTTACGCTCGGTATTAATGTTATAGACATTAATCTTGCTACTTCACCTACTGACTCTTGGGTATTTGATACCGGATCGTAGCTCATATTTGCAAATCGTTGCGGGAATGAGAAGAAGTAGAGGATTGAGAAGGGGCGAGGTGAACTGCGCGTCGGCAATGGAGCAAGTGTTGCTACGGTTGCTTGTCGGCACAGATACCACTTCATCTACCTTCAGGATTAGTTTTGGAATTGAATAATTGTTATTGTGTTCCAACACTATGTCAAAACGTTATTTCCGCTTCATGTTTGCAAGCGGAAGGATATGATTTTAGATCAATGGACAATGGTTGTTCAATATATCTCGAGATATGTTCTATTTTCATGCTCCATTGGTGAATGGATTATACGTTTTGAATCTTGAAGCGTCTCCCATCTATAACATTAATACGAAAGGCAACTCTCTAATGATATAAACCCCACGTTTATCCGGCATTGTCGCTTAGGCCATATAAATAAGAAACGCATGGAGAAGCTCCATAAGGATGGATTGCTTCACTCTTTTGATTTTGAATCATTTGAGACATGTGAGTCTTGTTTACTTGGTAAGATGACAAAGACACCTTTCACGGGCACGAGTGAGAGAACAAGTGACTTGTTGGCACTCGTACATACGATGTATGTGGACCAATGAGCTCAACGGCCGAGGTGGTTATCGTACTTCATTACCTTTACCGATGACTTTAGTAGATATGGCTATATCTACTTAATGAGGCATAAGTCCGAATCCTTTGAAAAGTTCAAAGAATTCCAGAATGAAGTACAGAATCATTTAGGGAAAACAATCAAGTTTCTACGATCGGATCGTGGAGGGAATACTTGAGCCAAGAGTTTTGTAATCATCGAAAGATTGTGGAATTGTTCCACGCTTGACTCCGCCAGAACTCCACAATGGAACGGAGTGTCCGAACGGAGAAATCGCACCTTGTTGGACATGGTGCGGTTGATGATGAGCCAAAGTGATCTTCCGTTATCCTTCGGGATATGCTCTTGAAACATCTGCGCTCACACTAAATAGAGTTCCATCTAAGTCGGTTGAAAAGACACCATATGAGATATGGACAGGGCAACCCCTAGTTTGTCTTTTCTCAAAATTTGGGGATGTGAGGCTTATGTAAAACGTTTACAATCGACAAGCTCACACCCAAATCGACAAGTGCTTCTTTGTGGGATATCCTAAAGAAACTAAGGGATATTACTTTTATAATCGGGAACAAGGCAAAGTGTTTGTCGCCCGACATGGTGTCTTCTTGGAGAAAGAGTTTCTTTCAAGAAGGGTTAGTGGGAGCAGGGTGCATCTTGAAGAAGTTCAAGAAACACCGAAAAACGTTTCAGCGACCACGAACCACAACAGGAGGAACAAAGTGTTGCGCCACCGTTGTAGATACACCAGCCCACGGAGGTCGAAAGATCACGTCGTGCGCCCGACAGTACAGTGCGGAACAACGTGATATATTGTTGTTCGACAATGATGAACCTAAGACCTATGAGGAAGCGATGGTGGGACCCGATTCCAACAAGTGGCTTGGAGCCATGAAATCCGAAATAGAATCCATGTACGACAATCAAGTCCGGAACTTGGTTGATCCACTGATGGTGTCAAAACCATTGAGTGTAAATGGGTTTTTAAGAAAAGGCCGATATGGATGGAAATGTTGACATCTATAAGGCGCGATTGGTGGCGAAAGGTTTTAAATAGATTCAAGGAGTTGATTATGATGAAACCTTCTCGCCCGTCGCAATGCTTAAATCTATTCGGATTATCCTAGCGATTGCTGCATATTTCGATTATGAGATATGGCAGATGGATGTCAAAACGGCTTTCCTAAATGGAAACCTAAGCGAGGATGTATACATGATACAACCTCAGGGTTTTGTCGATCCAGAATCACCTGGAAAGATATGCAAGCTACAGAAATCCATTTATGGATTGAAGCAAGCATCTCGGAGTTGAAATATTCATTTTGATGAAGTAATCAAAGGGTTTGGTTTCATCAAAAATGAAGAAGAGACCTATGTTTACGAAAGGTCGATGGGAGCGCAATTGTATTTCTAATCTTATATGTGGATGACATATTACTGATTGGAAATGATATCCCTATGCTTGAATCCGTCAAGTCTTCATTGAAAAATAGTTTTTCCATGAAAGACTTAGGGGAGGCAGCATATATATTGGGCATTCGGATCTATAGAGATAGATCCAAGAGGCTAATTGGATTAAGCCAAAGTACATACATTGACAAGGTGTTGAAAAGGTTCAACATGCATGATTCCAAGAAAGGTTTCTTGCCCACGTCACATGGCATTAATCTTAGCAAGAATCGGTGTCCTCGGACACATGATGAGCGGAATAAGATGGGTATGGTTCCATATGCTTCGGCAATTGGATCCATCATGTATGCCATGCTTTGTACACGCCGATGTCTCGTATGCTTTGAGTGCTACGAGCGAGATACATCGAGATCCGGTGAAGGTCAGCTGGATCGTAGTAAAGAATATCCTTAAGTACTTGAGAAGAACTAAGGATATGTTCCTAGTCTATGGAGGTGAAGAAGAGCTCGTTGTAAGTGGTTACACCGATGCTAGCTTCCAAACGGACAAGGATGATTATAGATCGCAATGCGGGTTCGTGTTCTGCCGAACGGAGGCGCATCATGGAAGAGTTTCAAGCGGGATACTTTGCATTCTACAACGGAGGCCGAGTACATTGCGCTTCGGAAGCCGCAAAGGAGGCTGTTTGGATCAAGAAATTCGTTTCGAGCTTGGTGTGATGACTAGTACGACGGTCCAATGTCTCTCTATTGTGATAATAGTGGAGCCATTGCGCAAGCCAAGGAGCCGAGGTCACATCGAAGTCCAAACACATACTTCGGCGATATCATCTCATCCGCGAGATAGTGGACAGAGGTGATGTCAAGATATGCAAAGTGCACACGGATCTCAACATAGCAGATCCGCGACAAAACCTCTCCCTCCACGAAGCATGAGGCGCACACAAGAGCAATGGGTATTAGATACTTACATGATTGACTCTAGTGCAAGTGGGAGATTGTTAGTGATATGCCCTAGAGGCAACATGGAGATGTTGGATATCACGTCAATGTTTATGTATTTATGAATAAAGTGTTATTCGGTTCCATGAAATAGACATCTTGTATTGATCAATAAGTACGTGACTTATTTATGAGACTCGATATGTATGAATCTATTTCTAAACGATCCTCGATCATATGTCATATTGTTGGAACAAATATGATTCTAAGATCGGCATGTTTATTGATTGATGATCATGTCTCATAGATCATGGGTATGGAGATACCAAATCAATAAACATGGACATATGTGTTAGAGAACACATTGTTGGATAGACCCACCATGAGACACTACAGAATCAATGTGCCATTAGTTGGTCTCGGGTAGTGTTGGTACAAAGTCCTTAGACTGAGATCACCATGGATTGCAACATGTGTAGTAGCCTACTTTGGGACTACCAAACGCTATTTAAATGGCGGGTAGTTATAAAGGTAGTTTTCGGGTTTGCTATGAAACATGGAGTGGGATGTGAGTGATCAAGATGGAATTTGCCCCTCCTTTGGAGAGATATCTCGGGCCCTCGAGGTAATGGATTATGGAAATGCATGGCTATGCTAAGTTGATTGAGGAGTCAATCAACGGACGGATAATCCAATACGGTTCGAGTGAATGGTTAAGCTATTGAAGGGATGGCACACATCTTGCCTATAGCTTAACCGGTATCGTGAGGCAAAGGGATTTGTGTACACATTACAGGTTCGAGCCGATATTATTCTTGTATACTATAGTGTCAATATGTGCTTGCTAGGCGCCGCTGTTGACGGTCGGCTGAGTTAGACTCGAGCCGACGATCGGCTAAGTTAGACTATAGCCGAAACGAGTATACCGAACCTACGGGGTCGCACGCTTAAGGGGATAAGAACAGGCATTCGAGTTGGACTCGGATACGGCTCGATCGGATAGGGATCCGATCGGATAGAGTCCTATGGGCTTACGACGTGTTGGCGGCCAACTCTATGAGATACGGATGAGATCCGATTCAAAATAGAGTCCTAATCGGCCACTAGTCCCAGTCGGCCAACTCTATATAAAGGAGGGAGGGGTGGAGAGCTGCGGTATGTCAATTGCATCGCGTGCAACAGAAGTCGCCGAGATCAATCTCCACGGAAACCCTCCCCACTTTCGAGGCCAAACCCTAGCCTTGCATCGCGTGCTAGCACACGGGTGTTCGGCGTTCTGTCCCGGACATGTGGATACCGGTAGAGGCGCTGCTACGTTGCGCGCTGTTGATCGGCTTGGATCGGCTGCAATCGGAGCGATCGGCTGTGGTGGAATCGAGCTGCGGTCGAGCGCATCGGAGCGAGGCGTGAAGCGCGGTGGACGACTCGAATCGGGCGATTGGCGAATCGGCTCTCCGGGAATCGGCTACACTTCCGGATCGGATTGCCCGATTGGCTATTCCGCTGCACTCTACTCCAATCGGTAACGATCTATCGGCCCTTACTTGCAAGTGTTCCTGGTTTGCGCGGTTAAAAGTTTTTGTTTTTCGGCTAGCGTAGCCTCCGCGTAACCCTACACTTTTGGACTCCGGGTATGAACGTGAAAGCCTTAGTCCTTGTGTTGTTCCTATTCTTTTGGTTCTAAAAAAAGATGGTTCTTCACGAATGTCTGTTCATTGTAGATCCATCAATAATATTACTATTCTTTATCGTCATCCTATTCCTAGGCTAAATGATATGCTTGATGACTTATGTGGTTCTATAATTATCACAAAGATTGACTTGCGTAGTGGCTACCACCAAATTAGAATGAAACTTGGAGATGAATGGAAAACACCTTTCAAATCTAAATTCGGGTTGTATGAGTAGTAAGTGTTGACGAGAAAAATCAACACGCCGGCCTGGGAGATCTGCTTAGCTCCAGTGCAGGTCCTAGAATTGATCAAGCGTGGGCGTGCCAGTTAGTTTGATCCTGCCATTGACAAGATATGCAAAATAGCAGAACATAAATCATATCGACCGATAGACCGATAATTAAAACAGCCGATCTGTTGACAGCCGATTGTGTGATTACAGCTGATGCCGATGTCCAGATAATTCGTCGGATGAAACCCTGACGAAACCCTTATTGGTAGCCATCGGACAGGCTAGAGACTATGGTTATATTAATAGATACAATTGCCTTTTTAGGACTCTATCCTTATATGGCAATCCTCATGAAGCACATCATCTTGATCCGACGGTGTCCCCAATGTTGTCGTACCAAAAGCGACTACATCATCTTGCCTTGTCCGATTCGGTATCAGCCGATGGACACCTTAGCCGATTTGGGCTTCGGGGCTTACCAAATTCTGGCGTTAACACATGCCCCCAGTTTTGGAGTATGAGAAGTCATGCTTCAAAATTATCATTGCCTTGATCACCCCAAAACTGATTCTTTTCTTCTTCTTGACATCGGCTCTCGTATCTTTTCAATAATATTGGCCCAATCTTCTTTAGACTGATATTGTCGAGTTTCCTCTGGCCGATAATGTTGTTGTGGCTCTTCATGTTGATATGCTTGCCCCCCCGAGCCAATATTGTTGTTGCCGATGATGTTGAAATCGCTCATCAATTACACTAGGAACTATGCCATTGATCAAACCATGTAATGTACTTGTCAAAACTCCAAATTTATCGAACACAGCACGATGAATGATTTTATCAACCAACTCTCGAAGTGTCTTATCATCCATCAACTCGGTAGATTGTTCCGTATCTTCATTCATCAGCTTGAGAGATTGGTCTTCCTCGGCCTTGATTTCTTCATCAGACATTGTGGGTTCCACAAGCCATGTAAACAATCGTGAGGTCCCACCAGGCGTGCCAAAAATGTCTTGACGACAAAAATCAACATGCCGGTCTAGGAGATCTGCTTAGCTCCAGTGTAGGTCCTAGAATCGATGAAGCACGGGCGTGCCAGTCAGTTTGATCCTGCCACTTACAAGATATGTAAAATAGCAGAACATAAATCATATCGGCCGATAGACCGATAATTAA
The DNA here is from genome assembly GCA_019925245.2 of Oryza australiensis. Classification (NCBI taxonomy): domain Eukaryota; kingdom Viridiplantae; phylum Streptophyta; class Magnoliopsida; order Poales; family Poaceae; genus Oryza; species Oryza australiensis. The sequence goes on along the minus strand of JAIFGZ020000250.1, from coordinate 652,905 downwards.
AAAAGTCGATATGTTGAAAGCCGATTGTGTGATTACAGCTGATGCCGATGTCCAGATAACTCGTCAGCTGAAACCCCGACGAAACCCTTATTGGTAGCCATCAGGCAGGCTAGAGACTACGGTTCTAATCATGACTTAGTATATCAAACTAAATTGATGCAGCACTAAGTATGAAAAGAAACACAATACCTAGACAATCAAGCCTTTGACTAATTTTCACGGTGGTAGAAGACTAAACTAATCTAATCTAATATAACAATTTAGCTGATATTGACAGAAACCTAAAAACGAGAGCAGAGTATAGAGCTAAATCGAGGTACTAGGACTAGATTAACAAAGACGTATGATAAGACTGGCTAACCCTCTAGTGAAACATTAGCATGAACCTATCAGCTTAACGAGATTGTATACAATAATCTAATACTCGAGGAGCTGATAGATCTGTCTAATGTGATGAATATAACAGATCTACCTAAAGCAACATTACATTTACAAAAACATCGACTTGATCAGAATATCGAACCTAACCAAGAAAGTCCTAACTAAGCCGATGTATCTATGAACGGTAATGAAACTAAAGATAGATGCGATATGCCTGGGCCAGCGGGACCTTGGACTTACCCCTTCGCCGGAGATCGAAACAGATGTAGCCCCGCATCGGGCGCCAAGTCTCGCCGGATGATGAACAAAGTGGAAAAGTAAAAGGTGGCGATGCGCCTGTTGACGAGAAATTTCTCTCACGCGCTGGCCTGGGAGATCTGCTTAACTCCAGTGCAGGTCCTTCTTGGCTACCTATGCTGTTCAAGGCGTGCCAGTTGGTTTGATCTGTTAACCAACAAGAAAAATAGATATATGCGTTAAGTATTAAGTTAGATCCTACTGGATCGGCTGTAGGACTCAATTTACATATATTTGCTATTTCCGAAGTGTATTTAAACTAAATGACTAGAATAGATCGGCTGTTGCTGAGATAGTATTAGCCACTTAACCCAAATATACCACAAAATAATAGATACATGTTTTAACAAACTTAGACGATGTCATAAGTCCAACTGTGAATCGACTAATACTCGATTTATCTTATGAAAAGATTTTGATCTAAGCTAAATGCACTAAACCTAGATCGATCGGCATATCGGGTAGGCGACAAGCGATTCGGCTTAGGGCATTTAACTAGAGCAAGATCTTAATATAAGAGGCGGTTTTAACAATCCTGATAACAAATATCAAAAGAACATTAAAATGAGATAAGGCCTGAAACCCGGCACTGTCTCTAAGCATATACATCTAACCGAACCGATCATTGAGAGTTCTAAAAATGACTTCATAGTTCAATGTTGATGCAGCATTAAGTATAAAAAGAACAGTCGATCTACTTTAGCTGATGTAAATACTTTGAGACGGTGGATATAGCATATAATCTGGCAACCTTTAGATCTAGCTCTATCGGCTACCGATCCCTGACAGAAGTGAGCCGATGACGAGACAGATCTACACATTGTCCTAGACTATATGTAATATATGATAACTAGCGCAACATAAATCATCGAATTTAGAGTGTCATAACGATGGAAACACTAAATTCGACGAGATACACCACTAATGACAAACATTTACCTGAACTTGGGGGTCAAAACGATGCAGCCCGAAGCCGGATCAGTTGTTCGTCTGAAGAAAAAGGAGGCGATGCACCGAAGGTTGTATTGATTATGTGTGTTATTAATTACAGGGATCTCGAGTCCTATTTATACCCAAGAATAACATTATCTGTACAGACCCTGGACTCTATCTAAACTACTATTTAAAATATGACAATATACCGGGAAGGACCCATGCCGCATTACAACAAACAGTTTAAACAAATCCCTAATTTACAGATACAATTGTCGTTACAGGACTCTATCCATAGATGGCAATATCTTTTAACACGTAAACTGATAACCGAATCTTCTATTTATCTTCAAGCACTTTCATCGGAAATGGTTTTATCTTCTCCTCTGACTTAGCATCGGCTATCGACTATCCTTGTCCGATCCAACCTCAGCCGATTGACCTCGTAGCTGATCGTTACTCAGCCGGTTTGAGCATAGCCGACGCAGCCTCTGCTTCTCCAAAGATTATTTCGCCAATCCAATTCCGCTTCAAATTCAACCTTGAACTTGGGGATTTGGTTACCAAATTTGGTCGTTAACAGCGCCGAGGTTGTATTGAACGAGAGATATGAGTTACATGAACCCCGAGCTTATATATTTATACCCATGGGCTAACAGAGATCCTAACATACTATAAATCCAAACTTTCCTAAAGATAAAAGGAAACAAACCGAATCCTTACCGGATACTAACACACTTTCCTAAAGATAAAATAGGAAACTAACAAACTCTTCCTACTTAATAGATACAATTGCCTTTTTAGGACTCTATCCTTACATGACAATCCTCATGAAGCACATCATCTTGATTCGACGGTGTCTCCAATGTTGTCGTACCAAAATCGGCTACATTAGCTTGCCTTGTCCGATTTGGTATCAGCCGATAGACACCTTAGCTGATTCGGGCTCCCAGGCTTACCAAATTCTGACGTTAATAGTAAGTAATGCCTTTTAGCTTAACAAACGCACCTAGTACTTTCAAACACTTAATGAATGAGGTTTTAAGAGCTTTTATTGGTAGATTTGTGGTGGTTTATTTTGATGATATATTGATTTACAACAAGTCTTTGGATGAACATACATATTATTTACGTCTTGTTTGTAATGCCTTACAAGCCGCACGTTTGTTTGCTAATCTTGAAAAGTGTATCTTTCGCACGGATCGAGTCCCTTTTCTTGGCTATGTTGTTACTCCACAGGGAATTGAGGTGGATGAGATGAAAATTGAAGCCATTAAGAGTTGGCCACACACCCGATTTTGTTCGGGATTAAAAATCGCTAAATAATTCATTTTCTAGAAATTAAATAAAATTTAAAGAGAATTAATCAAGTGAAATTAATAAGGAAATTAAATTTTCCTTTAAAAATCAAGGCTGTGAATATTTTTGTAATGTTCTCCATGCCCTAAAGTACTCTCTAAAATTTTCCGTAAAATTCTGGAGCTCCAGAGGTAATTTTAATAATACAAAGAGAAATTGAGTAATTATTTAAAAAAATAAATTAATTAAATGATCTGGTTATATTTTTATTAAATACTTTGAGTATCCATCTAATTTCAGGATTTTTCTTAGAAATATTTCAGCACAGAAAGTATTTATGAAAATTTGAAGATCATTTCAACGATTAATTTAAAAGAAAAACAAATAAAAATCCCTCTTCCGTGCTTGGGCTGCTTTCAGCCCATCCTCTTCGAAAGTCAATTCTTCTTCCCCTTGGCCCAGGCGCCGGGGCCACCTCTCTCTCTTCCCTCGGCTCGGCCACCCATCTCGCGGGTCCATTTCGTTCACGCCTCTCGCAAAAGTCTGTTTTCCTCCCGGCCTCCCGCCGACATGTGGGGTCGAGCCCACATGTCGGCTCCTTCCCTAACCTCCGGCCGCAAAGTCCGGGCGCCACCGTGCCCATGACGCTGCCGTCGCTGCGTGCTCGCGCCCGTGCATGCGCCCGAGCCGCTCCTCTCCCGCATGCGGTTTTTCCCCACTTCCCCATGAAATCCGCCGCCATGACCCACGTCGGTCGCCCACTCCACCCGCGAGTTCCTGCACTTCCCGCCACCCCGCCGTCTTCGAGCCTATAAGAAACACCCATGAGCTCCCCTCCTCATTTCCCCTCTTTTTTTCAGGCTCATTGCACTCCGTAATTCCCTCCCCACGCAAACCCGCAACGTCGCTGCTCGCCGGCTATGGTTAGTCGCGCATCGTCGCAGCCCTAGCCACCGCTATGTCATGCCACCACCGCCGCTAGCTTCGCCGTCCCAGGGACAACCTCGGCCGCCTCTTCACCCCTCAAACCGCCGTCGGGTTGTCCCCTCCCAGTGCACCCGCGCGCCACCGCCTTTGGGCACCTTTGCCCGACAATCACTGCCGCTACATCCACCACCATCGCCGTGTTCGCCGTGCTCGCTTGCACCTCGGATGGACCTCCGCCTCCACCGCTCGTCGCTGGAACACCGTCCCGAAATTGTGTCGACCGGTCTTTGGTGAGGAGCTCTTCCTTTTCCTTTTCTTTTTTCCATTCCCTTCCGTTCCACGCCACTACCCGCGTCACCGTCGACTCCCACGCCGCGCGCCACCAATCCCCACGTCGCCGGTCGCCGCTGGTGACGGATTGCCGCTGCGTCGCTGTCGTTTGTGCCGAGCCGGCCGGTTCGCGGGTCCCGGTTGGGCTCATCCGTCCAGTCGGACCGGCCTTGAGGCCGACCCACTTCTCCTCCCGGGCCGCTCTCTCCCCATGAAGCCCATTTGCCCTTTCTCCCATGAGAAAGTATATTTCAGCTCCCTCTGGGCCTCCTTCTTCCCTTTCCTCTCTCTCTCTCTTCGGCCTATACCAGCCCCTTGTCTGCGCAAAGTCTAATTTGCCTCCCTTGACTCCCTCTTACTCCTTCCCCTTTTTGGCCCGACAGCTCATAGGCCTGCTCCATTGCTAAAGACCACCTTTCCTCCCTGGCCTAGTTTTGAAAAAGTCCAGTTCATATCCTCCTTCCTCGTCTGCGCCTCCTCGCCCTTCTCGTCCGACATGGCTGCTGCGTGTCTGTCACGCGGTGCGCAACGTTCTTTCCTCCATGGACATGGTCCACGGTGGGCCGTCGCTCTGTGCCTCTGACTCATGGGGCCCACGTGTCAGCACCGAGCTTTTTGCTGATGTCAGTGGATACCTATTCCTTTGAGAAAATAAGTATTAATTGTGTAATAAATTGATTTAATTTCCAAAAATTCATTTAAATGGCCTAAACTTCTAAAATTTATATCTAATTCATTCGAACTCCAAATTGGGCCATTCAAATTGCAAAATTCATCTAAAATGTAGCTTTGCATGTTTGTTTACTTTATGTACTATTTATTTGGTTTTTATTAGGGTTTTTCCTCGTCTTGTGTGCCAGCGTGTAGACTTCATCGTTTCGGAAGTATGCATTCGTGAAGGATAGAAGATCGTCTGAAGAAGCAAGGCAAGTCGCATTCCTCCTTGAAGCATATTGAACCTACTTTATTAATGTTTTCTCGCATGCAAATAAAATTGCATGTTTTTCTAATTACATGGGAATTGGGATCACCTATCTGCTTGCTTGTGCCATATTTATTTCATGTCCATTCCTTGTTTAACTTAGGTGATAATTTGATTGGCTCGCGTCACTCACGTGACCTTGCAATAATTATTTATGCTTAGTCATGCTTAATTACCCCTAGCTCACCTAATGGGAGGATCAAATTAATTATTTTAGTATCTAATTGAAGGAGTACGCGGAGGCTACGATAGAATAAAACAAAATTTTCCTACCGGCAAAGTAAGGGTCTATAGATTGTTACCATGCAACATGCAGTGCAGTGAAAAACTACGTTGGACTAGCCGACCCAACGTACGCACGTCGAGAAGCCTTGCCGACCTCGGACAATGCTTTGCCTGACCTTGCCGACCTCGGACAATGCCTCGCCCGAACTCGCTCCGATCTCCCGATCAGCTCCCGATCATGCCGCCGACCATGATCCGATATCGACCAGCTCGCCGACCACGTCGTCGACCACGATCCCGCCGAATCTGTTCTGATTCGTCAACTTACACCGCAAAGTAGCAATGTCTCTACCGGTATCCACACATCTAGGGAACGAACACCGAACACCCATGTGCTAGCACGCAATGGACGGCTAGGGTTTTGGCTCAAACATGGACTAGGGTTTCCGTGGAGAAGTTGATCTGGCTTAGAGGTTGCGCATCGTGATCTCCACCCCTTGCCCTCCTTATATAGAGTTGCCGACTAGGCCTAAAGGCCCATCGGGACTCTATATACGATCGACCTCTATCCGAACCGAGCCGTATGAGAGTCAAACTCGAATGTCCTGCTTCTATCCCGTTAAGTGTGCGACCCGTAGGCTCGGGTATACTTGGTTCCACCCCGAGAACACTTCTCGATCGATCCGCCAGCAACAACCCCTAGCAGAATGTATTGACACCATAGTATACAAGAACATCATGAATCAATAATGGCTGAACCAGTAATGTGTGCACAAATCCCTTTGACTCATGATATCAATAAAGCTATAGGAAAGACTCGTGCCATCCTATCTGTAGCTTAATCATTAACTCGATCTCGTATTGGATTATATATCTGTCGATTGACTCCTCAATCAACTCGGCATGGCCATGCACTTCCATAATCAATTACATCGAGGGCCCCAGAGATATCTCTCCCATAGGAGGGGCAAATTCCATCTTGATCATTCACAACCCACTACATGTTTCATAGCAAACCCGAAGACTACTTTTATGACTACCCATTTACGGAATAGCGTTTGGTAACCCCTAAGTAAGCTACTACACATGTTGGAATCCATGATGATCTCGGTCTAAGGACTTTGCACTAACACTACTTGTGACCAACTAATGGCACATTAATTCCCTGCAGTGTCTCAAGGTGGGTCCTATCCAACAATGTGTTCTCTAACAGATGTTCATGTTTATAGATTTGGTATCTCCATACCATGATCTATGAGATATCATCAATCAATACGCATGTTGATCTTAGAATCATATTTGTTCCATAGATATGATATATGATCAGAGATCATTTAGAATCTCATAAATAAGTCACATACTTATTGATATATATAAGTTGTCTATTTCATGGAACTAAATACCACTTTATTCATTGATACATAAACATTAACCATGATATCCAACATCTCCATGTTGCCTCTTGGACATATCACTAACACTAATGAGCTGCGAGCTCGATACACTCGGCTATGTTTTATTGGTCATAGTTGTCCAACTAAAATGTGAGTTAATGGTAGGCTGTGGGTGCATGGTTTTGCTTGTCGCACCCATGGTAATTAAGGACCAAGAGGACTTACCGTACTTACCACAAGCAAGAATGAGCAAGCTGCACTTGTAGTATAGCTTTTCTCTGGCGATGTACCTAGGCAAGGGAGGGCATGATGGAGTTCGGATGGACCGGGCAAGGTCTATGTGGCTGCCGGATTAACCTAGGCACAAGGTGGGGCTGCCTACCCTGGATTTAGGGATAGGGGCGAAACCTCAGTGTGGTATCGCTTGGTCAGGGGGAGTTATGCGAAGGGTCTTGTCACGATCACTCGCATGGTAACGTGTCAGGCATGGCACGGTGACATATTACGGATTGTGTCTTGTGGGTACAGTTGTACACCTCTGGCCATATTAGAACTATTCGAATAGCCGTGCCCATGGTTATGGGCGATCGACCAGATTCACCGTGATTAGTCACACCTTTAATAATTTGACCTAATGGAACTGGTTTAGTTCAGGTGGAATAGTTGCGCCTGGTTTAGTTCAGGTGGAATGCAGCTTCAGAAGCAGCGATGTACTCGGCCTCCGTTCTAGAACCAGCAACAGTGTCCTGCTTGGTATTCTTCCAGCTGACTGCGCCTCCATTCAGACATAATACGAACCCAGATTATGATCTATAGTTATCTTTCTCTGTTTGGAAGCTATCATCGGTGTAACCACTTACAATGATCTCTTCTTCACCTCCATATACTAGGAACATATCCTTAGTTCTTCTCAAGTAGTTAAGGATATTCTTTACGACTATGCAGTGATTTTCACCTGGATCCGACTGGAACCTACTCATAGAACTCAAAGCATATGAGGCATATGGGCGTGTACAAAGCATAACATATATGATAGATCCAATTGCCGAAGCATATGGAACCATATTCATCCTACTCTGCTTATTAAGTGTCCTAGGACACTAATTCTTGTTGAGATTAATGTCATGTGACATTGGGAAGAAACCTTTCTTGGAATCATGCATGTTGAACCTCTTCAACACATTGTCAATGTATGTACTTTGGCTCAATCCAATTAGCCTTTTAGATCTCTCTCTATAGATGCTTATGCCCAGTATGTATGCTACCTCCCCTAAGTCCGTCATGGAGAAACTATTTTTTAATGAAGACTTGACAGATTCTAGCATAGGGATATCAATTCCAATCAACAATATGTCGTCCACATATAAGATTAGAAACACAATTGTGCTCCCACTGGTCTTTTTGTAAACAAAAGCCTCCTCTTCATTATGATGAAACCAAACCCTTTGATTACATCAACAAAATGAATATTCCAACTCCGAGAAGCTTGATTCAATCCATAAATGGATTTTTGTAGCTTTCATACCTTTCCAGGCGATTGTGGATCGACAAAACCTTCAGGCTGTATCATATACACATCCTCGCTTAGGTTTCCATTTAGGAAAGCCATTTTGACATCCATCTGACATATCTCATAATCGAAATATGCAGCAATCCTTAGGATAATCCTAATAGACTTTAGCAATGCGATGGGCGAGAAGGTTTCATCATAATCAACACCTTGAATCTGTTTAAAACCTTTCACCACCAACCGCGCCTTATAGATATGAACATTTCCATCCATGTCTGCATTTTTCTTAAAAACACATTTGCACTCAATGGTTTTGACACCATCAGGTGAATCAACCAAGTTCCAAACTTGATTATCGTACATGGATTGTATTTCGGATTCATGGCTCCAAGCCACTTCTTGGAATCTGGTCCCACCAAAGCTTCAGCATAGGTTTTAGGTTCATCGTTGTCTAACAACAATATATCACGTTGTTCTGCACCTGTGTACCTTTCAGGTGCGTGACGTGATCTTTCGGACCTCCGTGGGGCTGGTGTATCTACAACAGGTGGCGCAACATTTTGTTCCTCCTGCTGTGGTCCTGTGGTAGCTGAAACGTTTTCTGGTGTTTCTTGAACTTCTTCAAGATGCACCTTGCTCCCACTAACCTTTCTTGAAAGAAACTTTGCCTTGTTCCCGATTAAAATAATACCCTTTTGTTTCCTTACGATACCCCACAAAGAAGCATTTGTCAGATTTGGGTGTAGGCTTGTCGGATTGTAAAAACTTTACATAAGCTTCACATCCCCAAATTTTAAGAAAAGACAATTTAGGGGTTGCCCTGTCAATATCTCATATGGCGTCTTTTTCACTGACTTAAATGTAACTCTATTTAGTGTGAAATGTTGACAGGAGCATATCCCCAGAAGGATAACGGATGATCACATTGGATCATCATGGACCGCACCATGTCCAACAAGGTGCAATTTCTCCGTTCGGTCACCCCGTTCCATTGAGGAGTTCCCGACGGAGTCAACTGTGGAACAATTCTACAATTTTTTAGATGATCACCAAATTCTTGGCTTAAGTATTTACTACCACGATCTGATCGCAGAAACTTAATTGTTTTCCCTAAATGATTATGTACTTCATTATGTAATGAAGTATTGAAAACCACCTCTAGCCGTTGAGCTCATTGGTCCACATACATCAGTATGTACGAGTGCCAAAAGAAACTTGCTCTCTCACTCTGACCCGTGAAAGGTGCCTTTGTCATTTTTCCAAGTAAAGAAGACTCACATCTCTCAAATGATTCAAAATCAAAAGAGTGAAGCAAACCATCTTTATGGAGCATCTCCATGCGTTTCTCATTTATATGGCCTAAGCGACAATGCCAGATAAACGTGGGGTTTATATCATTTGGGAGTTGCCTCTCTGTATTAATGTTAAAGATGGGAGACGCTTCAAGATTCAAAACGTATAATCAATTCACCAATGGAGTATGAAAATAGAACATATCTCTGAGATAAACTGAACAACCATTGTCCATTGATCTAAAATCATATCCTTCCGCTTGCAAACATGAAGCGGAAATAACATTTTGACATAGAGTTGGAACACAATAACAATTATTTAATTCCAAAACTAATCCTGAAGGTAGATGAAGTGGAACAGTGCTTGACAAGAATCGTAGCAATGCTTGCTCCATTGCCGACGTGCGGGTTCACCTTGCCCCTTCTCAAGCTTCTACTTCTTCTCATTCCTGCAACGATTTGCAAATATGAGCTACTGATCCGGTATCAAATACCCAAGAGTCAGTAGGTAAAGTAGCAAGATTAATGTCTATAACATTAATACTTGAAGCAGAAGTCGCACTTTGCTTCTTTTTGAGATCCTCCATGTACTTCTTGCAGTTCCTTTTCCGGTGACTGTCTCCATGCAATAGAAGCAAACAAAGCATCGATGCCGTCGACCCTTCTTGACCTTCTTTGTGTTGGAGGCACTCACGATCTCATCGGGAGTTAATTTCCTCTTGGTGCAAAGTTTCTTGACATGTAGTTTGCGCTTAGCCTTCTGCATCATCATCACATGATGATCGTTTTTCTGGATACTCTCCTCAGCCGTCTTTAGCATCCCATGCAATTCAGCCAAGGTCTTATTCATACTGTTACTGTGATAATTCAATATTAATGGCTCGAAGCTCGGAGGGAGCGACAGGAGAATCACATCGTAGCCAACTCTTGGCTAAGGGAAAACCTAGTTTTTCCGGACTCTCAATGTAGCCAATCATTTTTATCACATGCGACGGGACTCCCTCAACAAGCACACGCAAACAGGGACTTTGAGGTGTTGAACATCTCGGCCCTTGCTTAGTTCTCAAACATGTCACGCAGTCCCCGAATAATAGTATGAGCATCGCTGCTCTCATATTGCTTCTGAAGCTCAGAGGACATTGTAGCTAGCATGAGACAGCTTATGTCTAGGGCATCATATGTGTGCTTCTCATAAGCCCTCCATGCAGTAGCAGTGGCATTATTAGGCAACCCATCCGGATAGTGTACTTCAAGAACGCTCTTGCTTGAGAACAATTCTCAAGTTGCGATACCAATCCATAAAGTTTGTTCCATTTAATTTTTCCTTTTCGAGAATATATCGCAAATTAAAGGTACTCGGTGTAGTATTAGCTGCCATTATTCTACAACAGAAAAAGCAAAGTTTAGCACAATATTTATGCTATGTCTATTGTTAAACAATTTAACATAAGACTCCCATTACGTATTTTACACATTCCCTCTAGGTTACGTACTGGGTCAAGATCCACATGTTAATTAATTTCTAGTGAGCTTTGGCATCACTGCAAGAAGATTAATAACATCGATAAGCAACTCCTTGCTAATCACATCTCTATGTGACTCTTCTTGTTGGTGTGGCATCTCCATGCCCCGGCGCCAACCTATGCCCCAAGGCCCAAAACTATTTTGATAGCCTTGTTAAGTAAACCAAATGCTTCGTTGTATATGTCCAACAAATACCCCTTCGTGTTATGATAGAGAACGACACTCTACTTTGGCACACGCACCATTGACGAGCATAACTTGAAGGGTTACGCGGAAGCTACGATAGCTAATAATAAAAAAAATCTACCGCAAACCAGGAACACTTGCAAGTAAGGGTCGATAGATCGTTACCGATTGGAGTATGCAGCGGAAATAGCCAATAAGGAGCTATCCGATACGAAAGCTTGATGCTGGCCGATCACGCCAATTTGCCGACAGCCGATTCCCGCAAGCCGACGCCGATTCCTGGGAACACCGATTCACCAATCAGCCGATTCACCGAGTAGCCGATTCGCCGAGTTGTCGACGCGCTCGCGCGCCTCGCTTCGATGCGCCCGACCATAGCCGATTCCACCACGGTCGATTCGTTGCCGATGAACAGCACCGCAACGTAGCAGCGCCTCTACCGGTATCCACACGTCCGGGAGCAACGCCGAACACCCGTGTGCTAGCACAAGATGCAAGGCTAGGGTTTTGGCTCGAAGGCGGGAGGGTTTCCGTGGAGATTGATCTCGCCGACTTCTGTTGCGGCAAATAAGATTGATTCGGTTTTATGCAATTGCATGCATCGGGACTCTATTTTGAATCGGATCCTATCCGAATCTCATAGAGTTGGTCGGCCGGACTTTGTAAGCCCATAGGACTCTATTCGATCGGATCCCTATCCGATCGAGCCGTATCCGAGTCCAACTAGAATGCTGTTCATATCCCCTTAAGCGTGCGACCACAGCAGGTTCGGGTATACTCGGTTTCGGCTATAGTCCAACTCAGCCGGCCGTCGGCTCGAGTCCAACTCAGCCGATCTGTCACGGCGGCGCCTAGCGGCACATATTGACACCATAGTATACAAGAATATAATATTGGCTCTGAACTGTAATGTGTACACAAATCCCTTTGTCTCACGATATCAATTAAGCTATAGGCAAGATGTGTGCCATCCCTTCAATGGCTTAACTATTTACTCGAGCCGTATTGGATTATCTGTCTGTTGATTGACACCTCAATCAACTGGGCATGGCCATGCACTTTCATAAACTATTACCTCGAGGGGCCTAGAGATATCTCTCCAAAGGAGAGGCAAATTCCATCTTGATCATTCACATCCCACTACATGTTTCATAGCAAACCCGAAGACTACTTTTATAACTATCCAGTTACGAAATAGCGTTTGGTAGTCCCAAAGTAGGCTACTACACATGTTGGAATCCATGATGATCTCAGGTCTAAGGACTTTGTACCAACACTACCTGAGACCAACTAATCGCACATTAAATCCTGTAGTGTCTCATGGTGGTTCTATCCAACAATGTGTTCTCTAGCACATGTCCATATATATTGATTTGGTATCTCCATACCATGATCTATGAGACATGATCATCAATCAATAAACATGTCGATCTTAGAATCATATTTGTTTCAACAATATGACATATGATCAGGGATCATTTAGAAATAGATTCATAAATAGTCTCATAAATAAGTCACGTACTTATTGATCAATACAAAATGTCTATTTCATGGAACTGAATAACACTTTATTCATTTGTACATAAACATTGACAATGATATCCAACATCTCCATGTTGCCTCTAGGGCATATCACTAACAGTCTCTCACTTGCACTAGAGTTAATCATGTAAGTATCTAATACCCATTGCTCTTGTGTGCGCCTCATGTTTCGGCTGAGGGAGAGGTTTTGTAAACGGATCGGCTATGTTGAGATCCGTGTGCACTTTGCATATCTTGACATCACCTCTGTCCACAATCTCGCGGATGAGATGATATCGCCGAAGTATGTGTTTGGACTTCAGATGTGATCTCGGCTCCTTGGCTTGCACAATGGCTCCACTACTATCACAATAGAGAGACATTGGACCAGTTGCACTGGTCATCACACCCAGCTCAGAAACAAATTTCTTGATCCAAACAGCCTCCTTTGCAGCTTTTGAAGTAGCAATGTACTCGGCCTCCATTGTAGAATCAGCAACAGTATCCTGCTTGGAACTGTTCCAGCTGACTACGCCTTCGTTCAGGCAGAACACGAACCCAGATTGCGATCTATAATCATCCTTGTCCGTTTGGAAGCTAGCATCGGTGTAACCACTTACAACGAGCTCTTCTTCACCTCCATAGAGTAGGAACATATCCGGAGTTCTTCTCAAGTACTTAAGGATATTTTTTACAGCAGTCCAGTGACCTTCACCTGGATCTGACTGGTATCTGCTCATAGCACTCAAAGCGTATGAGACATCTGGACGTGTACAAAGCATGGCATACATGATGGATCCAATTGCCGAAGCATATGGAACCATACCCATCTTATTCCGCTCATCATGTGTCCGAGGACACTGATTCTTGCTAAGATTAATGCCATGTGACATGGGCAAGAAACGTTTCTTTGAATCGTGCATGTTGAACCTTTTCAACACCTTGTCAATATATGTACTCTGGCTTAATCCAATTAGCCTCTTGGATCTATCTCTATAGATCCGAATGCTAATATGTATGTTGCCTCCCTAAGTCTTTCATGGGAAAACTATTTTTCAATGAAGACTTGACGGATTCTAGCGTAGGGATATCATTTCCAATTAGTAATATGTCATCCACATATAAGATTAGAAATACAATTGCGCTCCCACTGACCTTTTTGTAAACACAGGCCTCCTCTTCATTTTTGATGAAACCAAACCCTTTGATTACTTCATTAAAACGAATATTCCAACTTCGAGATGCTTGCTTCAATCCATAAATGGATTTTTGTAGCTTGCATATCTTTCCAAGTGATTGCGGATCAACAAAACCCTTAGGTTGTATCATGTATACATCCTCGCTTAGGTTTCCATTTAGGAAAGCCGTTTTGACATCCATCTGCCATATCTCATAATAGAAATATGCAGCAATCGGTAGAATAATCCGGATAGACTTAAGCACTGCGACGGGTGAGAAGGTTTCATCATAATCAACACCTTGAATCTGTTTAAAACCTTTCGCCACCAATCGCGCCTTATAGATGTGAACATTTCCATCCATGTCGGCCTTTTTCTTAAAAACCCATTTGCACTCAATGGTTTTGACACCATCGGGTGGATCAACCAAGTTCCAAACTTGATTATCATACATGGATTCTATTTGGATTTCATGGCTCCAAGCCACTTGTTGGAATCGGGTCCCACCATCACTTCCTCATAGGTCTTAGGCTCATCGTTGTCTAACAACAATATATCACGTTGTTTCGCACCTGTGTACCTGTCAGGCGCACGATGTGATCTTTCAGACCATCGTGGGGCTGGTGTATCCACAACAGATGGCGCAACATCTTGTTCCTCCTATTGTGGTTCTGTGGTAGCTAAAACATTTTCTGGTGTTTCTTGAACTTCTTCAAGATGCACCCTGCTCCCACTAACCCTTCTTGAAAGAAACTCTTTCTTCAAGAAAACACCGTGTCGGGCAACAAACACTTTGCCTTGTTCCCGATTATAAAAGTAATATCACTTAGTTTCCTTAGGATATCCCATAAAGAAGCACTTGTCAGATTTGGATGTGAGCTTGTTGGACTGTAAACATTTTACATAAGCCTCACATCCCCAAATTTTGAGAAAAGACAAACTAGGGGTCGCCCTGTCCATATCTCATATGGTGTCTTTTCAACTAACTTAGATGGAACTCTATTTAGTGTGAACACAGCTATTTCAAGAGCATATCCCCAGAAGGATAACGGAAGATCACTTTGTCTCATCATGGACCGCACCATGTCTAACAAGGTGCGATTTCTCCGTTCGGACACTCCATTCCATTGAGGAGTTCCTGGCGTAGTCAACTATGGAACAATTCCACAATCTTTCAGATGATTACCAAACTCTTTACTCAAGTATTCCCCTCCACGATCTGATTGTAGGAACTTGATTGTTTTCCCTAAATGATTTTGTACTTCATTTTGGAATTCTTTGAACTTTTCAAAGGATTCGGACTTATGCCTCATTAAGTAGATATAACCATAATTACTAAAGTCATCGGTGAAGGTAATGAAGTACTGATAACCTGAAGGGTTACGCGGAAGCTACGCTAGCCGAAAACAAAAATTTCTACCGCGCAAACCAGGAATACTTGCAAGTAAGGGCCGATAGATCGTTCCGATTAAAGTAGAGTGCGGCGGAATAGCCAATCGGGCAATCCGATCCGGACAGTGTAGCCTATTCCCGGAGACGCCGATTCGCCAATCGCCCGATTCGAGTCGTCCGGCGCGTTCTCACGCCTCGCTCGTGCGCCCGACCGGCCGATCAAGAGCGCGCAACGTAGCGGCGCCTCTACCGGTATCCACACGTCCGGGGACGAGAACGCCGTACACCCGTGTGCTAGCACGCGATGCAAGGCTAGGGTTTGGCTCGAAAGTGGGGAGGGTTTCCGTGGAGATTGATCTCGGCGACTTCGTTGCACGCGATGCAATTGACGTCTCACAGCTCTCCACCCCTCCCTCCTTTATATAGAGTTGGCCGCGGGACTAGTGGCCGATTAGGACTCTATTTTGAATCGGATCTCATCCGTATCTCATAGAGTTGGCCGCCCCACACGTCGTAAGCCCATAGGACTCTATCCGATCGGATCCCTATCCGATCGAGCCGTATCCGAGTCCAACTCGAATATCTATTCTATCCCCTTAAGCGTGCGACCACAGTAGGTTCGGGTATACTCGGTTTCGGCTATAGTCTAACTTAGCCGATCGTCGGCTCGAGTCCAACTCGGCCGACTTCTGTCCAATAGCGGCGCCTAGCGGCACATATTGACACCATAGTATACAAGAATAATATCGGCTCGAACCGTAATGTGTACACAAATCCCTTTGCCTCACGATACCGGTTAAGCTATAGGCAAGATGTGTGCCATCCCTTCAATAGCTTAACCATTCACTCGAACCGTATTGGATTATCCGTCATTGATTGACTCCTCAATCAACTTAGCATGGCCATGCATTTCCATAATCCATTACCTCGAGGGGCCGAGATATCTCTCCAAAGGAGGGGCAAATTCCATTTGATCACTCACATCCCACTCCATGTTTCATAGCAAACCCGAAAACTACCTTTATAACTACCCGATTACGGAATAGCGTTTGGTAGTCCCAAAGTAGGCTACTACACATGTTGGAATCCATGGTGATCTCAGGTCTAAGGACTTTGTACCAACACTACTCGAGACCAACTAATGGCACATTAATTCTGTAGTGTCTCATGGTGGGTCTATCCAACAATGTGTTCTTCAACACATATGTCCATGTTTATTGATTTGGTATCTCCATACCCATGATCTATGAGACATGATCATCAATCAATAAACATGCCGATCTTAGAATCATATTTGTTCCAACAATATGACATATGATCGAGGATCGTTTAGAAATAGATTCATACATATAGAGTCTCATAAATAACTCACGTACTTATTGATCAATACAAGATGTCTATTTCATGGGCTGAATAACACTTTATTCATTTATACATAAACATTGACGTGATATCCAACATCTCCATGTTGCCTCTAGGGCATATCACTAACAATCTCCCACTTGCACTAGAGTCAATCATGTAAGTATCTAATACCCATTGCTCTTGTGTGCGCCTCATGCTTCGGTGAGGGAGAGGTTTTGTCGGCGGATCGGCTATGTTGAGATCCGTGTGCACTTTGCATATCTTGACATCACCTCTGTCCACAATCTCGCGGATGAGATGATATCGCCGAAGTATGTGTTTGGACTTCGATGTGACCTCGGCTCCTTGGCTTGCGCAATGGCTCCACTATTGTCACAATAGAGAGACATTGGACCGTCGTACTAGTCATCACACCAAGCTCGAAACAAATTTCTTGATCCAAACGGCCTCCTTTGCGCTTCCGAAGCGGCAATGTACTCGGCCTCCGTTGTAGAATCGCAAGTATCCCGCTTGGAACTCTTCCACTGACTGCGCCTCCGTTCGGGCGAGAACACGAACCCGATTGCGATCTATAATCATCCTTGTCCGTTTGGAAGCTAGCATCGGTGTAACCACTTACAACGAGCTCTTCTTCACCTCCATAGACTAGGAACATATCCTTAGTTCTTCTCAAGTACTTAAGGATATTCTTTACTGCACGATCCAGTGACCTTCACTGGATCGACGGTATCTGCTCGTAGCACTCAAAGCGTAGAGACATCTGGGCGTGTACAAAGCATGGCATACATGATGGATCCAATTGCCGAAGCATATGGAACCATACCCATCTTATTCCGCTCATCATGTGTCGAGGACACGATTCTTGCTAAGATTGATGCCATGTGACATAGGCAAGAAACCTTTCTTGGAATCATGCATGTTGAACCTTTTCAACACCTTGTCAATGTATGTACTTTGGCTTAATCCAATTAGCCTCTTGGATCTATCTCTATAGATCCGAATGCCCAATATATATGTTGCCTCCCTAAGTCTTTCATGGAAAAACTATTTTTCAATGAAGACTTGACGGATTCAAGCATAGGGATATCATTTCCAATCAGTAATATGTCATCCACATATAAGATTAGAAATACAATTGCGCTCCCACGACCTTTTTGTAAACACAGGCCTCTTCTTCGTTTTTGATGAAACCAAACCCTTTGATTACTTCATCAAAACGAATATTCCAACTCCGAGATGCTTGCTTCAATCCATAAATGGATTTTGTAGCTTGCATATCTTTCCAAGCGATTCTGGATCGACAAAACCCAGGTTGTATCATGTATACTTCCTCGCTTAGGTTTCCATTTAGGAAAGCCGTTTTGACATCCATCGCCATATCTCATAATCGAAATATGCAGCAATCGCTAGGATAATCCGAATAGATTTAAGCATTGCAACGGGCGAGAAGGTTTCATCATAATCAACTCCTTGAATCTGTTTAAAACCTTTCGCCACCAATCGCGCCTTATAGATGTGAACATTTCCATCCATATCGGCCTTTTTCTTAAAAACCCATTTACACTCAATGGTTTTGACACCATCGGTGGATCAACCAAGTTCCAAACTTGATTGTCGTACATGGATTCTATTTGGATTTCATGGCTCCAAGCCACTTGTTGGAATCGGGTCCCACCATCGCTTCCTCATAGGTCTTAGGTTCATCGTTGTCCAACAACAATATGTCACGTTGTTCGCTGTGTACATCGGTGGCACGACGTGATCTTTCGGACATCGTGGGGCTGGTGTATCTACAACGGTGGCGCAACACTTTGTTCCTCCTGTTGTGGTTCCGTGGTCGCTAAACGTTTTCGGTGTTTCTTGAACTTCTTCAAGATGCACCCTGCTCCCACTAACCCTTCTTGAAAGAAACTCTTTCTCCAAGAAGACACCATGTCGGGCGACAAACACTTTGCCTTGTTCCCGATTATAAAAGTAATATCCCTTAGTTTCCTTAGGATATCCCACAAAGAAGCACTTGTCGATTTGGGTGTGAGCTTGTCGGATTGTAAACGTTTTACATAAGCCTCACATCCCCAAATTTTGAGAAAAGACAAACTAGGGGTTGCCCTGTCCATATCTCATATGGTGTCTTTTCAACTACTTAGATGGAACTCTATTTAGTGTGAACCGCCTATTTCAAGAGCATATCCCCGAAGGATAACGGAAGATCACTTTGGCTCATCATCGGACCGCACCATGTCCAACAAGGTGCGATTTCTCCGTTCGGACACTCCGTTCCATTGTGGAGTTCTGGCGAGTCAACGTGGAACAATTCCACAATCTTTCGGATGATTACCAAACTCTTGGCTCAAGTATTCCCTCCACGATCTGATCGTAGAAACTTGATTGTTTTCCCTAAATGATTCAGTACTTCATTCTGGAATTCTTTGAACTTTTCAAAGGATTCGGACTTATGCCTCATTAAGTAGATATAACCATATCTACTAAAGTCATCGGTAAAGGTAATGAAGTACGATAACCACCTCGGCCGTTGAGCTCATTGGTCCACATACATCGTATGTATGAGTGCCAACAAGTCACTTGCTCTTTCACCGTGTCCCGTGAAAGGTGCCTTTGTCATCTTACCAAGTAAACAAGACTCACATGTCTCAAAATGATTCAAAATCAAAAGAGTGAAGCAATCCATCCTTATGGAGCTTCTCCATGCGTTTCTTATTTATATGGCCTAAGCGACAATGCCGATAAACGTGGGGTTTATATCATTAGAGAGTTGCCTTTACGTATTAATGTTATAGATGGGAGACGCTTCAAGATTCAAAACGTATAATCCATTCACCAATGGAGCATGAAAATAGAACATATCTCTAAGATATATTGAACAACCATTGTCCATTGATCTAAAATCATATCCTTCCGCTTGCAAACATGAAGCGGAAATAACGTTTTGACATAGTGTTGGAACACAATAACAATTATTCAATTCCAAAACTAATCCCGAAGGTAGATGAAGTGGTACTGTGCGACAAGCAATCGAGCAACGCTTGCTCCATTGCCGACGCGCAGTTCACCTCGCCCTTCTCAATCCTCTACTTCTTCTCATTCCCCGCAACGATTTGCAAATATGAGCTCTGATCCGGTATCAAATACCCAAGAGTTAGTAGGTGAAATAGTAAGATTAATGTCTATAACATTAATACCTGAAGCGAAGTCGTACTTTGCTTCTTTTTGAGATCCTCCATGTACTTCTTGCGTTGCTTTTCCAATGGCTGCTCCTTGCAATAGAAGCAAACGGCATCGATGCCGCCGACCCCTTCTTGCCCTTCTTTGCATTAGAGGCACTCGCGATCTCATCGGGAGTTAACTTCCTCTTGGTACAAAGTTTCTTGACAGGTGGTTTGCGCTTGCCATCCGCATCATCATCACATGATGACCGTTTTTCGGATACTCTCCTCACGTCTTTAGCATCCCATGCAATTCAGCCAAGGTCCTATCCATATTGTTCATGTGATAATTCAATATGAATGGCTCGAAGCTCGGAGGGAGCGGCGGAGAATCACATCGGTAGCCAACTCTTGGCTAAGGGGAAAACCTAGTTTTCCGGACTCTCAATGTAGCCAATCATTTTTATCACATGCGGATGACGGGATTCCCTCAACAAGCTGCATGCAAACAAGGGACTTTGAGGTGTTGAACCTCTCGGCCCTTGCTTGGTTCTCAAACATGTCACGCAGTCGATCCACTGAATAATAGTGTGAGCATCACTTGCTCTCATATTGCTTCGAAGCTCGGGGGACATTGTAGCAAGCATGAGACAACTTATGTCTAGGGCATCATTAGTGTGCTTCTCGTAAGCCTCCATGCGTTAGTGGCATTATTAGGCAAATCCTCGGGATAGGGTACTTCAAGAACGTACTCCTTGCGCTCTTGCTTGAGAACAATTCTCAAGTTGCGATACCAATCCATAAAGTTTGTTCCATTTAATTTTTCCTTTTCGAGAATAGATCGCAAATTAAACACTGGGTGTAGTATTAGCCGCCATTTATTCTACAACGGAAAAAGCAAAGTTTAGCACAATGTTTATGCTATGTCTATTGTTAAACAATTTAACATTAGACTCCCATTACGTATTTTCCACCTTCTTCTAGGTTACGTATTGGGTCAAGATCCACATATTAATTAATTTCTAGTGAGCTTTGGCATCACCGCTAGAAGATTAATAACATCGGTAAGCAACACCTTGCTAATCATATCTCTATGTGACTCTTGTTGTTGGTGTGGCATCTCCATGCCCCGGCGCCAACCTATGCCCCAAGGCCCAAAACCATTTTGATAGCCTTGTTAAGTAAACCAAATGCTCTGTTGTATATGTCCGACATATACCCCCTCGTGTTATCATAGAGAATGACACTCTGCTTTGGTAGACCCACCATTGACGAGCATAATGGTGACGGGTGCAACATTTGGAAGGGCATCAATACTACTTAATTTTGCGAGGATGTTATCCTATCAAACAAACATATCACATATATGAAAGCGTAGAATACCATATAATGAAATAGTATGGCCCCCTTCACATGGTGATCTCCATCTCCATGCCGGTGTAGAGGATCTCCATCTTCATCACCGGTTCTTCCGAGTACCGAATGCTTGATTTCTTCAAACTAAGCTACTACTATAGAAGCTCTAATTGAAGATTACATCGACTCGCAGGTCGTGAAAGAATATTACAAGCATTGCACGTATGAAAGAATATTACGAGGATTGCACATATGAAAGAATATTACACGCATCACATGCATCTCATACATACAATAGGGCCATACCATCTCAAAGCATTCTCTGCAAAAACAAGTTAGGCGTAGAACATTTTTCTACCTATCGCGGAGATATGGTATCGAGACGACCCATAAGGGGGTACGCACACGGTGGTCCCGCTCGCGGTCTTCTGGGCAGCGCCCGGAACACCACATGAAATTCATAGATCCAATCTATGAAATCTCTTACGAAAACCATATCGGCATAATCATATTATGCCGTCCCGATACACTATCAAGTGAGATGGTTTTCGTAGGCGCGAGGCAACAAACAAGGTCGGACTACGAGACGCTTCGGCATAATCACATTATACCGTTTCGATACACTATCAAGGAACGCTATCTCGAACCCAACTCAAACCGAGTTCTATGGATATTGCTTCGACGTAATCACATTACGCCGTTTCGATACACTATCAAGGAACGCAATTACCATCTACTCTCCTCTACGAGATCCCGTAAAACCGATTGATCTAATCAACCCATGTGCCAAACTTGTTCCAGATCAATCTAAAACCCGAACTAAGCAAGATTGGCTCGATACCATTGAAGGGTTACGCAAAAGCTACGATAGCTAATAACGAAACTTTCTACCATGCAAACCAGGAACACTTGCAAGTAAGGGTCAATAGATCATTACCGATTGGAGTAGAGTGCGCGGATTAGCCAATCGGGAGCTATCCGATCCGAATAGTCTTTGGTGATGACGTGACAGTCGGCGATTCACAGGAACAGCCGATTCACCAATCAGCAGATTCATACCGAGTAGCCGATTCACCGAATCGTCCGACCGTGCTCGTGCGCCTCGCTCCGATGCACTGACCGCGGCCGATTCCACCACAACCGATTCGTAGCCGACGAACAGCACCACAATGTAGCAGCGCCTCTACCGGTATCCACACATCCGGGGACAGAACACCTAACACCCGTGTGCTAGCACAAGATGCAAGGCTAGGGTTTGGCTCGAAGGTGGGGAGGGTTTTGTAACACCCTGAAAATCCGAGGTTTTAAAAATCAAAATATAGAAATCGAAGCTTACAAAAATCTTTTTATTGATTGCATCTTGTCGAATTTATTTGCCTCTTATTTACAAATCTTCGATGCCGAGTTAAATAAATAAATGTTCATTTTGAAGGGAAAGTCGATAGGGTTTTAAAATCCTAAAAGAAAGGAAATTGCAAATATCAGAAATAAAATTATAAAAAATAAAGATTTAGGGAAGAGTTAAGATTTAATAAAAATTTACTTTTGGGCAAAAGATATTGAATTTTTGGGTATAATACAAAAATTTACTAAGTTATAAATAAGAAGAAAGTATAAAATAATAATAATAATAAATATATAATTAAAATAATATATATGTATATAATAAAGTGGGCAAAAACTTAAAATCTAATTAAATTACAATAGGGCCAAAAAATCCTATTTAATTTATATGTGAAATACCGAAGGAATTGATAGTAAAAAGAAAAAAGAAAAGAAAAATCGGAAAAATAAAAAATGCACTGTTCATAATGCGCCAATGCTCGATCCGTTCGAGCCCCCGCGCCGCACGCCGCCCGTCGCCGCCGCCACGTCCTCGCGCACCCGCGCCACCCTCTGCACGCGTCGCGCCGCGCCGCGTCGCCATCGCCGCGCCGCGCGTCTCTCACCATCCCATCGCCGCGCGTCGCCGTCCCCGCACCGACCCTCCCTTGCACCCCGTGCTGCCGCGCCCGTCCCGTCGTCACCGAGCCCCGTGCCGCGCGCGCGTCTTGTCGTCGGCCGCGCCGCCCGTCGTCCCCTCTCACCGGCGCGCCTATAAAGGGGAGCGCAGCCCTTCGCCCTCACCCCACCGCCCCACGCTCCCTCTTCTCTCCCGTGCGCCGGAGCTCGTGCCGCCGCACACGTCGCCGCGCCAAGCTGCCCGAGGCGCCACCATGTCGCTGCCTTGCCGCCCGAGCCACGCCGTTAAGACCCCCTCTCGCCCTATCCCTTCGCCACATGCCGCCCCTCGTGCGCCCACCCCGGCCTTGGCTCGGCCAAGCCTGCAAGAGAAAGAGAGAGGGAAGGGAAGAAAAGAGAGAGAGGAAGGAAAGAAACAGAGGAAGCAGAGAAGGCAGGGAGAAGAAGGAAGAAAGGGGAAAGAAAGAAAGAAAGAAAAAAGAAGAAAGAAAAGAGAAAAAAAAGAAGAAAAGAAAAATAAAGAAAAATAGGAAATGTTTTTGAAAAAGATTTAAAGTGAAAATCTATTTCCTCTCCTAGAATAAAAGTGTATTTGGAGACAATATAAAATAGCAATAATTATAAATTAGGAATTTTTAATTGTGACTTAGTTGCTATTAGACCCCAATTTTATCATATGAATTTATTTTGAGTTCAATTCTTAAATTATTAAATACAAAATTTTGTTTAGAATGAATCATTTAGGAATTTAAATATAATCTAGTTTGTTAGTAAAACCTAAAACCTTGTCATATAAAATTTTTAGAATTTAAATTCTAAATCATCTAGCATAGTGACACGCTTTAAAATAAATTATCTTAGGATTCGAATTAATTGCAACCCTAGGATTTGTTGGCCCGTTAAATTGAAAATAAAATTTGAATTCACCACTTCCTTTGTTGGTATAATATTTTTTCTAATTGTCGACCAACATCTCTTTTTCTAAATTATAATAGACTAACTCGAAATTACATCACCTTATAATTAACTAAGTCGATAAAACGCGAAATTTCAAATTATTGTATCTCGTTCAATTTAACTCGGATTCTATCGAAACTCGAACCTAGATTTACTTAAAATCATAGCCTAGTGTTAGAAGCCGCTTTGCGATTTATTTGGCTTTTGGTGATTCTCATTTGAATTCTAAATCGAATTCATTGGATTTCTTGCACGTATAATAGAGCCCGAGGGAACCATTGAGAATATCGAAGACTCAAGCCAACAAGGTCATGAGCAAGGCAAGTCATCACTCCCTTTGAACATATTGATCCTATTTGCGAACTTGTGTTGATTCTAAAACTAAAATGTGCATGCTCTACATAAAAGAATACCTATTCTTGTTATGCCATGCCTTGATATTGATTACCTTTAGTTATATTCTTTGTAACCTCGACATGATGTGACCGAAGGAAATCTTCGGTGAAATGCTTAGGCATGCTATTATTCGATTCATGCATACTCATGTTTTTTTGCAAAGAGCTATATGCTTGGGCAACTACCTTTGGGAAAGGTAGTTGAGATACGGCATGTGGAGACATAAGCGCCACATTGCCATGAGAATGATCAAATGAGTTTTGATGAAAACTAAAAATACCAAACAAATGCTTTGGACTGGGGCGGCTGGATGATTTGGGTGGATTCCAAAAAAGGCAAGTGCCGACCCTGGTCAATTAAGGACCGAGCCATGAGATAGCCGGAAAACGAGCCAGTACAACCGTACTTCTCGAATGGGTATAGACCTAGCGGAGTAAATAGCCGAGCGGAGGCGGTACCCCTGCATAGTGGTTCTTATGTATGAGTAGGTCGTGAAAGAATATTACATGGATTGCACGTATGAAAGAATATTACATGCATCACATGCATCTCATACATACATTTGGACCGTACCATGTCATAACATTCTCTGCAAAAACAAGTTAGACGTAGAACGTTTTTTACCTATCGCAAAGATATGATATCGAGACGACAAAAAGGGGGTACACACACGCCATTTAGCGGGCGGGGGTCGAGGGGGAAGCCGCCTCTTCACGGACTTCGGGCGCGCCCGACACCACCCAAAATCATAGATCCAATCTACAAAATCGCTTATGGAAACCATATCGGCCTAATCACATTATATTGTCCCGATACACTATCAAGGGACATGGTTTGCATAGGCGCAAGGCGACGGTTATGGTCATGATGACAAGAAAAATCAACACGCCGGCCTGGGAGATCTGCTTAGCTCCAGTGCAGGTCCTAGAGTCGATGAAGTGCGGGCGTGCCAGTCAGTTTGATCCTACCACTGACAAGATATGTAAAGCAACCGATTATAAAATGCATCAACCGATCGGCTAATATCCATAATAGCAGATTGGTCGACAGCCGATGCTGATGTCAACCAAGTTAGTTGAGCCTTGGTCCATCGGCTATGTACTTAACAGACATCGATATAAAGGTGATCGGCTGACAATAATATGATGATATATAACATTGCACGAACCAGTCACATGATAAAGTAGATACTGATTTAAAGATTAAAGCACACATCGGCTGGAAGTCCGATGTCATAAAATCCAAATGATCAAATATTCAATGAAGCCTCTGCTGCAATTGGCTAGATCCAACTTGTGTACAATCCTTGCAGGCCGATGCAATATCCAAATAACTCACCGGCTGAAACCCCGATGAAACCCTTAGTGGTAGTCAACAGGCAGGCTAGATATTATGGTTCTAATCACGACTTAGTAGATCAAACTGATGCAGCACTAAGTATGAAAAGAAAAGCAATATCTAGACAATCAAGCCCTTAGCTGATTTTCAGGGTGGTAGATGCCTAAGCTAATCTAATCTAATATAACGATTTAGCCGGTACCGACAGAAACCCTAAAACGAGAGACAGCCGATAGAGCCAAATCGAGATACTAAAATTAGATTCAACAGAGACATATGTTAAATAATCAGGCAAAGATATCAACCGAATCGAAGCAATCCAAGAGGTCGAATATACTGATGCAACCTTGGACGACGCCAATGTAGCCAATACGATTGCCTAAGCCGGCGGGACCTTGGACTTACCCCTTCGCCGGCGATCGAAGCCGATGCAGCCCGCGTCGGTGCCAAGTTCCACCGGATGACAAAGTAGAACAGAGAAAAGAAAGGTGGCGATGCGCCGAGTTGTATTGATCGAGAGATATTACATGAACCACAGGTTTACATATTTATACCCGTAGGGTGACAAAGATCCTAACAGATTACAATCCAAACTTTCCTAAAGATAAAAGGAAATAGATAAAGTCCTTATCGGACACTAAACATACTTTCCTAAAGATAAAATAGGAAACTAACAATCTCTTCCTAATTAATAGATACAAGCCGTATCCTCCTGGACTCGGTTTCTTCGGCTAAGATCTTCTCAAACCGAATCTAACAAGAATACGATTGCTTGGAGATATGGATAACGAGAAAACCCCATCGGCGATGCAGAACTCCAAGCCGATCGACTCGAGCCGATCCTAACCCTTAGCCGATAAGGACTTCGGGGCTTACCAAATTTTGGCGTTAACAAGTCGGTTACTAGATAGCTTCGGCACAATCATATTGTACCGATCCGACACACTCTCAAGGAACGCCATTCCAAATTTGACTCACACTAATACCGAGTCCTATGGAAATTTCTTTGACACAATCACATCATTTCAATCCGAGACAATCTCAAGGAACGTAGTTTCCATCAACTCTCCTCTACCAAACCCTAAAACTGATTGATCTAATCAACCCGTGTGCTAAACTTGTTCCAGATCCAATCTAAAACTCAAACTATGCAATTCTAGCTCTGATACCTCTGAAGGAGAACGTGGAGGCTACGATAGCATAAAACAAAATTTTGTACCGTGCAATCCAGGACAGCTTGCAAGTAAGGGTCTATAGATCATTACCAATTGAGTATAGTGCAGCGGAAAATTTCGTTGGAGTAGCCGATCCAATGTGCGCACATTGGGAAGTTGTGCCGACCTTTTCGACCCCGACGTCAACCTCGGTCCGATCACCCGACCTCTTCGCTGACCACCTTGCCGACCTCTTCGCCCGACTGCCCGACCTCACGAACAAGGGGGTAAGCCGGTTCGACATCGTTTGAATCTACCTGGTGTCGCCGACTTACACCGCAACGTAGCAATGTCTCTACCGGTATCCACACATCCAGGGAGAGAACAGCAAACACCGTGTGCTAGCACGTGATTCAAGGCTAGGGTTTGGCTCGAAAGTCGGCGGCTAGGGTTTCGTGGAAGATCTCGACTCAGCGACTTGAAGTCGCACGCGTGTTCTATTGTCTATATCACACCACGATCTCCAACCCACGCGCCTCTTTATATGGAGTTGGCCGACTGGGCCTTGTGGCCCATCGGGACTCTATATTCAATCGGATCTCTATCCGAGCTGAGTCGTATCCGAGTCGAACTAAAATACACGTTTCATCCCGTTAAGTGTGCGACCCTGTAGGTTCAGGTATACTTGGTTCCGACACGACTACAACTCGGCCGACCAGCCAACAGTGGCCCCAAGCAGAACGTATTGACACCAAAGTATACAAGAAGATCATATCAGCTGAACCTATAATGTGTGCACAAATACCTTTACCTCACGATATCAATTAAGCTATAGGCAAGACTCATGCTATCCTATCAATAGTTTAATCATTCACTCGATCTTGTATTGGATTATCTATCTGTTGATTGAATCCTCAATCAACTCGGCATGGCCATGCACTTTCATAATCCACTACATCGAGGGGCCCGAGATATCTCTCCCGAAGGAGGGGCAAATTTCATCTAGACTATTTACATCCTAATACATGTTTCATGACAAACCCGAAGACTACTTTTATAACTACCCATTTATGAAATAGCGTTTGGTAGTCCCTAAGTAAGTCATTATATATGTTGGAATCCATGATGATCTCAGGTCTAAGTATTTTGCTCCAACACTACTTGAGACCAACTAATGGCACATTAATTCCCTGTAGTGTCTCAAGGTGGATCTATCGAACAATGTGTTCTCGACCCATGTTCACGTTTATTGATTTGGTATCTCCATACCATGATCAATGAGACATGATCATCAATCAATAAACATGCTGATCTTAGAATCATATTTGTCCTATAGATATGATATATGATCGGAGATCATTTAGAAATAGATTCATACATAAAGAGAGTCTAATAAATAAGTCAAATACTTATTGATCAATATAAGTTGTCTATTTCATGGAACCGAATAACACTTTATTTATTGATACATAAACATTGACCATGATATCCAACATCTCCATGTTGCCTATAGGCCATATCACTAACACTAGTCATCAAATATATCTGAATTAGTAAATGACATAGACAAATTCTCAAGAATACCATCATATGTTCCATTGAGTATATAAATCTGAATAAAATCGCATGAGAGAAAAATTAAGTTCATTTCGCACATTGGACCAAATTTATATAACTTCAATATCTCTCTATACTTTTTTGCAGAAATATATATTTGAGTTCAATAACTTACTTTATAATTTGAAACTGTCTTTGACCCCTTTCGAGTTGGAATTATAAAGTTTACGGTAATGTCGTTGGTAAAAACTTCCAATTGTTGATGGTATGTATCATAATCTCCTTGGCCCTTTTCGAATTGGAAGTACAAACTTTTTGGTAACGTCGTTGATAAGAAAATTCCAGATTGTTGACGGTATGGGTTCTGAGATATCTAGTTTAGAAAAATAAAAACAGAGTTCCTAGTAGCTATATCACACTACTAGAGAAAGTGTTATATGTGCCAGTTGGGAAACCCTCATAGGTGTTGGTTTCCCAACCAGCACCTATTAGTCGACACCTTTCTTGCCTTCTCAAAGGTGCCGGTTTAGGAACCGGCACCTTTGAGGTTCCATGAGCCAAAAAAATGGCTCGATGCATCGGCTCAAATCGAGCCGATGCATTGAGTAGCTCCCCTACAGATCCCCTTAAGCGCCATAAACACATGAACAACAAAGAACAAACAATCCCCTCGGACGCCATGAACAAATACATAACAATCCCCTCGGGTGCTATGAGCACATGAACAAACACATACACATGACACAACAAAACAACAAAGAATAAACATGGCACTTGAGTCGTACAAACACATGAACTTCACGCCCGATCCCCGTTGCGCCACCGTCCGGATCCCTCCACCGCCGAGAGATCCGAGAGAGGGAGGGAGAGTCGAGAGAGAGAGGGGATAGGGGGATAGGGGGACTAAGAGATCGACTTATCTCCTCTAGCGCCACCTTCCTCCGCCGCCGGCGTCCCCGTGGAGTCGCCGCCACCGAGAGATATGAGGGAAAGAGAGAGAGTGTGAGAGATCCGAGGTGCCGCCGCCTCCCTCGCCTCTCCTCCCTCCCGTCGCCCGCCGCCCTCGCCTCGGCCTCTCCTCCCTCACGCCACCCACCGCCCCCACCGTCTTCCCTTAGCCTCCCCTCCCTCCCGCCTCCGTCGAGAGATCGATTCGCCACCGCCTCCCCACGGCCTCCCCTCCCGTTCGCCGCCCGTCGCCACCACCTCCCGCCATTCATGCCACTGTCTCCATCCGCCGCGACGAGGATGCAGTAGAGCAACGCGTCGATGCAAGCCCCACCGCCGCCTCCCCTCCTGCCGCGACGAGGATGCGGTGGAGCAGCGCGTTGGTCCGGATCCGCCAGAGATATCTCGTGCTCAAGCTTCGCCGACATTTGTGTCTTCTTTGTGAAGAATGGGGAATGGAAAGGGACAGTGAGAAGTTGAGAATAGGGACAAGACTAGGACGGGAAATCGAATGGGAGAGAAGGATCCAGAGAAATATAGAACCACCCGGTCGGCTGGGCTCCACTTAGCTCCGCTCGGTTTTTTAGGTGTCGGTTTTTTTAAAAAACCGGCACCTATAAGATATTATAGGTAGCGGTTTTTT
Source organism: Oryza australiensis (assembly GCA_019925245.2). Taxonomy (NCBI): domain Eukaryota; kingdom Viridiplantae; phylum Streptophyta; class Magnoliopsida; order Poales; family Poaceae; genus Oryza; species Oryza australiensis. Next base: position 622,694 of record JAIFGZ020000250.1, on the reverse strand, counting down.
AAAAAACCGGTACCAATAGTATAGGTACCAGTTTTTCTTTAGAACCGCTACCTATAATATATTATAGGTATCGGTTTTTCTTTAGAGCCGGTACCTATTGTTTTAATAGGTATTGGTTTTTGTCGAACCGACACCTATTAGGCTGGCACCTATGCATGTTTCTGTAGTAGTGTCAGTAAGCATGACTTAATTGCAATAGACATGCCTTCCAAACTCTAAATATATAATTAAAGAGCTTAGTGAATTGTTTTTTTGTTAATTTTAGATCGTGATTCGTGTGATCGCCATGCCTGGAGAAATATAACAAAGCGCTACGAGGTCGCTATTAGTTAATGATCCAAATTCGGATTGGGCTTTAGGACGTCTTGGCCCGTTTAGTCCATAGTATATATATCTCTTTTATGTCGTAGAGGGTCTCAAGCACTTTACATGTGATTCCCCTACAATTATGTAAACTCTCCTCATATATTAAAGACTAGCAAAATGCCCGTGCGTTGCAACGGAACGACGACGCAGAGAGGGAAGCAGGCGGAGGGCGAAGGTCCGGCGCGGCGGCGCGGGAGCTCCGGCGATGACAGGGGGAGGGCGCGGCGCGGCATGGCGCGGCGCGGATGGGGACGGAAGAGAAGTACATAGGAGGTCTTTTTTCATCCAAGCCCTCCCTTTCTTTTCACATTGGGATTGCGGGTTAATTTTATAAACACTCAAGGGGATTTCTACAAAATAACCGGACGGACGAAAATTTTGGATAGAAACACTACTTGCTTTATAGATAGTTATATATATACATATATATAACTTTGAAAGCAAGGGTATCTTCAACTTTATGTACCACTGGACCCTTATTAAGAAATAGTATCAGATAGACATTTAGTCTAAGTTAATTGAATTTCATCAAATTAAGTCAAAAATATAATGGAAATAGATATTGACTTACTGATACTTTAAACCGATTAGAAATTTGATAAAAGTTTAAAATATTTACGACTCGGATATTATTAGTTAGAAAAGTATATTGATGAATAGGATAAGTTGCATGTATATCAACGGCGGCGCGCTAGCTCACGCGTGTAGCGTGTGCTCGGCCGCCGCTCAGGGCAATGCACGGCAACACAGGAGGCGTGTGAGTCGGGCTTGTCTGTTGGAGGTGAGGAAAGTGAGGCAACAATGGAGCGAGAGGTTATACGGATCGGAAATTTTATAGATTTGGACAAAAAATGATTTGATGATCGAAAAGTTATAGATTTTTAAGTAGTTGAGATATGCTATTTCGTACGTATAACTGGGTTTTTTTAAAAATAGCAAGGTAGATTGCGGGTTAATTTCAGAAAAACTCAAGGGGTTTTTTGTAAAATAGCCAGGCAAAACAAAATTTGGGTGAAAATACTACTTGCTTTATAGATAGTTATAGATTTGTCGTGTGGCATCTGTGATTTTTCCCGCAAGGGTTTTCCACATAAAAGTCACTCTCTTGTATTGGATCTGTTTTTCTCTATTTTATAACAAATGGTATCAAAGCTAGATTAGATCAATTCTTGAGAGAAAAAATTTGTCGCCACCGACGCTGGTTTTATTGTTTCTTCCACGGTGGTCGTGCGTAACGCGCGTGCGCACCATCTCTGCATCAATCGACGTCTAATTCTCTGGTGTTCGATCTGCTGATTATCAATACATCTATTCGGTGAGCTTTAGGCTCATGCAAACAAAAGTGTTCGGCGAGATCAGACTGATCAGTGTTGAAAAAGGAATTGATTGAATTGACAGGAGTTGCTCATACTATTGCTCCTACTTTGCATCTGCATGTTACCGGGAGGAGTCAATTGATCTAATTGATTTCTTTTTGCTGCATGCACACACAATGTTACCAGGTTATTTTATCTTCACTGTTTCTGCATATTAAAAATTCTGGTTATTTGTCTTCACAAGGACTTTTATGAAGTATGATATTCCGCTTGGATCATGATACAAGATTCTCACTATGACAAGTAAATATGTGTGTTATACTTTCGCAAAGTGATTTAGATGATGCACTTGATAAATTTGGGAACAAACAACAAGATGCTTGGACTAATAGAGAAAAAGGAGGCAAGATCGTAAGGCTTTATCTCAAATACATCTTTATTTATCAAATAATATTTTACAAGAGGTGTTGCAAGAGAAAACTGCGTTGCCTTATGGTTAAAGTGGAATCGATCTGCATGTCAAAGGACCTTACCAGCAAGAAGCACATGAAGATGAAAATATTTTCACACAAGTTGCAAGATGATGGATCCGTCTTGGATCATTTATCAAGTTTCAAGGAGATTGTATCGACCTTGAGTCTATGGAGGTAAAGTTCGAAGATGAGGATCGGCTCTTATTCTCTTATGTTCCCTTCCACCGTCATTTTCAAATTTCGAGACACCATCTTATATAGTCGTGATACACTAGTGAAGTTTATGAAGCTTTGCATGCAAAGGAAAAGATAAAATTGATGGTACCTCCTGAAAGTTCTAAGTCACATAGTGATGCTTTGTCATTCGAGGAAGGACAAATGAAGGAAAATCGACAATAGGTCTAGTAGCGAAGTTCAAGTCGTCCTACGGGCGGTCAAAATCCGAAGCGGTGAAAAATTCTGCGGTATTGCAAGAAAAACAACCATGTTATTTCTGAATGCTACAAGTTGAAAAATAAGGAGAAAAGGTATGGCACAAACAAATCAAAAGGTAAATTTAATGACGAAGGTAAAACGTTTGTTGCTTCTAGTGATAATAACTCGGATAATGTTGATATCCTTGTTGTTTTAGCTAGATGTGTTAGCAATAGTGATGAATGGATTATTGATACTTTTGCATCTTTTCATATATACACTAATAAAAAATGGTTCATCACTTATGAGTCTGTTCAAGGTCTGGTTATGTTAGGATGGGAGATAATACTTGTCGAAACTCGGTTTCGGCAATAGAATTTTGGGGGTGCAGTCAAGATCGCCAAGCTCGATGGGATAGGTGGAAAAACAAGGTTTAGACAGGTTCAGACCCTCTCGTGAGGTAACACCCTGCTCTGTTTCGGGATTCGATCCGCCGAGTGTATATTGATCTCAAGATCTAAAGCGAAAGCTAATAGCTCATAAAGCATATCCCTCAAGGGACGAACCTTACCCCCTTATATAGTCTTGGGAGGCGGGCTTACAAGTCGGAAACCCTATCTTACTCTAAGTCGGTTTCCTCAATCTTACCAAACCGTGACTATGAGCCGTTGCCTTATCTAATCGGCAACGTAATACCCAAGTCATAGTTGGCTTATATATTTGCGGGCACAACCTATCCCTATCTCCGTCGGATAAGCTTGCCATGTGGATATCCGATTGCCATAATCTCCACAATACTCCACGTCCTATTGTTGAAATTGGATCCATGCAAATAAAAATGTTTGATGGTGTGATCGGGACCTTAACAGAGGTGAGGTATGTTCTAGGTATGACAAGGAATCTTATTTCTTTGAGCTATCTTGATTCAAAAGGATATAAATATTCTAGTGGCAATGCAATTTTAAAGGTATCAAAAGGTTCTCCTATTCGATGAAAGGAGATTTGAATCGCAAACTTATATCTTTTCGAGGCATTACTATTACAGTGATGCTTGTGTGACATTAAAGTCATCTGACACTTCAAATCTTTGGCACAAGCTTCTTAGTCATATGAGTGAACAAGGTTTGGCCGAATTAAGCAAAAGAGAACTTCTAGATGAATATAAAGGTGAAAAATTAGATTTTTGTGAGCATTGCATATTTGGTAAGCATAAGAGGGTGAAATTCAATACTTCTATCCATACTACAAAAGGTATTCTTGATTATGTACATTTTGATTTATGGGGCCCACTCATAATAGGTCTTTAGGAGGTGCTCGTTATATGCTAAGAATTATTGACGATTATTCAAGAACAGTGTGGGCATATTTCTTGAAGCATAAATGGGCAGCATTCAAGGAGTGGAAGATTATGATTGAATGACAAACTGAAAAGAAGGTAAAAGTACTATGTACTGATAATGGGATGGACTTTGTTCTATTGAATTTAATAAGTATTGTAAGTCTGAAGGCATTATTAGACACTACACTATTCACGTACTCATCAACAAAATGGTGTAGCGAGCGTATGAACAGAACTATCATCTCAAAGGCCCATTGTATGTTGTCTCATGCAAAGTTGAATAAGTGTTTTTGGGCTGAAGCCGCTTTCACTTTTTGCTATCTTATTAATTGGTCTCCCTCTGTTACCATTGACAAGAAAACTCCAATTGAGGTATAGTCGGTTCTATTGCTAATTATTCGCAATCTGAGTTTTTGGTTGCACTTGCATATGCTCATGTTGATAATGGTAAATTAGAGCCTAGAGCTTAAAAATGCATCTTCCTTGGATATAAATCTAGTGTTAAAGGTTATAAATTATGGAATCCTCATACTTCAAAGGTCATTATTAGTAGGAATGCCATCTTTAATGAATCTGTCATGTTCTATGATAATTCTCCTCCTCTGTTTCCATCGAGGCACAAGAGACAAGTGTGCGGGTGGAGCACCTTGTCGATGTAGAAGATACATCGATATTGATGTTCAAGATGCACCAATTATGGATGATTCTTCTAATGTTGTTCAGCCTCCACAGCAATCTATTGCCATTGGCAGACCTTGAAGAACAATCAATCCACCTAAAAGATTCATTGAAAAATGTGATGTTGTTTCTTACGCCTTGAATGTTGTAGAAGAAATTGAAGGTAATGCAGAACCTTCTAACTATTTTAAGACTATTATTTCTGCTGATCATAAGAATTGGATGACTGTAATGCAAGATGAGGTGGAGTCACTTAAAAGGAATGGTACTTGGAATTTAGTAAAATTGCCTAAAGAGAAAAATTGTCCATTGTAAATGGATTTTCAAAAGAAAAGAAGCCAATAGCCCCCAATGAACCAGCAAGATATAAGGCAAGGTTGGTTGCTAAAGGCTACAGCCAAATTCCAGGTATTCATTATAATAATATTATTTTCCCTGTTGTAAAACATAGTTCAATTCGCACTCTACTCAGCATTGTTGCTATGCATGATTACGAACTTGAGCAATTAGATGTTAAAACAACTTTTTTATATGGAAAATTAGAAGAGGACATTTACATGGACTAGCCTAAAGGTTTTATTTTCATGGAAAAGACCATTTAGTATGCAAGTAAAAGAAATCTCTTTATGGCCTAGAATTCCATACTCCATTGCAATTGGTTCACTAATATATGTTATGTTCTCGACACATCCTTATTTATCTCATGCATTAAGTGTTGTTAGTAGATACATGGCTAATCTTGGTAAAGAGCATTGGAAAGTTGTTCAGTGGATTTTTAGATATCTGTGTGGTAGTTCTAATGCTTGTTTACACTTTGGAAAATCTGGAGAAGGACTTGTTGTTGTTGTTGACTCTGATTATACTGGTGATTTGAATAAAAGAAGATATCTTACAATTAAGTTATGTATTTACCATTGGTGGTTGTGCTGTTAGCTGAAAAGCAAGTTTGCAATCCACTGTGACATTGTCTACTACGAAGCTGAATGTATGGTTATTTCGAAGCATGTAAAGAAGCTATTTGATTAAGAGGTTTGTATGCTGAGCTTTGCGGGATTACTTCTTGCATTCCTATGTTTTGTGATAGTCATAGTGCTATTTGTCTTACAAAAGATCAAATGTTCCATGAAAGAATGAAGTATATTGATGTGAGATGTCATTGCTCAAGTTGATGTTAATGTTTGCAAAATCAGCACTCATGATAATCGCGCTGATATGTTAATCAAGTCAATTCGTATAACTAAGTTTAAGCTATGCTTAAGCTTGGTTGGTGTTACGACTTAAATCCTAGTGATTTTGGCATCGGTAATATTCATTATTGAAAGGATGTGTTGACAGTTATTTATTTGCTACAAGAGAGAATGTCTCAAGGTGAAATTTGTTAGTTTATGATCCAAAATCGGATTGGGTTTTGGGACGTCTTGCCCCGTTTAGTCCGTCCTATATATATCCCTTCTATGTCGTAGAGGGTCTCAAGCGAGTTGATATGTGGTTTTTCCATAATTCGTAAACTCTCCTCATATACGAAGATTTGTCATGTGACGTCGTGATTTTCCCCGTAAGGGTTTCCACGTAAAAATCTCTCTCGTATTGAATCTGTTTTTCTCTATTTTATAACATCTGTCATGCCATCCACATCGTGATTAGCTCCAAAATCGTGCAAAGCAGTCGTATCTTATTAGGAGCTGCAACCTGGCCGCGGGCAAAATATTTCGTTCAAATCGGCCGATAACTAATTATTTTTAGATAACGGCAAAATTTCCCGGCCAGTGAACATCATCCGATTTGCACGATAGTGTTTACACTGGAGTATCTAATTAAATACTATCATGTAGGGCACAATAGTATATAAATTAATACCAAAGATATTATTTTTCCGCATAATCATCGTACTGGCATAATCCTGCCAACGAATATGGATCATCTCGTGGTCTGGAGAGTAGCCATAATGTATAACTCGAGATCAATCTAATGGTATAGCACATTTTAGTATTTAGTGTATGACCATGGAGCTGTTAATGTTGTCAAAAATTAAGCTTGAGATGTTAAATAATTAACTTTGCAATAAACCATTTATCTCATAATCGAATTATTGGGCACAAGAACCCAATAAAAACCGATCGTCTAATATCAGCGCGTGTAGTATCCGTCATTTTATGATAGCACTTTGTTTACTAAGTGGTGTGTGGTAATTAAAGCTGTTGATAAGAAACGCAGGGGTTTTATTTGGTTGGGTCAGAAAAATACTAAGGCCTTATTCGGGTGGCCCGGAAACGGTTGGGATTGGGTCGCAATCCTCGTGGATCAGCCCGATACGGATTATTCGTTTAAGCTTAGTTTGAATTATATCTCGGCCCATCCCAGTCTTTCCGCCTCACCCTGGTTCAGGAAGAAAACATTGACCCAAAAGGCGTAGAAAAAACTCTTGAGAGGAGCCGCGGCGTCAGTGCGATCCGTAGAGCGACGGCATCGATGCGGCATCGACGGCAACGCGCTCTGACAAGAGCGACGGCGGCGCTCCGGCAAGGGCGGCGTCTCTCTCCTCTGACGGGTGTCTTCTTCTCTCCGGTGAGTTCCTCCCCTTCCTTCTCCCCTCCTCTTCTAGGTTAGGGTTTTCTCACGGCTCGCAGCACGACACCTCGGGCTGGACGCTCGCGGCGATACATCAACTGGAGTTCCTCCTCGGGATGGTGGTACATCTCCGTTTCGTGGCCTGTCCATCGTTACCATGACGATCATTCCGGTGACTGTTGCCAGGTTAGTTCTGTTCGTGTGATCTCTTCTTTGAATTCTGTTCGCGTGGTATCTTCTTTAAGACACTTCTATTAAGAAGAGACGCAATTATGCAGATTTGTTTGTTCTGTTCGTTAGATCTCGCTTTTGAGACACTTTTGCATAGACAGGTTTTCATGCTGGATAAAAAATGGGAATCTCAACTTTGATTACCACTGGAATGTGAATTGTTTTCCCCTGATTGTGAATTGCGTGTGATAATGTGTACTTGTCATTTTTTTGGCTAATTTTATTTAAACAAACGAACAGTTTCGAATTTGGTGTGCATTTAATCTCTAAGCACTTCTGTCCCCAGTACAATCGGTTAATTCTCAGTTCTTGAAAGGCATAGCTATAAACTAGTATCAAGAGCTCTCATCCATTTTCGAAGATTCATCGACGCCCTTGAAAGCAACGCGCAGCTTCCTCAGAGAGGATACATTCTTCCCGTTGTTTTCTGCCATTCCGTTTACATGCAGAGTCGCGCGTGCAGCTCCTTTCAGAAGCTCAAACATTGGGACACCCAGGTTTGGTCGCGTCATCTGCTCGAGGACTTCAGGTGACTGCATGTAGAGGTTATCTGAGTTCTGTTCGTGTGGTCTCTTAACACTTCTGTTAAAAAAGACGCAATTATGCAGATTCGTTAGTCCTGTTCGTTTGAAACAAATAAAATAATACAAACTATAGGAATATTATATTTATAAAAGAAACAAAAGTGTTATGAAGCTTGTGACTGAAATAAAAGAAATGCTATTTCTAATTGACACAAAACAGTAAAGCAAAACAGAGGGAATAGTAGTCTGAATTTATAAGAGATGGGGAAAAACCTTGACCTGCTCTGCTGTCCTGTCACCTTATGCATCTCCATGTTTCTAGCTAGAGTACTTAATTGGATTGGAGTAATTAGTAGGATTCTAAGAGACTCATCTAAGTTACCAGTGATATCTGAGTAATATTTCTAAATTACTAGTACCTGATATGTATGTACTCCATCCTAACATCACATCGAATTGGTTCTGAAACTAATACCATTTTTCTATATATGAAGCCAAAGCTGATTTCATCTAATGAAGATTTGAGATGCTTAATGTCACAATATTGAAAATTACTGTGAAGTGGTTCAGTTCATGATTCAGTTTAATAATGCCTTGATTTTCCAAGAAATTATAATTATTCATATTATCATTTTGCATCTGGCGGCTGCACCAATATTGTTATTCAGTTTTAGCTTCTTGCAAGAGACCGGTAGATCCAGGAGAAGAGCAACTAGTGTTCCAGCTGAAATTGTGTGCGGTATACTTGCTTGATCTGTATGCATCTCCCTGATGGTTTATTAGCTCATGATGTTACACATACATGGCTGTTTTTGCCTAATAGTTTGATCACTTGATGCATCGATATTTAACTTCATCTTTTGCAATGACTGGGGAAAGAAATTACAGCCATTTCTGGTGGTTGTTTTTTGGTGACCTACAAATTACAGGTGTCTAGTAGTTAGTATGTTTCTAGTAAGCTTGAATAGTAGCTCTGAAGATTACTGACTGCTTAATCGATGACATGCCTGGTAGTTAGACATTAACATCTCTGTTAAATCCAATTCTGGACATACATCTCAGCTCATGTTGCTTTTTCTCACCCAATCACTATGTTCTACAAATGACAATTTTGTTTCCATAAATCTGAACTCTACTGATGATACTCTTCTTTATATTGCAGGCAACAGCAAATACGTCTTCACTGCAATGATTAATCGACTATGAGCATCTTTTGTGCCATGCAGCTGGTCTGCAATGTTAGGCTAGTTATCTGGTTCGTCAACTTCTTTTTGATGATGTGCATATCATGATATCAAACACCGAGTTATCAAGATAATATTAGCTCATGTGGAACAAAGGACTTAAGTACATGCAGTAGTATTTTAGCTTGAGTGCTCCCTTCGATGAAATGTGAATTCAGTCGAATCGTCATCAAAAATGCATGTGTGATGCAAACCTCCATTTTACGCTTTCATTTTTACGCTGATCGTCGAATGCATGTGTCGAATGCATGTGTGAATTCATCGGAATATCTTTTGAATGCATGTGTGATTTTAATAGCTAAAATTTCTAGCCAAAACGAACATGGGGTTTAAGAGAGGGAATAGGAGAGAGTAAGGGACTCAAACCCCACGGGGTTTAAGTGACATGGGAGGGATTCACTCGATCCCTCCTGGTTTGCTTCTCCTTGGAGATTAAATCCTGAACAACCGAACAAGCCCTAATGAAGAAAACTATCTCATCTTGTGGAAGCAATTTTGCCGCCGTCATATGTATGGTGGCTTGGGAATTCTGAATTTGAAATATATGAAGCGATCATTAAAAACTCGATGGTCATGGCTTTAAAAAACAGACGGTAACCAGCCTTGGCAAGGTCTGCCGCTACTATGCTACAAGTGCCAAGGCAGTCTCAGGCTCTTTTTAGTATATATCGCTGTTGAATCAGTGATAGGCGATAGGAAGACCATTTTATTTTGGTCAGATAAATGGTTACAGGGTAGGTTGTTCAAGTTGATTGCTAAGAGGGTTGTCAAACAATGTACAGTGGCTCAAGCATTTGGTAATCCGACAGGGATCACAAATATAAATGGAGCTCTCTGTAGGGATACGCGGAGGCTACGCTAGCCGAAAACAAAACTTTTCTACCGCGCAAACCAGGAACACTTGCAAGTAAGGGCCGATAGATCGTTACCGATTGGAATAGAGTGCAGCGGACTAGCCAATCAGGGCTATCCTATCTGAAACAGTGCTGGCCGATGACAGCCAATTCCCGGGGACAGCTGATTCACCAATCAGCCGATTCACCGATGACCCAGCCGATCCGAGTCGTCCGACCGCGTTTTCGCGCCTCGCTCCGATGCCACGAAGCCGATTCCACGAAGCCGATCGATCCTCCGCAGCCACGCTTGCGTCACCGATCTGCCGCAATCGCCTCGCTCCGATTGCAGTCGATTCGTAGCCGATCAACAGCGCTGCAACGTAGCAACGCCTCTACCGGTATCCACACGTCCGGGGACAGAATGCCGAACACCCGTGTGCTAGCACGCGATGCAAGGCTAGGGTTTGGCTCAAAAGTTGGGAGGGTTTCCGTGGAGATTGATCTCGGCGCAATGCAATTCCATTGACGTACCTCAGCTTTCCATCCCTCGCCCTTTCATATAGAGTTGGCTGACTGGGACTAGTGGCCAATCAGGACTCTATTTTGAATCGGATCCCATCCGAATCTCATAGAGTTGGCTACCCATACGTCGTAAACCCATAGGACTCTATCCGATCGGATCCCTATCCGATCGAGCCGTATCCGAGTCCAACTCGAATATCTATTCTATCCCCTTAAGCGTGCGACCACAGTAGGTTCAGGTATACTTGGTTTCGGCTCGAGTCTAACTTAGCCGATTTGTCAACGGCGTCTAGCAACTCATATTGACACCATAGCATATAAGAATATAATATCGGCTCACGAACCTGTAATGTGTACACAAATCCCTTTGCCTCACGATACCAATTAAGCTATAGACAAGATCTGTGCATCCCTTCAATAGCTTAACCATTCACTCGAACCGTATTGGATTATCCGTCATTGATTGACTCCTCAATCAACTTAGCATGGCCATGCATTTCCATAATCCATTACCTCGAGGGCCCAGAGATATCTCTCCAAAGGAGGGGCAAATTCCATCTTGATCATTTACATCCCACTACATGTTTCATAGCAAACCCGAAGACTACTTTTATAACTATCCGATTCGAAATAGCGTTTGATAGTCCCAAAGTAGGCTACTACACATGTTGGAATCCATGATGATCTCGGTCTAAGGACTTTGTACCAACACTACTTGAGATCAACTAATGACACATTAATTCATGTAGTGTCTCGTGGTGGGTCTATCCAACAATGTGTTCTCTAACACATGTGTCCATGTTTATTGATTTGGTATCTCCATACCGATTATATATGAGACATGATCATCAATCAATAAACATGCCGATCTTAGAGTCATATTTGTTCCAATAATATGACATGTGATCAAGGATCATTTAAAAATAGATTCATGCATAAAGAGTCTCATAAATAATTCACGTATTTATTGATCAATACAAGATGTCTATTTCATGGAACTAAATAACACTTTATTCATTTATACATAAACATTGACCATGATATCCAACATCTTCATGTTGCCTCTAGGGCATATCACTAACACTCTCACTGTGCAAGTGATTAGAGATTATCGTCTGATCTAGAATTTAGTGGTTGGAGTAAACTTTTTTGACAGAAACTTGGAGTTAACTTGGAATACAATACACCTGATCAGCACTGTTGGAAGGTTATCGGGATGTGGTTTGTACTCTAGGAAATTAGCATATGAGATACTTTTTGTTGGGATTATTAGATTTGCTCCATGAAGAAGGATTTGGAAAAGTTCGACATCAATTTTTTCTATCGCTTGTGGTAAATAACCGTTGTTGGACGGCTGATTGTCTTTCCAAGTGAGACTTGTCACACACTCGGTTGCTTGCCCTTTTTTATCAAGCTGAGGAGACGCACTACTACAAAAAGGCTCATTGGTGTCGCCCCAAAAGGTGCTGGTCAAAATAAATCCGGCACCTATAATATATATAGGTGGCGGCAAAAGAATATGTGGCGGTTCGTGTTAAGAACCACCACCTATAGTCTCAAATAGATGCCGGGTGAATAGTAAAACCGTCACCAATAGTATAGGTGGCGGTTTTACTGTTCACCCGACACCTATTTGAGACTATAGATGGCAGTTTTACTGTTCACCCGGCACCTATTCTTTGTGAATAGGTGGTGGTTCTTATTACAAACGGCCACCTATAGTATAGGTGACGGTTTTACTGTTCACCCGGCACCTATTTGAGACTATAGGTGACGGTTTTACTGTTCACCTGGCATCTATTATCAGAAAAACACTATTCCCTCGATTAGTACCATACCGCTCGCCGAACCAAAGCAATACCAGCTTAAATAGGTCTGTGCCTCGCTCGCTCGTTGTGTAGAACCGCTTGCCGAACCGCTCGCTCGTGCCCGTAGCTTTATCTCGCGGGTCTGCGCCTGCATGAAAAAATATGATGGGTCCGGTAAATATGGTGGGTCCGGCTAAAAGAGTGGGCCCATAAGAAAAGATTGGAAGCACCTCATTGAATGGTGTTTGGTCCGATGTTTGGTCCGTATAGGTGTCGGTTCTACACTAACCGACACTTATTTGTCCGAATAGGTGTCGGTCGAAGAACCGACACCAATGAACAAAGTCATTGGTGCCGACCAATAGGTGCCGGTTGGGATCGACCGACACCAATGAACAAAGTCATTGGTGCCGACCAATAGATGCCGGTTGGGAAAACCGACACCTAAAGGAGTTTTCCAACCGACATCTATAAAGCATTTTGTAGTAGTGACAGTGTAACATATTTTTATCATTTGTGTTTTTAGCCAGCAGGTATGGCCGTTGGTTCTTCACAAACTAGGTTTCTTTGGTCTTACCCCGACCCTGACACATGTCGTTTCTCAAGCTGATGTTATAAGAAGACACCAACAAAGAATGGAAGAAAGGTCTAAACTTGCTTATAATTTTGATGGCTTGGGAAATTTAGAAATACAAGAACGATTATGTTTTTAATGGTCCAATTCCAAGTGTCTCAATGATGCTTCAATCAATAACAGATGAAAGCACAGTTTGGTATTTAGCTGTATCTTCAAAACTCCTGAAAATGTTGGCTAGGTCGATGGTCGTTGCTGGCTTAAGTGGTCTTGTTTTTCTGTTTTAAAGTTTTTTTTATCTTGTGTCAGTGTTTATGGTGGGAGTTTTCGATTTCCATGGATGTGCGTATTTTTCTTTTATTTAATAATGAAATGATACGTGTTGAAAAAATTCCAAGAAAAATAAAAAACGGATAAAGAACCCTAGTACATGACTTATTTTTTATTCCTGATCAGAAAAGAACATGATTATCTGTACTGGGAGAATCAAGGCCAATAAATATGGATCAACTCGGACGCTGGAGATTAGATATCATAATATATATATATATATAATCTATATCTATAATGTATAACTATATCTATAATGTATAACTATAAAGTAAATAACGTTTCTATCCAAAATTTTGTTTTGTTTAACTATTATTCAGAAAATCCCTTGAGTGTTTATAAAATTAACTCACAATTTTAATATTGAAAAGAAAGGAGGGCTTAGGATGGTTTCCATGCGCATATATATATATATATATATATATATATATATAAAAACTCGAGATGGATCGATCTGGTCCTATAGCATATTTTTATATTTAGCTTGTGATCGTGGACCTATTAATGTACTCCAAAATTATCATTGAGATAGTTAAATAATTTAACTTTCTGCACAATCACCCCTGCATCTTATAATCGAATCATGGCCACAAGAATCTGCAAAGATTAAATGATAAATATACGGTCGATCATCATGCCCTGATAATTAAATGACGTAAACTTCCACCTCATAAGGTAGTGGTGCTCATGCATCTCAAAGGAATGGAAATACGTGAGAATGCAGGCTTGCTAATATATTTCATTATACATGCAGAAAGGCTAACTAGGCATCCCGTGTGTTAGTATCGTGCACGCCTAGAAAAACCACGGTAAAACAGGTTGAAGGGGATGTTGGAAAATATGTAAATGAATCAGGCTCTGCCGGATAGGTTGTCAGATTAGAGATATTCTAGCTGAAGCAATCACAGGTATCATCACGTGTTACTAGTGCTGGTTGTTATCCAGTGGAGAATAGCATGCGATATCCAGAGCTGGTTGTTATCTCCTGGATAATAGCATGCGCTGACAACCAGCCAGCACATGCGATGATGACAGCGTCTGCAGTGTTTGTTCTGTTGTAACAAATGCCTCCTATCCGGCAGCGCCGTTCAACCCATTGTACACGCCACGGGATCGGCTCTATATACATTAACGCGCAAGCACACCGAGGGCAAGGTGCTGTTTCAGTCTATTAATCTTTCTACATGGTATTAGAGCCACGATCTCTTTCCACCAAAAATTCGCATCTGTGAATTATCGCATCTCTAAGATTAGATTCTGTGGCGCCATGGCCAGCTCCTCCAAAAACACAGTGCCTACTGCAAACCCATTCAGTGGCGTCGTCGTTTCAGAAAAATTGAGCAAAAGCAATCATGCCATCTGGAAGGCTCAAGTTGTTCTTCCGGTGATCCGGGGTGTCCGTCTCGAGGGGTATCTCACCGGTGCAAAGGCGGTGCCGGCAGAAACTATGGTGGTCGACAAAGATGGCAAGGGAGCTGCTGTTCCCAATCCAGAGTTTGAAGATTGGATGATTGTAGATCAACAAGTCCTCGGGTTTCTCCTGTCCACGGTTGGACGGGAAGCTCTTGCACAAGTCACCATGTGCAATACAGCTTCCTCCGCCTGAAACATAATTAAAACCATGTTTTCTTCGGTGACAAGAGCGAGATCAATCAATACCTGCATCGCCTTGGCCACGGTCAAGAAGGGGATCTCAGTATAACTGAGTACGTCGGGAAAGTTCGAGCACTTGGTGACGAACTAGCGGCATCCGGCAAGAAGGTTGATGAAGAAGAGCTAGTGTCGTATATTATCACTGGTCTCAATGAGGAATTTGAGCCCATTGTCTTATCTTTGGTCTCAAAACCGAATCTATAACTCAAAACCGAATCTATAACTGTGGGGAGGTTTATTCTCAACTCCTTCACTTCGAACCAAGGATGGCACTCCGACAAGCTTCACACGGCGACCTGCATAGCCATGGATCTATTAATATGGCAAACAGGGGTCGTGGAAGATCAGTGCAGCACTGGCGCGGTCGTGGCTTCTAGCAGCGAGGCTGCGGTGGACGCTGAGGACGCGGAGCCAACACTGGTGGAAATGCATCTCAAATGCATCGACAAGGAGGAGCTGGCGGCCCTGAAGGAAGAGTCAAGTGTCAGCTTTGATTCAAACGTGGTCACACGGTAATGGAGTGTTGGCATAGATTTGATGAAAGTTTTGTTCCATATGCAGGTATAGTTGTGTCGTCTTATGAGTCGACACCAACCCATATATTGATACGGGAGCAACTGATCATGTGACAAGTGAGATTGAAAAATTGTCCACAAAAGAAAAATATAAGGGACGAGATCAGATGCATGCTGCAAATGGAGCAGATATGAAAATTACTCATATTGGTCACTCGGTTGTTAATACTTCTTCCCGTGATCTACATCTAAATAATGTCCTATGTGTTCCTAATGCCAAGAAAAATCTTGTTTCTGCTCAACGTTTAGTTTCAGACAATCATGCCTATTTACAGCTTCATTTTAAACACTTTTATATTAAGGATCAAGCCACGAGGAGGACTCTTCTTGAGAGAAGATGCAAGGGTCGACTTTATCCTCTTTCATCTGTTCGGCCTCTATTGAATCAGACAAATGCTGTCATAGCTCCTTCTCTTGAGCGATGGCACAGTCACCAAAAACCTTCCCCGATTGACAGAACGTCCCGCTACTGACACTTGAAAAAGCAGCTTTCAAGGTCTCGTCGCTTCGGTGAATCACTTGAGCCCTGAGACATTTTCGGTGCCATGGAGCTTCAACTTTTCCTATTGTTACAAGAATTATTCAGAGTCATAAGTTATCTTGTCTAGATTTGAGTCAAATAATATTTCAGTTTATGATGCCTGTCAAAGGGCAAAAAGTCATCAATTACCTTTTGGTCTATCATCTAGTGAAATTCATTCTCCTTTTCCTTTTGAACTTGTTTATTCTGATGTTTGGGGTCCCGCTTCAATATCCGTAGGGGACAAGAAATACTATGTGAGTTTTATCGATGCCTATAGTCGTTTCACTTGGATATATCTATTGAAGTTCAAGTCTGAAGTGTTTGAGAAATTTCATGAATTTTTCATGAATTTCATAATCATGTGGAACGTTTCTTTGATAAAAAAATCAAAACCATCCAAACGGAGTGGGGTGATGAGTATCAAAAATTAAATTTTTTCTTTAATAAGATTGGAATTCTTCACCACGTTTCTTGCCCTCACACACATCAACAAAATGGCTCTGCTGAAAGAAAACACAAACACATTGTTGAGGTTGGTCTCTCCTTGTTAGCTCATGCTTCCATTCCTCTAAAATTTTAGGATGAAGCTTTTTATTTAGTTGTATATCTCATTAATCGAATTCCCACAAAAGTCCTTCAATGTCGAAGTCCCTTAGAACAGCTCTACAATCAAACTCCTGACTACATGAGTCTCAAAACCTATGGGTGCACATGTTGACCTAATCTCCGTCCATTCAACACCCGGAAAATGCAATATAGATCAAATCGGTGTGTTTTTATTGGCTATAGTGTAAACCACAAAGGTTTTAAATGTCTTGATATCCCAACTAGAATAGTATATATCTCTATAAATGTGGTGTTTGATAAAAATATTTTTCTTTTTCTCAGCTCCATCGTGATGCCGGCGCCAAAATCAGATCAGAAATTAATGTCCTTCCATCCCATTTGCTTGCATCAAGGAGTATAAACACTGATGTGATTAGTTTTTATACTAATCATGATGATCCCAGTGAGCAGATCTTTTCAGGAACTGGAGATCCACAAGATGCAGCGCCAGACCATGGAAATGACGGGACACAGGCGTCAGACTCCTCTCCTGTGTCAGCTTTTCCAACAGATGGGACTAGTCATCTCTCGGATTTTTCTGCAGATTTGCATGAAGTGGCGCAGGAATCCGGTTTGCATGAAGTGGCGCAGGAATCCGGTCCAAACCAGGCTCCATGCAGTACTACTGCTGATGCAGTCAACGGTCCTCCATGTAGTAATAGCCCTGGTCATGATGCCTCCGCTCAGTCGGCAGGGGAGAATCCAGATCAGGACGTGTCACTCGAGCCCAACGTGGCATTCAAAAGTAAAAGGTGTATACAGATTGCACGGTGAGGTATGCCTTTCTTGCTGACACTATGACACTACATATAGTGAACCTAGCAATTTACATGAAGCCCTCACTAACAAAATTGGAAACAAGCCATGGATGTAGAATATCATGCTCTTGTGACAAATAAAACGTGGCATTTAGTACCACCAAATCAGACAAATATTATTGATTGTAAGTGGGTATATAAAATTAGAAAGCAAGATGGGACTCTTTGACAGGTATAAAGCAAGGCTGGTGGCCAAGGGATTCAGGTAAAGGTATGAAATTAACTGTGAGGATACAATCAGTCCAGTTGTCAAAATGACAACAATAAGAATTATATTAGCAATTGCTGTCTTTAAAGGTTGGTTTTTTGAGGCAACTTGATGTTAAAAACGCTTTCCTACATGATATACTTGAGGAAGAAGTATATATGTACCAACCTCCTGGTTATGAAGACAAGCAACATCTTGATTATGTCTGCAAGCTTAACAAGACGCTATATGGTCTGAAACAAGCTGCTAGAGCCTGGTTTGCAAGATTAAGTCATAAACTATGCCAACTTGGTTTTCAGGAGTCAAAGGCTGATCCATCTTTATTCTTTTATAACAGAGAAGGACTAACTGTGTTTCTGCTCATTTATGTAGATGATATAATTGTGGTGAGTCCAAGTCTAAAGCAATTCCCATTCTTCTGCAGAATCTACAGCAAGATTTTGCACTGAAAGACCTAGGAGATTTGCATTATTTCCTAGGAATTGAGGTAAATAAGTTCCCTAATGGCATTGTGCTCACTCAAGCCAAATATGCAAATGATCTATTGAGAAGGTCACGTATAATAAATTGTAAACCAGTAACTACACCTTTATCAACTAGTGAAAAGCTTAGTATACATAAACGAGATCCATTAGGACCAGATGATTCATCAAACTATAGAAGCATAGTTGGTGCTTTACAGTATCTTACTTAATCTGACCTGATATAGCTTTTGCTGTTAATAAAGTTTGTCAGTTTTTGCACTCTCGTACAACAGATCATTGGGCTGCAGTAAAAGAATACTTAGGTACCTAAAACAATGTATCAAGATTGGAGTCAAAATCGAGAGATCAAAATCTCTTGATATTAGTGGATTTTCAGATGCAGACTGGGCAGATAATGGTGATGATCGTCGTTCTACTGAAGGTTTTGCAATCTTTATTGGAAATAGCCTAGTCTCATGGAGTGCACGAAAGCAGCCCATAGTATCTAGATTAAGCACTGAATCAGAATACAAGGCAATGGCAAATGCCACGGTAAAAATTATGTGGATACAAACTTTACCGAAGGAAATACAAGTCTCTAACTCTCCCATGGCAAGACTATGTGTGATAATCTTAGTGCAAAATATCTCTCCTCGAATCGAGTCTTTCATGTCAGAACAAAGCACATCGAAGTGGATTATCATTTTGTACGAGAAAGAGTCCAACAGAAATTATTAGAGGTTGATTTTGTTTCTGCAGGAGATCAAATTGCAAATTGCAGATGGTTTTATCAAGGCTTTCTCGGCGTGACAATTAAATAATTTTAGGTGCAATCTCAACATGGGAAGTTGTGATTAAGGGGGAGCGTAGGAAAATATGTAAATGAATCAGGCTCTGCCGGATAGGTTGTTAGATTAGAGATATTCTAGCTGAAGCAATCGCAGGTGTCATCACGTGTGACTAGTGCTGGTTGTTATCCAGTGGAGAATAGCATGCGATATCCAGAGCTGGTTGTTATCTCCTGGATAATAGCATGCGCTAACAACCAGCCAGCACATGCGATGATGACAGCGTCTGCAGTGCTTGTTCTGTTGTAACAAATGCCTCCTATCCGGCAGCGCTGTTCAACCCATTCTACACGCCACGGTATCGGCTATTGATACTATATACATTAACGGGCAAGCACACCGAGGGCAAGGTGCTGTTTCAGTCTATCAATCTTTCTACAGGGGATAATAAAATATCCGGCATTGTAAGTTTGAAATGTATTAAACCCGATTTTATAGCGTATGAGTGTATTTAAACATGTAGAATCAGAGATGCAAAATAGACTTTTCCCTTTTCTAACTAATTCTTAAGTCACACCGTCTTCTATAGCCATTGGTAACCGTTTCCATACGTCAAATGCCAGTTTGACACAGGCGGCACTAAACCCAAAAAAATCAATCATTTACACATATCTGATATAACTTTTATATACAAATCTACATGTAAAATACTCGCTTCCACAATCAAGTACTACAAATCTGAATCTGAATAATTGGACATGCTGCTAGAATGTATCTTATTGGATCAAAATCATTCATATTTTGAAACGCGAAGTAGTGTACAAAATTCATTTTTTTCTTTAGGACGAGGGAATACATTTCTTCCAGTAGCAGGCAAAAATAGCAGTATGCTCAAATCGAAACTAATTGGTCAAGCAAATAAGGTGGCATGCAGTTTCAATGCTCAACAAATAAGGATTCGCTTGCCCAACATATATACAGATGCTCTGCAATATTTACATTTTCTAGGTCTAGGCATATTAGCAAATTAGCAAAACAGGTGGAAGAAAAACTACTTCAGGAAGCAGGTTCAAAGCAATAAACCAAGACATTTGTTGCCTGCAACCAAACAGCAGATCATCCTAAAGCTCTGAAGAACATAATGTGTTAACAGAGATATCTGCTGCAACCAAACAGCTGATCACCCTAAAGCTCTGAAGAACATCTTTTGCGAAAATAAATGGCGAATGCCATGCAGTTAATTTGCTGGGCCGCCATCAGCAGTGGAAACTGCGGCAATACGTTGCCTTAGCCATCCCACGGGTCACTCGAATCGCCTCCTCCATTGGTATCTCCTCTGGAGTGGCAACAGGCTCATCCATGTCCTCTATAGGAATGTCAACCTCATCGATAGACGTGTCATCTTCTTCAGATTTCGGGAGTAGCGGCGCACTAGGCTCAGAGCCTAGCAGGACAGCATTGCTCGATGGAGATGGTGCTTCCTCAGTTGCAAGCTTCATTCCACTGCTCTTAAGGTCCTCCACCGGTTTCGTTGCTGCAACTGTGGACCTTGTGGAAGCCGTCGGAGCAGACTTTGTGGGTAGTAGACGCCTGGTCTTGGGGTTAGAGGGAGCAATCTTCGTCTACGGCGACTGCTGTATAATTCCAGCTGTTCCAGCAGCAGCAGATGCTGCTCTGCGAAGCGTTGTTGGTTGTATATGGGGCATCTGCTGCTGTTGCTGTTGGGGCAGTGATTGCTTCTGTTGTTGCTGTTGTTTTCGTGGATACGATTGCTGCTACAATAACATATCAAAAGAAGAATTTAACACCAAAAAGTTTAGTGAAAACACAAAATAAAAAAACACAAGCATTAATGACAAAAAAAACTAAGTGAGAAATAATAGAGGATGCTGTTAGAGAATGTGTTAAGGCTACTAATACCACTATGACATATTACCATTACCTTAGAAGCTTTTTCACATGTCAGGTAGGAGAATCAAAAATTTTCTACAATTTGTCTTGAACTGAAACAAGCCTTTGACAATATCATAACAAAATATGTATTTTCTCGATGGTTTTCTAAAACAATAAAATACAAATCAAAATTGGGCAAATTTTTGGGCAAGCGATATAGTAGTACTTGTCAGATAATTACTAGGCAAGATAACAGCATGGGGCAGAATGCCACAGGAGTACAGGAAAACTGCGGAAATTTCTGCTGTTTTCGATTTGACAAGATAACTACGAAAGCGAAAAATACTACCATAAAACATCTGCAATTTCTATACACTATCAAACTAACAGTTAATGCCCAGTTTCCTCATTCATTTTTCATTGTTAAATATTTTAAATAAATGGTCTCATGCCTTTTGTGTTTACTCAAGTCAGTCCTAAGAGTCTCAAACTTACATAAGGAAGTGTAATAAATAAGAAAAAAATATTACAGCTGATGAGTGATCAACACTAATCCCACCTAAATCTTGTGTTGAGCAGATTATTTTCAGAAGGAAGAAAGCAACCACCCTGCGGATTAGGAAGCTGGAAATACAATCTGTTTTACTCAAAAACAGTACAAGCTCCTTGGTAGGAACCAATCTGGTACAATTTGTAAAAATTTTCTATCATTATGCAATTTGTGTTAAGTATTTAATGAATTTGAAGTTGGAGCATTTGAACCAACAAATTAAACTAAAAATAATTGACATGTCCTACAGAGTACAGATATGCCAACTTGAACTGATATTTTAATTATTGTTGGTCTTGCAGGTTATTAGTGTGGTAACAACGACATATTAGTTTCAATACCACACACGACCTTCAGAGGAGCTAACGGTAACAAAGACATATTAGTTTCAATACCACAGACGACCTTCAGAGGAGCTAACAGCTACATTAGTAGTCTACTGATCTTACGTTATTAGTATAACAGGAAGGTAGCCCGCGCGATTGCACAGACATATCTTTGTTTCTAAATGCTAAAATCTTTTATGATGACTGAAAATTCTTTATATCTATATGTAAAGTTCCGATAAAATGTTCAATATATAGTTACTCAGTCTCATATCATGTAGTTGGTCTTGGTACTTCAAAATTTGATTGCAGGTAAAAAATTGGAGTCCTTGGTTGCACGTATAAACTTTGACTAATAAAACTATAAGTGAGATCTTTGGTTAATACGGAACTAATTATTCTTTGAATTTTGATATTTTATTTTCCTTAATGACTCAAGAGGATTTTATCATAATTCATAGTGGTGCCATTGCAGCTATGATAAATTTGACTAAATGTGTTGGCACTTATTATCAATATGAAGTTTAGAAGTTCCTGTGGTAGATATCCATAGTTTGGTTAATCTTCGACATGTGACTCCGTAGCCCATTAGCAGTCTATAGAAGTGGTGAAGTTCAGGCCCATATATGCTAAAAGATGTTGTAATTGGTGGTTTAATACCTCCTTAGAATATTAGGTGAATGATGGTCTGCTTTAAATATAATACCAATGGGGTAACTGTTTTACACAAAATGAGGAGAAAAGTGTAAGCCTATGCATATGTATGCCCAATCCATGAAGGACCTATGCCAATGCAAATTTTGGAGCTAGTGTATTACATGGTCTTATTCTTGTTTTCTTACTCCAATGATACTTCGTAATATTATTTATCATGCTATTAGAATTATGACGTGGTAATAAATATACAATGCCTCATTAAGGATTTCGTAGTATCGATCTCCAAACATAACATGAAAAAGCTTTTTAAGTATATTATAATAAAAAGTATCATTAAGTTTGTACTATCATTAAGTTGTACTATTGTAGCAGTTCATTCGAAATATTTTGAGGCATCGTATTTTATCCCG